>JANFAH010000049.1:0-503538 GCA_024663395.1 Pisolithus tinctorius | reverse complement strand
GGTTCTGCATTCAGTTACATAGTTATCTGAACTCCCTTCATAGGCTATTATTGTGTCGGAACTAAAATGACTCTCACTGCCATTACGGCCCCAGCCGAAGGAAAGAAGCCAGGGCGCTGTGATATAATCACTGTCGATCTGAAGTCAAAGGAGGATCGAATTGCCAACGTACGGCACCTGATCAATCTCTCACCTCTTCTCCCCCTTCTGGCCAACCTCGTTCCGTCTGGTGTCAATGATTTTCGAGACGCGCACGGTTAGGGTTTTACTTGGAACAGCATTTTTTACATACGCAAAAGAAGAGCGCTCGACATTTGGGCCGTTGGATATTTGATTGAAACGTGTGCAATGGATGTCTCGATGCTTTGGGAGCATATTTGCGAGTATTGTGCCGAGTTGAGTACAGAGGATGTTCTTAACGACAGCTCTGGATTAGATTGGAAGTATCGTTTCATTGTATCTCATTTCTTCGCTCTGAAGTTGGATTATCTCTATGTAAGAAAGACCGTACTCTGGTGACAGCACCCCCGCCTCCACAAATACCGAGAAGCAGCGTGTCGATGAACTGGCACAGGTAAGGCCTTTGCAACAACTAGAGCGAGAGTTGATCAAATACACATGCATCACCGCAAACACCAAGTACGGCCCCGGGGAATACTGTTGCAGATTAACATTCATTTTCGCCATACTCCAAGAAGAGCTATGGCTGCTTGACGGCTGACCTTTGCGTCTTCGCTCGCCTTTATATGAGGGTCACAAAATAGGACTTCACAAGGTTGGAAAATCCAGTATGGCACGTCATTCGTTTATGCGTTCGAGCGATTTGCTGCATCTGGAGTTGGAATGGAGATATTCACTGCAGAGGAGATCTGGTTGACTGTCCGAGAAAGATATGCACTACTTCTCACATCGTTATATATACGGAACCATGCATATGCACCTTCGCAAATTCTCGAGTACAACGCTGGCGTCATGCCATTTAGCTGGTTGAGTCATACCTATGTCTTCAATCGCCTTGACATTCCCCATGGCTGTCGTTAAACGACAATGAAGATTGAGCAGACGTGAAATGGTTTGACTGTACATCGCGTGACCAGTGATACCATTCAGTTATTCAAGACATCCGCGCTTGGATCAGGTGACAGCCGAGTCGACAGGTCGGTGCGGCCATCCGGACGAATTGGAAGCTGGCTCCATTCTCCGAGGAGGCTCGTTTGACGGGTGCGCCAATGCCCGACTGTAGCGTGCAACGTGGACAGGGGATTGCCGAACTCGCAACTCTCCGACGACGTCACATCCCATTCGGGTAGTATGCTGTGATCACAGCAAGGAGTTGCTTCCAAATAGAGAACAGGTGGATACACATGGCTGCCACGATGTGACTTGTTGGAAGGGTTCCTCTGATCGCCTCCTTCCAGGCAGTCACATCTGCAAGATAGCTCGCCCCTTATAAAAATGGGTCTGCAGTTCACTGGCAGGACCACTCCTCCCAACCCCGTCTGTCCCCTACTAAATCCATGTCTAGTCAGACTCACTTCATCCACTTTCCCATTCCAAGCACCATCTACGGTAAGTCCTGCATGTCTCGTGTGGCACGCGGTCGGTCATAAGCATCATAAAAGCAGCTGGCGACGGGGCGGACATCCACACCGCACTCTTGCATGACTTCATCTCTCCGCCCATCTTCGACGCCCCATTGGTCCCGCCCGATCACCAATGGCCGTCGTTGGATTTCCCCGTTATGTATCCCCCCTCATCCGCCTCCACCTCTCCGTCGTCATCCACTCAGTCATCTCCATCACCTGCTGTTGGAGTAAACAATCTTCCTGACATGCTAGACCAATCCCACGCCTTCCCTTCATCCGCAGAGCTGGCAAGTATGCCCATCCCTCCTGCACGCGGTACGTCGCGCAACAAGTCTCCTAACCACATTCCCCGACCGCGTAACGCCTTCATGCTCTTCCGCTCTGCCTTCGCAGCAGCCCAGAAGATTAGAACCACCGTCGAGCACGACAACCGCCACATCACGCGCATCATAGCTCATTGCTGGAACCGTCTCTCCGATGCCGACAAGCAGGTATGGCGTGAAAAGGCTGCTGCAGAAAAGGCCTTGCATGCCCAGAAGTACCCAAACTACCGCTTTTCGCCTATTGGGCGAACCACGAAGCCAATCAAACGGAACGTTCGCCGCAATGGAATCGAAGACAAGAAACGCTGCGAGAAAGTGGCAGAGCTGCTACTCGCTGGAAAGTCGGGCGAAGAGTTGGAGGACGCTGTGAAGCAGGTCGACATCTCCCTCAAGACAGAAACCTTGGATCACGCCGCCTCTCGAGATGCCGAAGAGTCGCCAGTGAACGACCATGACTGGCAGTCACAACTTAGTGACTCGGAGGATTCCAACATTCCTCCCTTCCGCAGCCCTCTACTACCTCCTGCTGATCCCGTCGTTTCTGCGCCGGTCTTCCATCTTACCAGTGCTCAGGTTAGTGACTACCAAGAGCGTGCCGTTCACGTCACTTCTGCCGTCGATTCCGCACCATGGACGACACCTTGGGATGACTGTCGCATTAGGACTGGAATGCCGCCTGTACATTTGACTCCTGTTGCTGATCATATCAGCCATTCATGGACTATGCCAACCATGGACACTTTTTGTCATCGCCCGAATTTTCGTGGGGCGACGAAAGTTTCTCGTCCACTACCAGCTCTTCTTCGTCTTCCTCATACCTCTGACGGACAGCAGCGGCCCATGTACATTGATTTATTTCCTCATTTAATTTGTTTTGGTTGACTCCAGTATACCGAATCTATTTGTTTCATGTAGCATTTTCACCGAGTTTGTTTGCCACTGTATCCACATAGTACCTTTTCATCCCCTTCGAATTCATGCTCCTGTCGCTTTGTCCCTGCTGGAGTCGCTGGTTCCATCGACTGCTGCATTCGGCTGCTCTCTGTTGAGGTGCGCAAACGCCGCGATAACCGAGTGCCCCAAGGAGCGTTGCACATCCGACAAGCTTTGCCCCAGCGCGATGCATGCGTGTCACAGCCTCTGGTGAAGTGACACCGCCAGCGCCGATGATGACGATCTCCCGCAGTGCCGGATCGGCCGACTCTGCGAGCAACCGTGAGAAGGAATACACATTCCCAAGAGATAACGAGTGTATTGCTTCTCCCGCAAGACCGCCAATGCCAGGAGGGAGTGCAAAGGATGATGCATCCGCCCCACTCTCGACAGTCTGATCGGAGAATACCAAACTATTCCCCAGGGTGTTTGTACAGGTGAGGAACGCGAGTGGATTCACATATTGTCCCGAAGGTCCGCACTGGCGAGTGTACGTCGTAATACCACTGATGGCGTCGTCGAATTGAGTGGCCATGGTGTAAGGTGGAAGCTTGAGACCAATTGTCAAGGTGGGGTCAGCCCAGAAGTGTTCCGCGAAGATATCCAGAAAGGGAGAGAGCTGGAGAAGTTATAGGAAGGAGGCGGGTGTCCCTTGATGTTTGGACAGCTTGCGTTGAATTCGATGGCTATCCGGGCGTGCCAGGAGGGGTGTGCAGCGCGCAGATCTTGAATGGCCGTCATCATCTTGCGGAGAGACTCTGGATCAGACTCCGTGATGCTGATAATGAAGGGTTTCGAAGATAGGGAGTCCCGTTCGAGGAGCATTCGCACCCATGTTATATAGGAAGACAGAGGGTGCGGTGAGTACCCATATGAGTTGATTGACGACAACGAGCCAGCTAGAAATGCTACCTGGCAAATCAACCTCAAGATCGGACACGTTCGCTGCAACGAGAACTCGCCTACCAACGTATGCGAGGAATCTTCCTTGAATCCAGATAACGTTGCTGTCCGTGTGCTCACTGCGCCCGTATGCGGGCAATCATAGAGTGCTGTGAGCTGCTGCGGGTCAGACGCCCAGGCGCAGGATGTGTTCAGCAACGGAGGGTGAACGTCTATTCCCCGAACCCTGACCATCGACGGGACCCACGGCGGCGGCGGCACGTTGTGTTGGTGAATGCACGTATCTAAGTTCTTCGAGCTGCTGTTACATGTTACATGCACAGGACAGATAAGCATTCGACGATAAGATAACGAAGTGGGGGTAAACCCTCGAGAGTACATGGCCAGCGTACATTACTTCACAATCTCTTCTCGTTCTAATACAGACTTTTCTAGTTTAATAAGGATGGTCGTTCGCGACGGGTACTGCTGAGTGGGAGTGTTATGGGCGGTTACGCGTGCGGGCTAACGTTGCCCTCAGCAGCATAGCCTGAGCGAAAGTGCGTGTGTGACTTACAAACCCCAGTCCATCTAGAACAGCTTCAACAATACCCGCTGTGAAGGACGAACAACTGAGCTGGCTCATGTCTCTTGGTACCGATATGTGTCGTTCGGGGAGGGGATCGTTGTCGATAATCATGTCTGTGCCAGATAAAAGCTCAACGACCGACCGCGAAGTAAGGGGGAAACGGACATTCATCTTCGTTTTCCACGCTCTTTTCGATGGCGTCTGCCGGTCTTCCGAATACTGCTCTCCAGACTTGAGTATGGATGGACATCAGAGCCGGGAGGAAGCGAATTTCTCGTTTGGGAGCCTTGGACGATGATTCAGCGCGCCATGTCATGAGCTCTAGGACGCGCATTCCGACGCGGTAGCCCAATATGTTTAGCCTAGAGGGAAATGAAACAAGTTACTCTCGTGCAGTGAACGGATGACTCTGACCGCCTCTCGAGATCGTTTATGCCGCTGACGCGTTTCTGAGTGTACTGAACGATCTCTGAGAAAAGGAACGCGAATGCCGAAGCCGATACCTCTGATGATCGGGTCTTGTTGAGGTTTCTGTCATAAATGTTGGGACGCTGTCGAGTCTGGCCGAGGGTTGCATTGATCGACGGGGCAGACGGGAGGGAGAAACGCGACGAGCCTGTTGGGGACAGGAGGTCCGCTGAAGACAAGGAAGAGTTTGACAGCACCGAGAAACGAGAATGGGGTTGCTGCATTGTCGCCTCGAGGCTAGTGCTATCAGTGCAACATTGCGGGGGGGGGTATATAAATATAATATGTCGGTATGGGCACGTGATCAATACGTTACTGTAATGCGCTCCGCGTGACATAAGTGAGGCCGAAGCCAAGCGAGGTACTTATGGACACCCGCCTGGCAGCTCCTCTTCCTCCTCCCAGTCACGTTCTGCGTGCGTCTGCATCTCTGCCAGCCTTCAGATTGAACGTTTCCCCTGGGTCAGATCTTTCCAGGGGCACGCATCGACCGTCTATGAACCCAGGCACCGGCAGCAGCTCCTCCCCCGCAGATCTTCAACAACACATCTACAATTCCCTGCTGGAATCGCGCACAGCAGATGTCGCTCTCCATGTCAAGGGAACATGGCAAGCCGTCTACAAGCTCCACAGAGTCGTTCTTATCCAGGCAGTAAGTGCTATTGGGGGCACCACGGTCGTCGTCCTGTACGTGCTCATGCACCACTTAGGGATTCTTTAACTCGCTCTTCACTGCCGGATTTCTCGAGTCATCGCCTAGTCTATCAGGTAGCCCGTCAGGACAACAGGAAGTTGACATCGTCTTTGACGATTGCAACATTACACGTGCAGGCACGTCCGTCATCCACGGCCTATTACCACATCCCCTGACATCACATACTTTCCAGCTTTCGAGTACGTTGTCGAGGCTTGGCATGGCGCTGTCTGACATAATTTATGTTGCAGAGTCTGCATCGCGCGTTTGTATGGCGGTGGGCCACCACTGCACGTCTGTCCTTCCCTGATTCCGACCCAGACTCAACCACTCACGCCGTCATTCTCCTCTCCTTCATCGTCTTCAGAACTCCCAAAGGGCCATCATCCAGCGACACCCCGATTTCTCCTCTCCTTGCTTGCGACCGCGGTCTACTTGAGCATTCCTACCATTGCATCTGATGCACTCAGCTGCATTCTGAACACTGTCGGACCATATACAGTTCTGCCTTATCTCCGGTTTGCTACGGGTGTACCAATAGAAGCATCGGACGACGACGAGCCCGAGGCCGCAGTTGGCCTGGAAAGGATCGCTGTCCTGACCAGCCCCGGCAGCAGTTCCGTCTCCACGCTGACTTCCCACGATACCAGTAAGGCTGAGCCACGAGACTTACTCACTGACAAGTTCCACGGGCTGGCTGTACAGAAAGAAGATCCTAGTGAATCTGATACCCAGTCTGAGGGTGAGGGTGAGGATCGGCCACGATATACTCCTTGCTTTGATTATGGGGCTGTGTCGAATAAGATAGGTGAAGCAGCTGTTTGTTGGCTGGCAAGATGGGGTCCGGATATGTTCGTATACGAAGAGAAGGCACCATCGGGGCGAGACTTCCCTCTCTCACCACCCGCTGTTGTGCCTTCTACCAGGAAAAGAGCAGAGACGCTACCTTCCCGACCGTCAGAAGAAGCCGTAGTTCATGTCCCTCCTCGCCTGCCAACAATATGGCCAGAGGTGGGTTAACATCCAAGTGGATACGGGAGTTGATATCTTCGGATAGCTTATTCGTCAAAGCGGAGCGCGAGAGATATGACTTGGCGCGCGCCGTAGTCGAACTTAGGAGGAAACAGGGCATTATTGAGGATGAGGAAAAAGACTGGGAAACAATGTTTTCCGAAGGAATCTACTATGCTAACATGGTACTTGAGATCCTTTGCATTTCACCTAGACCAGAATGCTGACGTCGTGCTCGCTTTATAGCTGGTTGAGGATATCATCGCGATATCACAGGATATTTCTCCTTCAACCGGACGACCATTCGTGCCGACGCCGGTATTACAAGCTGCACATTGGAACCAGTCTCTATTGCGTTGTCACATTACAACATCGTCTACCAACACATCCTTGCCTTCGCCCAGCCCGCCAATGCGTGACAAGGAACTTGGACTATGCCTAACTACGGCCCAGATTCTCTCGCGCCTCTCACCATCGGAGCAACAAGCTGTCCCTGACGACGAGAAGGAAAAGGTCTACCATCCTGTTCCCCAGGACTCGTCCATGAGACTGGGAGACAGCAGTGGATTGGACGGTGCATCCATGGACCAACTATTTGAACACACCGTGTCATTGTCCGATAGCAAGTCAACTCCAACTTCGGAGGCGAATTTCTTTGGTCTCAAAGCAGAGCGCAAGACAGCATTGGAGTGTATTGCCACTGACTCCACCGGCAAAACTCGTTGGTCTCAATACCCCCCGTGCCGTTTTGCGGTTGAATTTTGGGACATCGACGCTCTCAAGGAGAAATCTCGGCTCCACTCACACACGATCTGGTACGCTGGCAATCTCTTCAATGTTTATGTCCAGGTGGTGCGTAAGAAAGGCGCACAACTTGGAATATACCTTCATCGTCAGTCGAGCGTGGATCCTATCCCTGGCGCATCTACTCCTGTGCAATGTGTACGGGAACGCAATCACAACAGGGTCCCATCCCTTCCACACCATATCCCCACATCGGTGTCTTCACCGACGGTTCATTACTCCCCATCAATACATCCCCGTTCCAGAAGCATAACGCCCAACTCAGCACCCTCAACTTCACACGGGTCTGACAAGGCGTATCAATCCTTTGGCAATGCGATTCCTGCGACAGCACCACCTGTAGCTCCTGTCCAGCCATACAGGGATCCTAGACCCTCCGTAGCTGCTTACTTCGCTGTCTCGTGCATGAGTTCTACGGGCTCTTCGATCACTCGTTTCACCAGCGTCCCTGACGTGTTTTCCGTAAGCCAGAGTTGGGGTGGAAGTCAAGTTCGCTACGGAGTGATGATATAGGCGAGGGGGGTGAGGATGACCAACCGAAACGGTCTGGCCCCACACCAAAGGAGGTAAGCTTACGAGCTACTGTCCTTCTTGGCGTTGTTTAGAGGTGTACATATGAAGTACTGGCAAATATCTGGATATATTTCGATGTACTAGGATGTACATTCCCCTCGTGATTTTACACAGGTTCATTGTATACTCACCCTACTTAGTACATACTTGTCTGCATTCTTACCGGAACAGGTTCGGTTTGACATGTCCCTCAGGGATGTTTTGCGAGACCATCAGATCTTGGCTTCAAGGCATGTCTGGTGTTCCAGAGTCGAGGCCTCGGTCCCAACGTGCCATTTTAGGGACACGACGCTAATACTTAATGATCCGCCTGCCACCCTACAAAAGTGTGGCCCAAATGTCGGTTTTCGCGCCCCAGATACCAATGTCGGTCAACAAAGGCAAGCACGTAGAGCCGTTGCCAGCGTCGCTCCGACTACCCACAATGTCAAATCCGTCGGTGGGGAGCGCCAACCCGTCCGCTTCGCTTCCCGCATTGTGGGGCTATATCCTCCCGGCGCTCAACCATATAGCCCGTTCCCCCACCAATGACTTCGAAAAGGCGCCCGGTATCGACATTTCGTATCGCATGGGTATCCACACCGCGACTTACGACTACTTCACTACACTGCGGGACGGCACCCCTGGCACCTACCCAACAGCAACCGTGGCCGCCAGCGGCAGGGAAAGGCAGATGGTGAGGGGAGCGGACCTGTACATGCACTTGGACCAGTTTTTCGCAGATCTCGTGCGCGAGCTGCACCTTGGTGCACCGGAAGACGATACGACGTTGATTCAGTATCTCGTTTCCATGTTTCAAGCGCTACACTGTTAGCGCACATTCTATCAACCGTCTTCTCAACTACGTGAACAGGCATTACGTGAAACGAGCTGTGGACGAAGACAAAGGATGGCTAACGCTTGGTGATATGCTCGACACAGTCGCCAAGTCAATTCAGGACGGGAGTGGTGTTACGCGAGAGGAAATTTGAAAAAGCTCAAGAGGAAGCGTATGCAGGAAATCAAGAAGTGGGGATATTCAGGATGGCGGATCGCCCGAGCAACTTGCACTGGCGGAGTTGTGTGCCGAGGCAGCAAGTCCCTTGGACCGCGTCGTCACGATAGAAGCGTTGGCATTGCGACGGTTCCGAACCGAGTTCGTCGAGCCCTTGTTGGCTGCCCCAAAAATGAAGAGGAGGAAGAGAGCAGGAGCGCCGTCCGTCGCCAAACCCAAGATGGGCCTTCCCGAAGGTCGGCTAGTTCGTGCTGTACAAAAAGTTTTGGAAGTGCAAGGGGTGGATCAAGTGACACGGCGAGGTCTGGCCTCTGATCTTGACGAGATGTTATTCGCTGTGGGAGTGCACAACACCCATTCGTTGCGAAAGAAACTGAAAACTCTGGCAAGAGATCTTCCTTCATGATGGCCCAGTAAAACATCACCGCTAGCATTCCTGTTTTAGTGCACATTGACTCGCAGCAGACATATCATTACAAAAGCTAGCTATGGGTTGGACCTCTGCACATCGGAACTGGCTCCGGGATGATGGATATTCAAGAGAGTATCCATGTCCATGCCCTGGCCTCCAAATATGGCCGAGTCTAGATTGGAAAAGTCTATTGACGATAAGTCGAAGTCCGTTTGCATGTGTTCCGCTCCAGAGCCATGCTGCGACTGGTTGGTGAAGCTTGCCAGAAGCGATCCAGGAGAGTCACTTCCATGCGCTGCCTGTTGACCGCCGTCGTTCATTTGGCCACTGGAGCCTCTCTGAATAGTTTCAAACAAGTTTGATCCATGATTACTGCTTTCGGCGGTTAAGGCATCGAGGATTCCCATGCCCACGGCATTGCTTGATCTCGCATCCTTAGGATGCACGTCACCTCCAGCTTCGGTGGTGGTGGGTGTGAACAGACCATCCATACCCGTCTGTCCGTCTCCCGAGCTCGATTCTGGACCGTCTCCAAATAAATCTGTCATGCTTGGCATATTCATTTCGATACCCTCCAAGTCGAGTTCGATTGGCTTGTCAGCGGAGCTTCCCAGGGAAGCATTAATTCTTGACATCATGGTAGGAGGACTGTCATCCACGGTTAAGTCGATATCTACGTGCTGCGACGCACCGGCTGCGGTAGCGGAGGCAAATGCAGCCATCAAATCGATGTCGCTGGTACCGGTTGGTCGTGCTGACTTAGGTGCGAGTGATACTGGAGAAGCGAGAAGACCCTTGGAATAAAGAGCAGCTTCTTCGGCTGACATGCGCATCGACGACGATGACAAGTCCAATTTGAGGGGAAATGGTTGTCTGTGAAGTGAAGACAAGGAAATTGCGGATTGACGGCGGGAAGGGGTAGGGCCCTGAGCGGGTCCGTGTATAGGTGTGGGAGGGGGCTGCATGGTAGTATCCGCTGTGATTGAGCCCGTGTCAGACGGCGGCGCCTGGGCTGCTATAGCAGCGAGTTCCGCCTGTCTGGTGCGATACTCCTCACGGGCCAAGTCTCGTTTCAGGACAGATATGGCGTGCAGCTATCGGAAGCGCGGCTCTGAGATGATGCGATGAGGCAGGATGGACGAGATTGTTACGCACCACACGTATTTCGATAGCATCGCACAATTGATCGTACTTTTGTAGTTCACGACCAAGAGAAGCTGCTAAATCGCGGGGCGGGTGTGGTGCATGTTTGCGCAAACCACTATTTCACAAGAGAGTTGAGTGGTAGTGCGATACGAGTAGAGAGCTCACAGTCTGTGCGAATCAGCGTGGAAGGCGTATATCTGGCCTGTCTTAAAGACGGCGTTCTGTGGTCGCACATTAGAATGTCTTCATTGATGAACCAAGACAAAATCTACCTTGAGAACGGACGTGAGTGCGTCGATCTCGGGTACCAGAATTTCAAGCGGTTCACTCGTCGCAGACGACATGATTCCACGAGGAGCACATTCCAAGAAAGGAAGTGCCAAATCGTCACCGACATGGATCCAAGCAGTGGTACTGTTCGCCGGAGAGCTCCAGCCGACCTCGACACAAATCATGTCGGCGGGTGGTCAGGACGAAGCACCCACGCTCAGTTTGCCAGATGGACGTGTGCCGTCGCCGTCTCCGTGGCATGCAGTGGTGAGCAGACCCCCCCATTGCAGCACAGAGACAATCACACTCTTCTGATAGACATGCTTTCAGCGGCGACTCCGTCACATAACCTCCGTCCAGGTCGTCAACCTGACGCCCTTTCCAATCAGGGATGCGTTTGCTACTGCTCTGTCACAGCCTGCAGCCCACTCTCAGTTCACACCACTTGGAAACTTCTCCGATGACCTCGACTTGACGCTCCTTCGCAAACGACCCCGTCGAATATCCTCCGCTTCAGGTAGTACATTAAAGAACTTGATAGTTGACGACGCTACTGGTTCCCCGGACGAAGCCAGGGGAAATCTCGAAGGAAGGAGCCGCCGCAAAGGCCCTGCACGTCTCAGTGGAAACGCAGCTTTGGCTTCCGTTTCCGCAAGCGTGCCGACCCATCCAACCGCTACTTTTTCCTTCGACAATTCCCAGCGTATGCTGGAAAGAGTCATCAAGTCGCGACTCGTAGAAACATTCATCACAGTCACCGTCCCGGAAACTGCAGCCCCTCCTTCGTCCATGTCAAGTAAGGCTAGTCTCAACCCAAGGCTTCGCGCCGAGAGTGGTCCACCTGCGGGTTCAGCTATTTCCTTGTCATCATCCAGCAATATGCGTGCTCCTCCTTTGCCTAAGGCGCCGCGGGCCTCTCGTTCAGCGAGTATTGGTGCAGTTAAAACACTTTCAACGCGTGCTAATACCGCGACGGCTACGCGGCCGACTGCTGCCCCGACCCGTAAAGCTCATGCTCCATCTAAGCCCACTACGGCGTCATCGTCATTCAAGACACACAAGCCTTCATCTTCTTTCCCTTCGCAGAAAGGTAACAGCCAACCACCGCCACCTGCCACTCCAGAAGTCAGAACGAGACAAGTACCCAACTACATATCTCCTATTCATCTCCCTTCGACCAACCCGATCTTTGCAGTTGATTCCGGTTCAAACGAGTTTACTCAGGGTACTGATCTGAGTTCAGACACCGTCAGGATTGAACTTTGGGCAAAGACAGAGGAAAGAAGCTTGTCATTAAACTCCAAAGGAAAGCAGAAGGAAATCAGTAGCCAAAATGACGTCTCTTCACAGGGGTCGGAGTGGAAGCTTCTTGACGAATGGAACGTAGTATTGTCAGACATGGTACCACTCCCGCCCGAGGTAAGATTCGGCGACCGTGCTCAACTTCAAGTCTACTCATTCTTCTATTTTTCCAAGCTCGAAAATCGCCAGTCCTACCTGCCTTCGAACTCGCTTGTCATAACCTTTTCTCCCTCCGGACAGAGTTTTTATGTGCCCGTCTCACAACCCCGGCATCAGGGTCCTTCCCGCTCCCGATCTGTATCTCCATCTGGTTACAACACTGACCCGGAAGCCGAGATTCGCAGATTGGACCACACCGCTTCGTCGACTCCCATTGAGACCACGCACGCTTCCGATAATTACTCGCAATTAAGCTTGTCACGCAGAGCTCGTAGGTCCACTGCAAGGACTGCCAGCTTTCAGGAACTCTTTCAGTGTGTTACCATTCTGTTTCCAATCAAAGAGCCGGCAAGTTAAAAAGTATGACAGACTCGCGACTTTGCAGTCTTGCATTCGAGACACCGAACAGTCGCTTCGTGCTGTTGTCAAGGAGACTGATACACTATTGGAAAATAGCGATGTCATGGTTCTGGTATGTTGATCTTGACGTACCTGGCACACTGGACTGACCCATGAACGTCATGTCGCCGGTCCAGAGGCGGGAAGTTTGTGAGCGCGAGGTGCGCATTCAGGACCGACAAGCCGAGATCCGTACCGTTATCGAGCATATGAGTTCCTGTAAGCCTTTGACCCGTTACGCTTCGCGTGTCTCACACGTGTCTTGTCGTACGCAGTGCGTGGCGATATTGCTACGCGCCGTGAACAAATACAGGCGCGTAGAGAGAGCCTAGAAAGAGCCAGGGCTGTACATGCTGAAAGTGCCAATTTACTTTCAATCCAAGCTGAGAGAGTTGCTGAGCAAAGGTGAGTTTCAACGCGCGGACATTGACACGTCTGTAACGCTCCTTGGTTGTTTTAGAAGTGCTGTTGTGGCCACGCGCAATCGTATACCACCTACCCGGACATCGTTGATTTCGGTATTGGCCTCCATATACCCGATCGAGCTTGACTCTCCCTCCGACTTGCTGTACACAATTCTCGGCGTTCCTTTGCCCATTCCTCTGAATGGAAATGAACCAGCGCCTCCGCTTTCGCTCCCGTCTCACAAGGAAGTGACGGAGGATGCGGTCGCCACGGCCTTGGGTTACGCCGCACACCTAGTTCAGCTGCTTGCTGTGTACATGGGAAAAGGACTGGTGTATCCCGTCACCTATGTTGGAAGCAGGAGTCTAATCAAGGATAATATCTCCGCTATGGTTGGTCCACGAATGTTGGTAATGTCGTGTATTGGGTTCCCACACAAACACTGATTGTCTGCTCAAGGTTCCCTCTTTTCTCCAAAGGGGTTGATACTTACAGATTTGAATATGGTGTATTTCTATTGAACAAAGACATCGAGATGGTAAGCCATACTCTGTGGCTGAGTTCTAGTTCTTAACATGCTTTGAAGCTTATGGCAGAGCGAGATTTACGGGCCCTTGATATGCGACATACCTTACCTAATTTGAAGAACTTACTCCTTACACTTACTGACGGAGAATGTGCAAACCTCCGGTTAGTGTTCGTTCGGTGCTTTTTAGAGTCGGCTCGGTTTAC
Organism: Pisolithus tinctorius; assembly: GCA_024663395.1. Lineage (NCBI taxonomy): Eukaryota > Fungi > Basidiomycota > Agaricomycetes > Boletales > Pisolithaceae > Pisolithus > Pisolithus tinctorius. The sequence goes on along the minus strand of JANFAH010000049.1, from coordinate 489,856 downwards.
GGTGCTATTTACTAGATACTCGCAAATACCAGATTCCCCGGCTACTTCGGGATTGGCTACGCCTCCTGGATCGCCGTCGTCTGTTCCTACTCATCCGTCTTCCGATACGCCAAAGGCGGGCCGGAGTCCGCACTCTGTCAATTCAGAGCTGCCTCTGGAGGTCGACTCGCCTCCCCGGAGTGGCAGAGGAATGGGGACCACCACACCTACTGAGGGCACCACGCATTCACGGTACTCCAAGCTTACGCTTGGTTTTCCGCCTCTAACGGGCTTCTTGCGTCCCCGAAACCCGGCTTCTATTTTGCGCTCTTCTCCCAGGTCTGCATGTGAACAGACCGAAGAAGGACCACGGTCGCCTGCTGTGTGGAGTACAGCAAGTTCGTCGGGTCCTGAGGAATCAGTCAGGCAGACTGGAAGTGAAGATGACGACGATCGGCGGACGATCAAGGGTGTACGTGTTCACCATACAGAGCAGACAGATGAGGGTAAAGTGATGAATGGACGTGTGCCTTCTGAGCCATCTACGGAAGAGAAGCTCACTGACGGATCGTCGTTGACTACGCCATCTACTGTCGTTCATGTATATGAGAGCGGTTGCTAGTGAACGCTTGTCTGTGAACCCCGACGATTGCCATAGCCGATGCGACGTCAAAAAAGACATCCGTGGCAATAATAGACGTCCGGTCGAATCGAACTCCAGGGCTGGAGTCAATTCATTTTGCGGCATGTTGTAATGATGGCTGCTCCGTAAAAACACAAAACAAGCGATAATGCATAAAATCCCACAGCAAACATGAAAGGTTGCCTGAACACTGAGTATACTGATACATGCATCAAATAAACGGATACAAAGCAGGGATCGGGGACGGGGAATATAAAAAAAAGAACACTATTAGGACGATCGGCGTTTACGCAAAAAAAAAGAAGTCAAAAAATAGGCGGACTTTGAAAAATCAGGCCAAGTCCGGGCTTTTTGACACCCCCCCACGCGCTACCGAAGTGCCTTAAATTCGCTGGTCCTAACAACACAAGCCTATCAGCGTCCTCCCTCGCATTGCGCTCTGAAAAAATCTGGACACTTCCCAACAGGTATTTCAGAGCCATCTAACACGACGTCAGACGCTCATTTACCTCGTATCGTGCCCGCAGCAGCCCATACACCCCCATTGTACCATCACCCAATATACTAGACGGGCTTAAATTGGCTTGCAGGTAAGACACCCTTAGCACATATATCCCGGTCTCCGCAATTTTTGATCACTCGCGTCGATTCAATGCAGGATTGCCATTGTGCGACTACCCTTACCGTTTTCTAATCTTCTTCGCTTCGTCACATACCTTTTCCCTCTTTTCAAACGTTTCGAAGAAAAGTTGTCGGCCTTCGCTACTCGAGATGAATACTGCAGAAAACATTAATGTTTCAGCCGATAATCGTACGTCCGATGGCAGAAAGCAGAGCCCTCCTGCTTTCCTCGACCTCGCAGACTCGGTACGTTCAACACCCTAATACAGCAACGCTTTTTCTTAAAAAATGTGACCGCGACGCGTGGCAGGCTGCGAGGCTGGGTACCAATATGCCCGACATCTCGGCGGTGAGTTTTTTGTGTTCAACCCTTCTCCGCACAAGATTGTCCATCTCAACCTCGATACTTGTAAAAAGCGTGTGGAGCTAAAGAGATTGGAACATGAACGTCAGCGCGCATTGCAAAGGAAGATGTTCGAAGACCAGATGCGTGCGTTGGAGCACCAGCAAGCGCAGGAGCTCCTCAGTATCCCTTACGAGTCGATGACTTCTGCTCATTTGGCTGTCTCTGCCCCGACGACACCTCCCCGGGTAAACGCTATCTTGCAAGGAGATGGACTCGCCAAGTCGTCATTATCTCATTCTTCAGTCGATGCTGACGTCCTGTCGAGAGCCGTTGGCTCTGCTGTCGACAAGAGAAAGTCTGTCACCTATGCACCCTCCGTCGATCGTTCCCCCGAACTTGGGTCGGCTCATGTGCTCAACGGCCAGTACGCTCGCGGAGGGGCGAAGAGTATGCCGGCAAGTCGTCGCACGTCCACAAGCAGTCACGACGAGGAGCTTGCTGAACATTTCAGAGGCATGGCCCTCTCCAGTGAAAGACCCGTTGGAGCTTCTCCAAGTCCTGGACTCACGGTTCAGTCTATGTTGACGAGAGCACGTTTCAGCGAGGAGGACCACACTCGCGCTAGCCAACAATATAACTTTGGCATGATGCTCGACGAACAGTTAGACCAGGAAATGCATAGTGAGCCATTCTTTTTTTTTTTTCGTTTTTGTACTAGTTTCCTTACATTTCAAAGATGCGATGAGGAATTTACCAACGTCAGATGATGACAAATTTGCAGCTTATGCAAATAAGGTGAGCACTTCTAGTCTGCATTCCCCACCGAGCCTATATATTAGGTTAGATATCCACGTCGTCTGCCGCTTTGGATCTTGCGCACCGGTCGCAGACTTCCCCACGTAATTCGTTTACCGGTCGCGACAAGCCGTCTGAGTGGCCGCAGTTTACTGGCAATCCCCGCGTCCCAGAAAGCCTCGCCTCACGTGCTGAACGGCGTACCGTCACAACGCCGACGGTTACACTTACATCATCTCCCCTAGATCTCAGTGCCAAGTTGTCTAGCATAGTTACCGGAGCGTCGACGCCACCAATCGGCCAACATCCTCAGATTACCCTCGGTGCGGCGCCCTCGTCTCGCAGGAGTTCTCCTGCAGGGGCCCTGGAGAGTTTTTCGACGAGATCAGTGCCCGCTACGCCTCTCTCTATTACGAATGGAAGCTCTCATATGCTCCAAGCCCCTGGGACTCCGCTCACTCCTGACACTCAGGGTATGAGTGGTCGCATTTCTGCTCAAGGCAGTCAGCACTTGGGTGGCGAGGTTAAAACTGATATTCAGCCTTCTTTGTCGCGTCTATCGTCGGGTCAGTATGACGGATCCGCCTTGTCATTCGAGGTACGAGGACAGTGCTCTCCTTATTCTTTCTCACTCAATACCATTGCAGCAGTACAGCGTTGATTCGGTGTATAATCTCAACAACCAGCTCGATGGTACCCGCTACAACACTTACGGTTTTGATTCCAGTACTCGAAGTGGCCACGGTGTGAACGGCGCTGCTAGTGGTTCGACCGCTCTCTATCATCACAACAACTCGCGCTACGGGCCCGGCATGGGTCGCGGTGGGCCCGATGGTAAAATGAACGGACTCCACGGACCCAAGCACAAGCGAGGTGATATGGATCGTAAGTTTTTCTGTATTCTTGCTATGGCGTGGCTGAGTGTCTCCTGTAGTTAACCGTTTCGCTGGGACTCGTCTGGAGGACCTACAAGGAGAGATTCTTGCCCTTTGCAAGGATCAACATGGATGTCGTTACCTCCAGAAGAAACTGGAAGAGGGCATACCAGAGCATCGGGACATGATATTTCGCGAAACGTTCGGTCACTTCGCTGATTTGATGACGGGTATGTCTCTTCGTTCCTCTGTCTTTTGCGGAGGCATTTACGTGTTGCCGCAAAGATCCGTTTGGCAACTACCTGTGTCAGAAATTGCTAGAGTACTCGACGGACGAGCAACGGAACTTGATTTGCGAGTCTGTTGCCCAGGATTTGGTCAATATCTCGCTGAACATGCACGGTACTCGTGCTGTACAAAAAATGATTGACTTCCTGTCAACTAGACGACAGGCAAGTCAGATTCTAGTGCTTTTTCACTTCAACACTTACGGCAAGAGTGTAGGCTGATCAAAGATACGATATACAGATTCACTCGATCATTGTCGCGCTTAGCCTTCACGTTGTTGTGCTAATCAAAGACCTCAACGGCAATCATGTCATACAGAAGTGCCTCAACAAGCTTGTTCCCGAGGACAATCAGGTACGGAGCTGTTAACTCCCTCGTAGTTTATCTGACGTTGTGAAAGTTTATTTACAATGCTGTTGCTGCAAATTGTGTGGAAGTTGCCACTCATCGTCATGGATGTTGTGTACTACAGCGGTGCATTGATCATGCTTCCGACCACCAGCGTATCCAGCTTGTCAATGAAATCACCTACAATGCTCTTACCCTGGTTCAAGATCCATATGGGAACTATGTGAGTCGTTACATTCGCCTGTTGACTGCGACTACTCACCAGCACCTCAGGTCGTGCAATATATTTTGGATTTGAACGATAATCGCTTCAGTGATGCAGTCATCCGTCAGTTCACGGGGAATGTTTGCGCGCTATCTGTACAGAAGTTTAGTTCAAACGTTATCGAGAAGGTTGGTCTTCATCTGGTACTTTCTTGTATTGCTCATCCATCACCCAGTGTATCCGGGTTGCTGAGCATAGCACCAGGAAGATTATTATCGAAGAACTCCTCAACCGGTCGCGTTTGGAGAAACTTCTGCGTGATTCGTACGGCAACTACTGCGTTCAAGTGAGGAGTGTGCGCTGGCCCGTTCGCTTTCGTTGAATTCTTTCTTCTAGACTGCCCTGGATTATGCGGACCCTGGTCAACGCGCGCTACTGGTCGAAGGCATTCGACCTGTATTGCCGTTGATTCGGAATACCCCTTATGGGAAACGTATTCAAAACAAGCTCCAACGCGAACATGTTGACAATTTCAACGGTGGATACCAGGGTCCCCAGGCGATGGTCAACATGAACCTCGGCAATCAAGCCGTTGGACTTGGACATGGTCATCTGGGTCCTGCTACACGTCACATTCCCCAAAATATGCCTATGGCGGACCTGTACGGCTCTCAACCCGGCCTGTACGGGATGCAAGGTCAAGGATCGTATGGTCATGGTCCATTGGCTCCCCAGATGCACGGTCTCGGAGCACGATCGATTGATGAATACGTTTTGCAAAGCCATTCTCCCCACAATACCAGGTTGACTCCACCCCACACCCACGGTGGGGGGTACTCTGGCGTTTCCGGGTATGCTAACGTGAGCGCGTTTGGCAACGTCGGCCTTGCTGGGTCGTTAAATGATCCTTACCAGAGCTACGGCTACGGCATGTGAAAGGGTGGTCCGCTGAGTTGCACACTGATTCAATTCGGTCGACGTTGTGGCTCTCACCATTCCCTATTTCTATGTATATTCTATGGCCTTTGCATTTTGACGACCGATACCTCATTCGCGTTGCATGGCTCGCTCAAGCTGGCGGTTTGTTTGGGAGGTACTTACGCCAAAAGGGATCGGCCGGCTTCGATCAATACCACCACCGCAATTGTACATTGATCCGGCATACAACCAATTTCCCTGCAGTACTATTTTGCTTGCTTTCTGAACACTTTCCCCACCGTTCCGTCGCATTTGTATAGCCTTAATCTTGGTCTCTCCATCATCTAAAGCAATGTTCTGTTTAATGGTTTAAACTGTCGCAGCACTACGTTTTTGTACTTATTGTGCAATTTTATGCCATGGTTGACTCGGAGCTAACGGAGCCTTGTATGTATGTTTCCGGACCTGAGTAGCCTGGTAACCAGACGCCTTAGGATGCCTGTGGCTAACATCAGTTCTGAGGATCAAGCTTCAAGACCAAACCGTGTGTGGTGAAAGGTAGGTGAACAAAAAAAAGACAAGCTTCATAGCCCACCGCGAGGGTCGAACTCGCAGCCTTCAGATCGCCTAGGTTTAAGAGTCTGACGCTCTATCCGATTGAGCTAGGCGGGCGATATTAAAGCGCTCCATTGGAGCATGTTTGTCACTTAGTGCGACTGTGCTGCATCGTACACAAGTGGGTCACGTTCGAGGCTTGCCAAAGCAGTGTCAGGGACGTATGGAGGTGCGAGTTGCGAAATGACCGATAGATGCTACAATATTTGCTGGGGTTAGGGATCTCATGGGCTCCGTAACTACAGCTCCCGGTGTGTGTCGAGTTCAGCCACCATGCAGGAAATTTCGGCACTTCAGTGCTGTAGGGGTTTGTCTAATACTCTAGCACGACATTCTTGAGCTTGTGTCCGATAATCAGATCTGGAACACAAGTTGCTGCGGGGAGTCAAAGTATGACGTATTACTAATCACTTTAGTCCATAAAACGTTGCCGAACAAGGGGGACGCAAGTCACCCGCTCAGTATTTTTTTTTTGTTCCTCTCACTTACACTCCCTTGCAATTTTACCAAACTATTAAGCTGGCTGCTATGCGCTCTCTGTATCGCATCGCTGCCGGCCTCACCGCCGCAGCTCTTGTTGTCTCCGGCGTGCATGCCATCCAAAGGGTCTCAAGGGCTGGTAGATACCTCTATACTGCGGACGGAAACAGGTTTTACATTAAGGGCGTCGCGTATCAGCAGCAAGGTCCGTGAATCGTAGTGCATGTTCCGTCTTCGTTCGAGGTCGATGGGTTTTCAATAGGTGCTGTCGTGGCTGACACTAGCAATCCGTTCTTGGAGCCATCTACCTATATCGATTCTCTCGCCAACGGAACCGACTGCCAGCGCGACCTACCTTACCTCCAGCAACTTGGAGTCAATACTATTCGAGCCTACAGCGTTGATTCTAGTCTCAACCACGACACATGTATGCAACTATTTAGCAACGCAGGTATATACGCTATGTGAGTTCCTGTCTCTCGTACTTCCGCTATCTGACGAACATGAGCTTTTCAGCATCGATTTGTCACTGCCAGTCAATGGGTCTATTAACCGCGACTCCCCTGCATGGACTACGAATCTCTTGGATCTCTACCTCGAGACCGTGAACACCTTTTCAAAGTACGACAACGTGCTTGCCTTCAATGTTGGTAACGAGGTTGTCACGGCGGCGAACGAAACCGGCGCTGCTACATTCGTCAAAGCCGCAGCTCGTGACGTCAAAGCTTACCTGTGAGCAGTGCAAACGTTCCTACTTTGGCCAACACGTTTTAATGCATCATGTCAGCAACTCCATCCAATCATCCGCTCTCGTTGGTTATGCAGCTATAGACGGAGATGCATCCTGGATCGTTCCTCTGGCTAATTACTTGTCCTGCGACCCGTCTGGTTCGAATTCAGGTGCTACAGCCATTGATCTTTATGGCTTGAACAACTAGTCAGTGTTAGTCGGCGCATTGGGTTGGTGCGACTCATTCTATATTCTAGCGAGTGGTGTGGCGACTCCACCTTCGAAGCTTCTTATGCGGGCACGGAGGGCAACTTCGCCGGTTACAACGTTCCGGCTTACTTCAGTGAATTCGGATGTATTACAGCAGGAACTCCACGTCCTTGGACCGAAGTCGGCGCCATTTTCAGTTCCGAGATGTCCCCCGAGTGGTCAGGCGGTATTGCATTTTCGTACTTCCCGGCAAGCAGTGTTCAAGGCCAGTTCGGCATGGTGAACATCTCGTCTGACGGCAGCACTGTTACCACTGGTCAAGACTTTGATAATCTCAAGGCACAATACACTCAGGCGTCCCCTCCGAACTCGCCCTCGGAAAGTTCCGCCGGTTCGACTAGCTACCCCTCATACCCTCAACAGAATTCGACATTCGTAGCCTCGACTACCCTACCTCCAACACCCAACCTATCAGCATGCACGTGCTTAGAGAACAATCTCGGCTGTCAATTTACTCCTACGACATCCAATTATACTTCAATCCTGGGTTCCCTGTTGGATTACGCCTGCAGCCTACTCGGTCAGTCCGGAGGCTCCTGCAATGATATTTCTGCCAATGGCACGAGTGGTACATATGGCCTTGTCTCTGAGTGTGATCCCAGTACGTATTGTATCCATGTGAACAGGGATGCTCGTTGACGTTTATTTCTTTTAGCTGTCATGTTGTCATATGTTATGAGCGAGTACTACGGCGCCACTAGCAACAACCCTCAGTCGTGCAGCTTTGGTGGCAACGGTACCGTCAATTCGAACGCTAAATCCGCACCTACTTCGGCGGCATCTTCGTGCTTGGCGACGGCCACTGGCACCTTCGTGCCCACGTTGCCCAGCGGAGTGGCTTCAACGACCCCTACCGGAGCTGGATCTTCTAGCGGATCGGGATCCGGAAAATCGTCAGGCAGCGCTCCGATTGCCGCTTTCGATGCGAGGGTCTTCTTTGGCGTCGGCGTTCTTGTGGTGACGAGTATGGTCAGCGGTTTCATGACACTTGCGTAGTAGGGTATATAGTTTGAGGATGGACCTACTTCCTAATTTTTCTTTTTCATTTTCTTACTGTGGACTGTTTTTGTATTTGGCTACGTAGCAAGCGGAGTTTGATTTTTGAGGTCATTCCCCTGTGTGGGCGCCTGCTTGACAACTTTTTCCTTTTTCCTCCACTACGATGGCTGCCTCCCCCAGTGTTGTGGACGACATCCAAACCAGGGACAGGTGGGGCGCAGTAGACGACCAAGGTATCGACGATATGGGCCCTGTAAAACTCGACCATGATACTGTCATGGACGACCTGCCGACTGCCATCGCTGCGGAAGACCCCTCTACTTTTGTGAACGGCAACGGCGAAGACATTTCGACCAGCACCCTCAAGCCCAGGGACGACGCTACTCGCGACAGACCACCCAAGGTGCTTAACAATTCACTTGTTTTGCCGTTCCGTCTCTCCTGCGTGTCTCTGTCTTCGCTCGTCGTGGCGAGTCATCTGCTGTTGCTTGGCCACTCCTCGCTGCCTCATGGCTGGATGCTTGATGTTTACGTGGCGCCGGTGGTTCCTGTTGATTTGACTGTTACTAGGCTGGGTCGCCATGCACATGTCTATTAAGAGGTCTGGCTAGGCCCCTATACACTTCCCGTCTCATGCAGGAGCCTTCTACTTCTACGGCCGGCCTTGTCTATCTTGTTCTTGTCTCCTGTCTTCCTGGTATTGAACTTCAGTTTGCGTCTTGCGCAGCCGAACAAAGTATACATCGGCGGTCTCCCGGAAAACACACGCCCGGAGGACCTTCGGAATGGGTTCGGGAAATTAGGGAAAATCGTTAATATCGAGTTGAAGTAGGTCACCGTACTTTTTTTTTTTTCTATCCTCAGCAGCGCACTTCTGAACTCTTCCCTTTTTCTCTTTACCTTTTCTTCAGGACTGGTTATGGCTTCGTGGTGAGTGTATTAGGTATCGACCCGTTGGTAGATGATATCGAACGTCCTTGTTAGGAATTTGACAATCGCCAATCAGCAGAAGAAAGTGTTGCGAAGTACCACGAGGGGTACTTCATGGGAAACAAGGTGCGAGTCGAGATAGCGCACGGTAAGGGACGTGGCACGAAGCGAACAGAAGATCCTGGTGCTTGCTTTAAATGTGGAGAAAATGGTCACTGGGCAAAGTGTGCACGCTCTAAGCACCATAGGTGCGAACTTACTCACGGGCGGTTTGACAGGGAATGTTCTCGCCAAACTACGCACTCGTAGGCTAAGCTATGGGCATTCTCTTTGTGTTGCCGCTCATACCCATCTTTCTAGACGCAGTGGCGCAGCAACTGAATCGACTCTACTTGATCGCCTACATCCGCGGGACTACCCAACGACACGTGACTATCCCGTGTACCGCGACGACCCTAGTCGGTATGTACCTCGAGAAAGTCGCTACTATGACTCCCCTCCGCCACCCTCGCGGGATTACCGACGCCCTGCAAGCCCTGCAAGGGACCACCGTGACTATCCGATGCCACCTCCGCGGTCCTCGCATGAATACGACGACTGTAGGACTAGGGGCCCGCCATCCTCGCGTTACGACCGATCCGGATACGACCGGGACTCGTACTCGTCGATGAATCCACCCGCACCTAGGGATTATGATCGATACGATAGAAGACTCGCGAATGACAGGTATGAGCCACCTGGCGGTCGGCCCAGGACGCCTCCTGGCCCTCCTCCAAGTCGTCGGGATCACTACGATCGGCCTTCGCGGTACGCTACGACTGATGTGACCTGCACACACCAATGGTTAACGTGTTTGGTAGCGGCTTTGAACCTCCGGAACGTGTGGAGCGTGGTCGGCCAACGACCCCACCTCGTTCTGTCGATTATGCTCGCAGCCGCAGCTTGGAAACAGTCCGATATCGGTGGGTGGACGTCTAAACGACTTACTTTCCGCAAGTTGACAATGTCCCGTCAGCCGTCGCTCTCTCAGCCCTCGTTCCTCGAGGTATGAACCTGGTGGCTACTCCAACTCAAGCAACTACTCTGGAAATGGGTATGCGAGCGACAGGCACTCGGCATCCATGCGGGATAGTGGAAGAACCAGGGACTACTATCATAACGGCCGAGACTCTGGCAACAGTTACAGGCCACTCTGAAAGTACTGGCTTCTGAAATTCTCTGGCAAGTGTGCTTTCCCTCGCCATAGCAGGTACCATAAATAGCTTGTTAGTCTTCTCTACGCCTCAGTTGAATATTTGTCTGCCACTGCTCAGATCCTCTGCCCTAGTGGTATGTTTTCGCTCGTCTACAGTTTGCAGAATAATATTACTTCCATTATGGGTATGACCTCCAGAAGTACAAAGCGAAAAAAAATGAGTGAATTCAAGAGCGTTTACACTAATGTACACTGAAGTGTTTCTCCCCCTTTATGTTGGACTGCAGGACGAAGTATGTACGGCTACAAGCGACGCTGTAATTTGATAAACTAGTGTTGCCATAAAATGTAACTTTAACTGAATCTAGCGACCTGAATCATGAAGGATACGTTGTCTGACTACCACTTCGTAGGTACCATCTCCCACAGGCGCGGTGCCAACGCGTTCAAACTCTTGAACGGAAGTGGGGGGGACAAATCCACTAGGATGCTTGAACGTGCCATCTGGTTCGCGAACCTCGCAAGGTACTTTGCTCATCCGCGGACGGGTGCTCGCACACGCAGCATGCACAGAGTCCAAGTCAGACTCCCTCACACGCTCTGCGACGTTGGTCGTTTGCACAGCGCGGTCCTCTACCTCGTCCCGAGCGTGCTCCTTGGCGCGCGCAGCGTCGCTGGCACTGGCATGTCCGTTGCCTGGAACAACAAACCCACTTGGGTGACGTATAAGGTCATTCGTGCGGTCGTAGTGCTCGACCGGGATCTTGGCCTTGAGCCGGCGAGTGCTCGCCAGAATCTGATCGGAAAGCACCGAGTCAAAAAGTTGTTTCATGAGTGCAGCTTCCTCATGTTCGCGGGCTTTGATTGAACGCGTGGTTAGGCTTGATGGGTCGTCATGCTGGGTAACGGATGCTGGATCCGCAGTCGCGTCCGTTCGAAGTTGGGAAGACGACGAAGTCTGGGATACCGAACTTGCTGAAGAGGACGACGGCAGATTAGAGTTTCCCTTGCGACCCAGTTTGTGCCTAATGTAGAAGTCTGGAACGGTGTGATCGTCGACTGCATAGGACTCAGACGGAGTAAGGGCACGTGGGGAGGAGTGGAACGCGCGGATGCGCCCGTTGTCAGACGAGAGTGCTGTGCGACAAGAGCCCCACTGGCCTGAAGAGGTCCAAACATGGATAAGAGTCCTTGAGTTCCACACTCGAAAACGTCCAAGACGGAAGTTAGACGTACCAACGTCGATGTTTCTAGCGCGCACGCCTCTCCAGAGTGAACTCATCGTATATCAGCAGATAGAGAACGGCTGCGTGTTGGGCACTGCCTTCCAGGCATGAGAGTTTTATAGCCTCCCAAAAAGAGGGCACCTTCGGGTGGGAAAACAAAGTGGAGTCCCCCAAAATTAGTTTGTGGGGCCCTGTCGTCCATACACGGCTCGCATAAAGAGCTCAGCGCTGAGATGCAATTGTTCCTGTGGTGAACGTATCACTTAGGGAAGGGTTACCGGCATTACGACCACGCCCGCTATCCGGGTAGTACAAGAAGGCCTTTGTACCGCTGTGTCGGAAGACGCCGCGTAACTTAGTTTTCATAGCCACCAACTATGGTTGTAATTCTTAGTAAGAAGCGTCAAATGCAGACGCCTCACTTCGACTTGGTACCGTAGTGTCCCCCACCTGTCTCCACTCTTCTCTCATCAAGTTCCTGTTAAGGGGTTGCCTTCTGCATTAATACGGTTTTCGAACGTCAGGGGCCGCCAAGCGAGGCAAGTTCTGACTGGCGCTGGTGAGATGTTGTCCCCATGTGGCCTTATCTCTAAGAACAAGCACGAAGCCGATTATGAAGAATGCACCCTGCCATGCTGTGCTTACCAGCGATTGTGATGGCTGTTTCAACTAGCCCCACTGTCGCGGCATGTGTGGGAACGACGTTCCTTAACCCTGAACCCTGAACCCTATCATACTTGCGGTTTACCCTCCCTCTTCAACGAAGTCCCTAAGCTTTCTCAGACGTGATGATACTTCCTCTTTAAACAAAGCAATTTCGTTGCTGTTCTTGGCGATCGCCCGAATGGTCTCGTCCTTGAGGCGTGCTATCTTTGCTTGTTGCTCTCGATAGCTAACAGACAGTGAGGAAGCCAGCTCAGTGGTGCAAGTAGATCGCTTACTCAAATTGTAACGCCTGTAACCGAGATTTCACGCCCATCCCGCTCGATAATGCTGCTGTGCGCGCGTGGGCCAGTTCCCTCTCCAGCCGAGCTGCCTCTGCATTGCTAACCATCGATTCTTGCTGGGCAGCCTATTTAACCAAATTATAGGCGTCAAGACGTACAGCAAGATTGCCCCACTCACATCGCGAAGCTCGTCTGCTTGCTCGTTCAAAACCACCACTTTTTTCTCTACTTCCCTCACTTCTTCGTGTATGTTTTCGCATTCCAAAGTCAACTGGTCGAGATCATTGTCCACTTTGATTCTTTCGCTCTCTACTTCGGCGCGCTCTGTCCGTTTCAGTTCCGCAACAGCATTTAACGTAGGTTTGATAACTTTGCGTATATCTTCGCCAATCAACAATTGTGACACGTTTGTTGTTGCCAGATTGAGCTGGAGAGTAAGGTCGACACCTTCGAAGGGGGGCGATAGCGGTGGGAATAATCCAAGGGATGATAATAAATTTGTATACAGGTCCAGTGCCTCCTCTGCGGCTGCTCCGTGGTTCGTCATCTTCACTTCCAACGACATGACAGTTTTCTGAGTTTCGGATATCTTCTGTTTGAGCTCTACGAGGTTTCGCGACAATGTCTCGTGATCGCTGTTCATACGCGCCACCTCCTCGGGTGTGAGATTTTGAGCTTTCACAGTGTCAAGTAGTTTGTTGTGCTCGCTTTCGAGCTGTTCGAGGTTCGCGACTACGAAAAGGGTTAGTGAAAACACAAGGGGCAATGAAAAACCGTACTTCGCAGATTCAATTCTTCTTTCTCGTGTGCGATGGTGTCGATCAGGTGCTTCTTCCTACCCTCAAACCTCTGAAGAACGTCATGAAATTTAGCTCGATCGCTGACCAGGTAGCCATGGGTCTTCTGAAGTTTCTCCAGAGGTGCCTGGAAGAGTTTGTGAGGAAGTAGTACCAGGGAGCATCACCCTCCTTACCCCTGAAGTTTGCAGCTGAGCAAACTCCGCATGCAGTTGAGTAAGCTGTTCCTTTTGTTCTTCCAAATCATTCAGCACTCTCTCGTTCTTCTTTGCTGTCACAACGCATGAGAACGAGATTCAGGCAACAGAACCAGTTATTTCACCGTAGCGAGCTTCGAGTACTTTGTCCTGCTCCGTGAATACATCGGCGCCATGGAAGAATGCGATATACGCTTCGGAAAAATATTCGAAAGCTAGTGCTTGGTGGTGCATAGGCTCGTGGAATTCTTCCGGTATTCTCTCTATATTTTGGAGTGTCGGGTCGTCACTTTCCAAGTACTGTAATCGTGCCTGAGACAACGCGTGGAGTTCATATGAGGGGTGTAAACAAGTAACAGACACGCCGCACCTTGCCTGTGTCCACTAGCCAATGTAGTACTGCAAGAAGTGCAGGCCATGAATGCATGCTTCCTGGTGCCGCCAGCCACTTATTGTCTATCTGTGAGACAAACGGATACCGAAGTGCCCTCAACGCCGGTTGAAACTCGTCCTCGAATCGTGCTTTGGGTTCAAATGGATAACAGGGGTCGATGAGATTCACGAGGTGTTGAAACATGGCACGATAGTCCTTTCCAGTGATGCTCGTCAAGGTTTGCATCGAGATCTCATAGCCCGTGGCATGAAGCCAGGAGAAAATCTCTTGACGCATCTTTGATTGGTAGGCGCGTTCGCGTATGGGCCGGGGATCTTTCAGTGTTTGGCTCCCAGACGGAGCGGCGAGGACAGCGTTGCCTGTCCATATCGATCCACGCCGCGTAGAACTGTGTAATGGAGTCGGAGTACGCGATTGTGTGGATGAACGCGATGTCACACAGAATTAAAGACAGGCTGCTCACTTGTGAAGAGGTGTTCTTCCGTAATGTGGCTTTGAGGTGCTTTGTAGGAGTGGGTTGGCATTCTGGGATCTGTAGACAGAGTGTCGTGGATTCGAGCTTGGACCGGAAGCCGCTGGAGGGAAGTATGGCGCGCGCAACGCTGGTCCAGACAGACTCATCCGCACTGATGACGGGGCCGCTTTCTTCACTGTAGACGGCATCGGAATGCCTGAACGAGCGTTCCCGTGGGTGTCCTGGACAGGCAGCATAGATAAATCACAGTTGTGTGCGGCGAACGCGTCGGTCGGTGAGGCATATCAATGACGGCGCGCTCACGTGACAAGCCAGGGAAGTCAAATGTGTATGCTACATGTATTGCAGATCTACCGATATTACCGAGAGATAAACTGCTTAATGGTATTCACGATCACACTCCGTGGTGGAGGCGTAACTGTTAAATTAACCAAGCCCTCAAAGCGTCCATACCTTGACCGTAGCGTCACGCCCACCTGATACGAGATACCTGTCCATGTATCGTAACCGCTCGACAGGCTGGGTGTGACCATTAGTGGTCAACGTTGAATGTTGCATCGTCGTGCGGTTATATATCTGCCACGAACAAGTTACAGAGTGAAAAAAAAAAAAACTTCGTGGAATGGTGCCTACCTTGATGCCGTTTTCACCGGTGGCAGCAATAACCTTGCGCGAGTCGAACTGCAAGCAACTCACCCCATGATCATACTCGATCGTCTCAAACGTGCCACCAGTACGAACATCCCATATCTGTCAGTGCCTTCAGCATCACCCTTTACCTACTTCGCAATTTGGACACCTACCCGTATGGACTTGTCAAGACTACCACTGACAATATGGACTTCGTCAAATTGCAGGCAGGTCACGGGGCCGGTGTGACCTGTAAGTGTTCGGTGAGCTTGTCCGGTGCGCACTGTTACAATCGATCATGTCATTCTATCCACGTGCGTCATAATTGGGCGGACGACTCACTGTCCCACATTCTTACCGCACCGTCGCCGCTGCCGCTTACAAGGGCGTACCCCCAGAATTGTACAGCGCCCACGAAATCTTCGTACATCTCCCAGCTACCATCTGCATGTGGCGGCGTGGGGACTGCGAAATTAGCCCCCGCTGCCGCCAATCCCGGAAAAAGTGGAGTGGAGGACAAGACACCAGCTGCACCAACTGAAGAGTGCGAAATCGCCCAAAGAATGTCCATTGTTAGAACACACTGTCCTGTGGTCAGATCCCACTGGCGCAGTGTCTTGTCCGATGCACCAGTAACCTATTTCAAATCAGTCACATTCCCCACAGAGAGAAGCAAGGGAATGATGTACCAGACAGTCATCCTCGAAATACAAGGCAGTGACTGCCTTGCTATGTCCTTCTAGACGACGTAAACAGGGACCGTCATCGTCTGTACTCGCTTGACTCGAGTTACTGCACCGGATGCTATTGGGTTTTTCGACAAGTTCTCCGTCGTTGTCTCCGTCTTCTTCAGCCACATCACTCAAGGTCGCCTCTTCCCAGTCATCGTCGACAGCTCTAAGATTCCACAACCGAGCAGAGCCATCATCCGAACCGGTGAGACAGAGATTATCCTCGACCTGTATGCACTTCACTGTCCCACGATGCCCTCGTAGCCGACCTATCTCAGAACCAGTCATCAGATCCCAAACGCGGGGTTGTGTGTCGTCTTGAGAAGAGCTGACGAGTACACCATACGGTTCTGAGAAATCGAGAGCAGTTACAGGCGAAATGTGGCTTTCGAGAGTCTTTGGAAAAAATGAACAGATTTTTAAAAAATACACAGAAAAGGACATCAGTCGCATACCATGAAAGCCACGGCCGGTGGCAGTTCGTCGTGTTCAGAAGGCAAGAAAACAGGTCCTGTATAACACTTGATGAATATGCGACGTTTACGACAAGCCAGATACTATACCTTTGCGACGGCGCGACGGAGCGACGTGCGTAGTATGAACAGGCGTAGCTTTCTGTTGTTTCGATGATAGTTCCTCAAACTCCAAGCGTTCACGTACTCCTTCCACTGATTTAAAAATACTAAGACGTGGGACAGGGGGGTAAGCTGAAAGGACACACGTTCATCATCAAGTTCCAATTCATCTTCCTGAGTCTTCAGAAGGTCACGTTCCAACTGGTGTCTTATTTCGTTCAGAGCCATGATCTTGCTGTCTACTTCGGCGATTTCACTTGTGATCAGGCTCTGTTTGCGACATCAGCAAATTGCAACTATCCATAGAGATTTACTAACCCGGCGAACATATATGTTTTCCTTGTCCCGGATGATCTCCTGCGCCTGTCGTGAGAGCTCGTCCTTTCCGAGCAGTTTTGTTGTGCTCAAGCTCTCCCGTGGCCTCCTCTTGGACTTCCTCTTCCCAGGACCAACCACTGGAGCACCATCTTCGCTAGTCGCACTCGGTGCTTCCCCCCCCTCGTCGGCAATACCCCTCGTGAGCAATCCCCGCTTTAATCCGACGTTGCGTGTATCCACATTCCGCACCTGTCGCCTCCTTGTTCTATTACTGTCCGAGCTCGGAATCGTTGCATTAAATCCACGGAGAAGGCTCACGTCTGACGCAATGCCCTCTGGTTCGGGTACTTCAGCACCGAGGAGCTCTTCCTTTGCTTCGACGATCTGCAGGTCGCGTGAGGTGACGCGGCGGGCACCGAGAGTTAGACGCATTGGGGCGCGCCCGAGGGCAGCAAAGTCCATGCGAGAGCTTCCTTTCAGAACACCATTAATGCCTCCGCGCGAGCGGGAAGTGACTGTCGCCGCTGCATTCATCATCCGCGGTGTCATGATGACCGGAGCAACTAAGTCACGAGTTCAAAGAGGTAAGTCATGACCACACTGAATATAAACCAGCTCACGGTCGGAAAGAATGCGCGTGGAGTCGGCCTTCTTGTGTGCAAAGGGAGCGAGGAGGGTATTCGACATGAATGCTAGTTTAGACTGGGAGGCTGCAGAGGAACTATGTCCGTCTGCCGTATAGACTGGTTCCTTCCTATCTTCAGCAGACTTGGACTTGGAGCCGGAAGCCATACGGTTGCATTACCACGACGGGATAACCAAGACCACACTCATCACGTGCCACACTCACTCAAGTACTATTCAAACTCCGACAGGACAGGGGCATTCCCTTTTTAGGATGACCGGCCCGCCTGGATGCCGCATCTGAAGAGGAACTGCTCGAGGCCTTTGATGGAAGACTAGAGTTGGCACTTTGGTGCCATCGAACAAGAACGAGTGAATATACAAGAAACATCTGCCAAGCGTTACAGGCGACACGCCAAATGATCAGCATGCGCCACGGGGTATGCCTGCGAGTGTCCTACAATACTATCAAGTGCATAACTGGGCTACTGGCGATGGGTTGGTGGTGCTCTACGAGATCGTTCCTGTCTCCCCTGCCGATTCCCAACTCTTATGGCCAGAAATGGCACCAGGCAATGCTTGATCTGTCCTGGACCTGGTCATCTATCGTATTCCATTCAACAGTACCGCGGACTGCCCCATGAAACTCTCCCGCCTACATACCTTTATCGGTTGCAGACGGCCACATTCATCACTTTATGCATAGCGTTGGTTTGACATATGAATATCACTGCCGCTGCGAAGAACCCCTTTGCTCTACACCAGTCCCGGGACGTGTCGTTCACGCCCAACCAGGTCAACATCCCAAATACAGGTGTTCGAACTCCAACAAGCCATTCGGTCCAACAATGTCGCAATAGGACTGGAAAAACAAAATCGTCGCCCCGACAAAGGGCGTCGTCCCCGTCACCCTACTGCTGCTGCTTCCAAGCGATCCTCAACTCAAAGACGGCGATCTACAGTCCACTCTCACGAAACATCTCCGATCTGCCCCAGGTTTCAGGACGTTCATTCCTCGATGATCACACCCATTCGGGCATGTATGCGTACAAGACCATTAAACAGACATATACTTCGCCATCCTGTCCCTACTCATCAGCTTACGATCAACACAACACGTTAACCAACCTACTCGTGCTCTTCTCTCGGTCTCTCCTTCTCTCTAGCCAGGCGCTGCTCTAGCTTTTCCAGCTCGCTCCGCGCGATGATCTCTTCCTCATCCAACACCTAGAAACACTCAGTACCACATACATACAGACCGCTCGGTGCCTCACCTGTTCGACGCCTGTCACCTCCGGGATGTAATGCATCAACATCCTCTCTATCCCTGATTTGAGCGTCACCGTGCTTGAAGAACATCCCCTACAACTTCCCTTTAATTTGATTTTGACGCATCCATCCTCTCCAAAACCACGATACTCTATATCTCCACCGTCTTCCATAATCGCGGGTCGTACTCGTGTCTCTAGCAACTCCTTGATCATCGCCACGGTCTCCGAGTCCGTGTCGAGGATCCGTGTATCTTGAGGTCCAGCTTCGTCTCTGTCCTCTTGCGTCCGAAAGAGGGGCATGCCAGAAGAAAAGTGTTCCATTAATGTCGAGTAGACCTCCGGCTTGATCACCGACCACGTCGTCTCCGCCTCTTTTGACACGGTGACGAAGTCTGGTCCGTAGAACACACCCTTAACACCCTCGATACCCATAAGCCGAATGGCCAAAGGCGATTTTATAGCAGATCGGGTGTCGAGAAATTCGGCAGCTCCTTCGCCCATGACACTCACTCCTGGTATAAATTTCAGCGAATCTTCGTTGGGCGTCGTTTCCGTCTGTATGAACATGGAACGTCCTAGTGAAAGAAATAAGTTAATAACACCCGGAAGGAGGTGAAAATATTCACTTTGCTGAAAGTTTGCACTAGATGGGAACGTCGGACTTCGTGTGAGCATCCCGAGGGGAAGTGCTACCAACGGTGGGCCAGCACGTGTGGCCGAGGAGGCGTGTCTTTTGCATGACGCATTTATGGCGAGACAGGTTCTTGGGTTCGGTCTGGCCTTGAGAACGGCCCTAAGATGTCTCGTCGAACGCTGCATGTCGATACAAGCAAGTCAGAGGGAACTAAGAACTTGAAGTTGGTAAGCTAAATCTAGCTTACGTCAGCGTACCGGACACTGTAACTAGTATGTATTTCAACTCGACTCCAAGCTACTCGGATGAACACCCTTCTTACCTGCAGTCTTTTGATTGCAGCTGCTATTCCTATTTCTCGCTATCTGAGGCGGCGGCCGGCACAACACACTGTCGCCATTATCGTCCTCGGCGATGTGGGACGCAGCCCGAGGATGATGTATCATGCGGAGAGCTTTGCAAAACTCGGATTCAGAACCTACCTCATCGGATATAGAGGTATGCAACAGAACGAGAACGACTTCAGCTAATGAGATTGTCTGCGATTAGGCTCGAAACCAGTTCCATCCCTCACTTCTTTGCCCCACGTGCACCTCCACTACCTACCTGAACCTCCGACGTTCGTCGGGAAGGTGTCATTTGGGCTCTCTGCTTTGGTCAAGATAGTGTACCAGACATTTAGCATTCTGTACACACTGATGTTTTCCATGACTCATCCACCAGAATTCATCGTGGTGCAGGTTCGTTCGCTTCCCACACTCCTGACATGCAGGCCTATCTAACTTCGTTGTAGAACCCACCCAGTATCCCTACACTTGCCCTTGTATGGCTTGTAGGTCGGGTCCAAGCAACCAAAGTCATCATTGATTGGCACAATCTTGGGCATAGCATCCTGGCTCTAAAGCTGGGCCACGCCCATCCGTTTGTAATGATTGCTAAACGGTATGTGACACCACAGTATTCGGACTGCTGAGCTGACTGTGAAGCAGATTTGAGAAGATTTTTGGGCGTTCTGCATATGCCCACTTATTCGTTACTGAGGCTATGCGTGACCACCTCGTGAATGATTGGAACTTGGTGTACGTCGTAAACTTGTCTATATAGCTTCATGTTGGCTGACCGTTTTGGAGTGGTAAAATGGCCGTCCTTTACGATCGTCCTCCGAGCCACTTCCATAGATGTTTGCCACCCGAAGTACATGAAGTATATAACAAGATTCCTCTGGTAGGCGCACTGCTCACATTCGCCCATTAGCTCTTTATCCGCCTCGGCCCTTCGTTGAAAGATCCTGTCCTGAAAGATTTTCTGCCGAAACCCAATGCCCCATACTCTACTGAGTTTACGACGACAAGTTGGCCTTCTCGTGACTCTCGTGTTTCGTCGCTGCATTCGCAAATAAATATGCCCAAGTTACGTGAGGATAGAGTTGCTTTACTCATAAGCAGTACTTCGTGGACACCTGATGAGGACTTCGACATCCTCCTGGAAGCTTTGGCGTTATACGAGGAGCGCGCGCGGACAGTTAACAAGAATCTCGAATCTTCCTCGGCGGGGAAACTCCCAAAAATATGGATGGTGATCACTGGAAAAGGCCCTCTTCGGACGATGTACATGTCCAGAGTGCTGAAGCTCCAGGAACAGTGGAAATTCGTGAGGTGTAGTAGCTTGTGGCTTGAGGCGGAGGACTACCCGCTCCTGTTGGGTTAGTTCACGTTTGTTGAACGTGTTCGCGCATGTTCCAACGATTGAATCTCCCAGGATCAGCAGACTTGGGAATATGCCTGCATGCGAGCTCGTCTGCGTTGGATTTGCCGATGAAGGTGGTAGATATGTTCGGATGCGGGTTACCTGTCTGCGCCCTTGATTTCAAATGGTACGTTGCTTTGTGTTGATAACAGGCTTCACTTCACCATCCAACAGTCTCCCAGAACTTGTCAAAGATGGTCGGAATGGCATGATATTCAAAGGGTCGGGAGAACTGGCGAATCAGATGGAAGTGCGTCGGCTTTACCCCAATACGAAGCATCTTTAACCATTCCATCTTAGTCTCTTTTGAAGTCCTTTCCCAACTCTGCCCGACTGGAGGCACTTCGTTCGTCTCTTCGGGAAGCGGCGAAACTTCCTGATACTCTTCTAAGTTCAGATAGCGTGGAGGGGGAATGGTGCAGCTGGGCCGACAACTGGAACCGCACTGTCAAGCCGTTGGTACTGAGGGATGAGTAGAGCACCTTGATTAGTGTTGAGAGCTCGTTACTGTCGTTGACCCAAGGGCATATCATGGAAGTGAGACATTGCGAATCCAGAACTTTCGCAACGTCTCACATCCAGGTGACCCGTGCTTGATGGTATTGTGACCACGGCCATGGCAAGCCGAGACTTTTTTTCCCCCATGCTAATTGAAGAGTGATGACGGTGTCCAGGTCCCTCCTCTCCTATTCGCCCTCATGTACTTCCAGTTTCTTTCCGGCCAAGGATACGTGTACCACTCACCTCCTTCGTCAGACAAACTCCCACCTGGATTCGTTGGCTAAAGTCGTCATTACCCAACAGAACGAGGCGGGCCCCTATTGAGAGTGACGAAGCGACATTTGGTGCTCCGACGAGGAAGGCAAGGTATATTGCTACACCGTAGCCCCCGGATATCGAAAAAAGTTAGGAGGCTGTCGTCATTGCTACATGATGGAAATCTCAAAGACTGTCAATCCAAGGATCTGCAATGGATAGTCATAGTATGGACCATCTCCCTCGTCTGAGGAGCAGGAGTGTCGGAAAAGTGGATGGCGAGATCCGATTTCTCGATGCTCTCATTCCACCAGCATGCCACCCTTTCCTGTTTGATTTTCTTTCAGAGCAACGAGGATAAAATCAACCCCGGCAAGGTAGTCGACAACAAGCTCACCCATACATCTGAGGCTCCACTCCTCTCGCGTGTCCTACCCTAGCTTCTCGCCTCGGGCTTCCGGGTCCTTATCTTCCAGACGATCAAGGCAACGGACACGAAGACGAAGATGATCTGCTTGATGGAAGCACGAAGACCGAGAGCGCGCCGTGCTCATGCGGCAGTTCAATGCGGAGAATCCGAATATCAATGTATTCATATTGTCCACGAGAGCTGGTCTAAGTTGCAGACCAGACACAGTTCTCGTGTATGTCATCATCGTTCTTCATTTCCAGTGAACAGTTTGCTCAACGTGTTTGGCCGTACAGCTCCGAGAGTGACTGGTGAGCTGACACTGGCAGGTATCACTTGTCGCCGAGCTCAGGATCGTGTGCACCGTATCGTTCAAAAACCGTGGTTTGGTGACTTAGGCATGCTAAACTAGCGGTCTATTCTCGAAGCGGACCAGGAAGGAGGCGGGTGATAT
Organism: Pisolithus tinctorius; assembly: GCA_024663395.1. Lineage (NCBI taxonomy): Eukaryota > Fungi > Basidiomycota > Agaricomycetes > Boletales > Pisolithaceae > Pisolithus > Pisolithus tinctorius. The sequence goes on along the minus strand of JANFAH010000049.1, from coordinate 467,435 downwards.
GATCGACGGCAGGGTGAGCGATATTATTACACGCGACGAAAAGGTGCGAACACGGGAAGCCTTTGAGAAATACGTCGCGTCCTCAAGTCACACACCAACCAGACTGCTCCACACACATCCCAGCACCCTGGGCGATTAGGATGCTCGGATGTCGCATTTTCTAGATGACTGACAATACAATGAACTGTTCTCAGCCATGGCAAGCGGCCCTGATCAGCGTGCCATGTGCCAATCCGCGCTGTCCTCTTGTCATGCTTTCAGTGCGCGACACTGAGGGCTGCTCGATATATAGTATGTCGATAAACCAGGGACTAGTCATGGCTTGGAGTACTGATAAACAGCCTCAGCCGAGGGTCTTACATCGATCTGGTCTTCTTAGAGCACCACTGCTATTCATGGCACGGCGGACGACCAGAAGTAAACTGCCATTAGTAGTACAGCAGATATGTTACGATGGCATACATCTAGTTCTGGCCCCACAATGCACCGGCCGAACATCCTAGCACCATAAATACTGCCACTCCCAATAAAACAGGTCAATCATCCCTGGGCGTACGGATTGATATCACGTCACGCTCAGAATGCGGACCTATCCCTCAGAATGAGTGAGCCCAGATATATTACACCGCCAACCCAAGATCACATGAACGACTCGCTATGCGGTTCTGGACCATCGGAAATCAAGTATGACGTCGAATCCGTGAGGCCGCAAGTCCAATTGCCCAGGGAAAAGGGGGTTGTCGGGAGCAGATGCTTCGACAGGAGGCAGTCGCTCTGCAGGGTCTTCTGATGTCGTCTGTGATGTCTGCGGGGAATTTGAGGTAGACATGGATGTTACATCGTTCGAGCGACCTCTGCCGAACAAACTTCGAAGCATAAACAGAGACTCCTTCAGCGGTACAGTACGCTGCTCTGGTGATTTTTGCGAGTGAGACATTGACCCTGCCTCACCGCTGTCCAGCGTCGATGCGTACTTCGTTTCGTCTGACCGGTTTTCAAGACGGGTTTTGAGTTGATTTTCTATCTCAGCCACCGCTCTCTCCACACTATCTCTTTCCCACTTCTGCACATCGTAGGGTTCGAAGACTCCGAACGCAAAATCGCACCAACATCTGTCGGAAACCCGTATGATTGGCGGTGCGACTTCATACATGTCGAGGGTTTGTGAAACGCTAGCATTTAGCGCTTCGCGGAAGGTCGTGATATTGTCTGCCCATGGAGCTGAGAGAGGTGCGTGCAAGGGGAACGACTGCCAGTAGCATGAACTAAGAAAAAGCGCAGCGAGGAGAATGATGCAATAGAAACTGAGAAAAAAAGCTCAGAACACTTCGGACCTGCTGACGTCCCAAACGTGCTCACCAAGGCCTCGCGTGTAACGCAAGTGTAAAAAGAAACAAAACTAAGAAGTATGGGGGGGCGGTAGGGAGTGGTAACAGCAACAGCGGCAAAAACCACCTCGTGCACCTGTACAGTGTGGCCGTTAGCGACTCTTGCGTCTATTAGTTAGACATGCACCGACGTACCACATACTTAAGTCTTACGAAGGGATGCGAGGCAGTTCGCTGAGCTTTGCCAAGCCAGGAGCACGTGACTGTGTGGCTATCGGCATGTCATTGAATCAAGTTATCGAGGACGTTCTCCGTCTTTCGGTATAATTCGAACCGACCCAACGTTTTACATATAACGTCGACGTTGTTTACAGAGAAGGAAGCGTCATGATGTCAACGCACCCAGAGGTCCTATGGGCTCAGCGTAGCAGCGAGTCGGACGATTCAAAGGTATTGCCCCCTCGCCCCTAGCAGCGCTGCCGATCTGAGACAATTTGTGACACGGTGCTTTCGTAGAACGTCATATATCTGACCGTCAGCCTTCCAAATATCCACGATTCATCACTAAAATATGAATTGAGTCCCTCAAGTATCAACTTCGCAGCCAATGCTGGACCCGCAAAGTACGCTACTCTTCATGTAGTCACTAAACAGTATCAACTAACCCGCGCCGTGAACCAGTGCCGAAACCAAGCACTACGAGTTTTCTTTGGATTTATACAATGATATTATTCCGGAGGTATTGTCTCTCCTTTCCTTCACGAAGTTGCGCAGCGCAAGACTGATGTACTCCAGCTATCTCAGCACAAACTTACCTCCCGTTCGTTCACAGCTGTCCTCCGGAAGAAAGACAAGAAACTGGAATACTGGCCTCGGTTGACAAAGGAAAAGGCCAAGACGCCGTTCGTCAAAACAGACTTTGACAAATGGGTCGATGAGGATGATCAAGACGGAGCCCCTGACGACCATTTCGGTATGGATGGCGGATTCGGCAATATGGATTTCAGTAAGGTGACCAATGTCTTCGCTGTTCCCTTTTGCAACAGGCTGAGAAGGTTGAACACCAGATGCTGGGAGGTGATGCAAATGATACAGGCACTGCAAGTGTTCCTATTCCGGAGGACGAGGCTGAATCGGACGATGACGACGGCCCACCTCCATTGGAGGACGCTTAAATACGCCATGGAAACGCATTGCGGTCTCGAACGCGGCAACCGGTTAGGAGTTCATTATGACCATTAACTACTGTAATGAGTCCATATTGACACGCCTTCCACCACTTGTTGGTGTTATCCCTTCATTAACGATGCAGTGGGCAGTCAAGCTTCTACGATACTCATCGTTAGGTAATTTAACCTGTCACTGGGCAAAATGAATCTGCCGGTTTTCAGATACTCGGGATCGGCGGCCCAGGATCGCTCGGTGGCTTGTCTCAGTTATGCGAGCAAAGTGGCCCCTCGGACTCCCGTGGCTTAGCTTGACTGGAACTGAGGGTGAAGTTACGAACCGTACGCTACGCGGATGGAATTTACCGTATACATCCCCAATTGTCGCCAGCATGCAGTAGATGAGGGTGATTCACCCACAAAAACATTGCTAAATTTTCCCACGGGAGGGCATCCGGCAGGCAGAATAGCAGTCATACCCAAATGGAAGATCACAACGGTCGAATTCGAAGCTGTGGTTGTCCGTACCTCGGCGCGGTAGATGATCCGTCAGATCGTGGATTCCGAGCTTTGAGGCGAAGCAGCCATTACATCGGGTCGTGATGACATGCAGTGCGTCCGCCGTATATGTGGTTGAACCTGGTCCGTGAAGGCGATACCGGGGCCTAAGGGGTTGTGCCGTTAGGATGTAATGACGTATCAGTACGCGGAGTGTTCGAAGCACGACAGCTTGTAGGGCGTGCTCAGTTCTTGGGTCGATCCCTTGGGATCACGTCTAGTGTTGCCGCACGAACTGAACCCAGTTGGAGGTGGTTCAGGGTGACCTCGCAACTTCGGCAGACTTCGACTTTCCAAAGTCGTTCATCTCGCGAGGGCTATTCGAACTGTACATGCTATATTAGTTCAAATGTATATTCGTGGAGTGTGGTAGAGCCTTCAACAACTGCCAGCTGCCCGTTCGTGCTACTGGCAGCAATTCAATAATCTTGGGTTGAGAGGGTACAGGCCGCCATCAGACCAGGTGCGACTCGACGTCTTTGGGTTGTGGGCGGTTGCTCGGACTTTTTCTGGTTGCTGATAGTTGAGGTGGCGGAGGGGGCTTCGGCCCTTGGCTGGTCAGACGTGCTTGCAGATGGGCTAGCAGGTTTTGCCAGTTTTACTTCCCCTCCCAGCTTGATTTTAAGATGGGAACTACCTCGTTGATGGAGATTATATGCAGAATTGGAGGACGCTCTCTGTACCATCCGCTTTCCGATTGTCTTTATGTCCCAAGCGTTCCCCGTTCCCCACGAGGGCAAAGACAATAGACACGCCCTCGATATACTATGAGTATCCTTCATTAGTGGTGGGATACCTGGCCTACTCTTTGGTCATCGCACAGCGGGACTTGCAGCTATCACAGCGACATGAAGCACCACCTCAGACATCTTTCTGATGAGTACCGTACGGTGCCCGCTTGGCACGATGGCATGATGGCAGCGCGGCCAGCTGCGGCCCGAATGGCACGTCAGGCTATATCTAGATTTGCAGCCTCTCGTGAACTCCCTTCGGTCGCACTTCGACTATTGAAGTCGGGTCGAATTGCCCCATTACTTCACCTTGGTTCACGTGGCGGCAACACCAATCTTCGTCCAGAAAAACCTGCCGTCGGCTGGAGAGCAGTATATTAAGCTCTTTATGGTCAATAGAAGAAAACCACTCGGAACCTTTAAAACCTACTACCAAAAATGGCAAGGATCCCACTTCAGTCACACCTTGCTAAATCGAGTGTGCCACGGCGATGTCAGTACTATTGTGGCCTGTACTTTGGCTCTCTTGTTACCTCGTCAGACGATTTCTTGAGAGATTTCAAGTTAGTTCTCACTGTCCAGACATCGCGCGCCGACCATCATATCTTAGGTAACAAACACCGGCAACCTGGCCTTCATGGAAGTTGTATACGGGTATCTGGTTCTATTAAGAGGATGATTAGGAAGTGCGAGTGACAGGGAAACCATGACGATACTGCTATCCAAGGTGCGTAAGTGTATAAAGTCGAGCAGACAAAGCTGGATTTGCTTTCCAAGATGGACTCGACTCTATTGTCCGTACGTTCAGGTGCCAGTACCCAAGGAACTTAGGTGCCTACACGTCCAGCGACGAGGTTACTTGAGCATTCGTAAGATGGGAAAGAAACATTAAGGAGCGTGGTGTGCTGTGGCTGCCACGCCCATGCATGCAATGCGATGAAATATACTGCCGTGTTGGTGAGAACGTAAGTTAACCTGGCATAGAGGCAGCTGTAACCAACACGGTGATTCGAAACGCGTGCGAATGTGCACTATTACAGATGAGGATATTCATGCACTCTGTGGCCTGGGGCGCGGCGTGAATTTGAGTTGGCAGCCGTCTTTGGGAAACAACGTTGCAATGATTCTAAGTGGTGGAGATGGGTATCAGAAGGAATAATTATATGCAGATGTCGAATGTAAACACTCACTCGACTTTGTCGCTCTCAGCAGTCTGATGGTGCTCCCAATCCATGAGGATACTAGCAGTAGCCAGAACGAGCGCCATGTTCATGGTGGCGTACTCGATACCAATACATCTATGAGGACCACTGCCAAACACGAGATAATTTTTCGGGTTTGCGTTCGCGGGGCTATTAGGGTCCAGCCAGCGCTCGGGAGTTAATGAGTCGTGATCAGGGAATACTTCGGGGTCATGGAGTGAGTTATAGAAAGAGGGTATCACCATGCTGCCAGCTGGGGCCGTGTAGTTATCAGAAAGTGGGAATGGTTTGGTGGCCCTGTATGGCACCTGGGAGGCGGCGAAGTGAGGAGTAGAAGAAAAACCAAAGAGAAAAGATATATACCATGGTCACGGGTGGCTTCACACGTAAACTTTCTTTGACGAAGGCTTTCAAGTAAGGCATGCTCTCCAACATTTCCAGGGTTATTGGCTTGTTGATGTCATTACCACGAACACGGTATTGTTCCTCGCGAATCTTCGCCAGAATCTCAGGGTGGTCTGATAAGTGCTGGAAGCCATAAATCAAGCCGCTGCTCATTGCGTCCTGAGAAGCGAATAAAAACGAAAAGACGACCATGGCCATCTCGCGATCGCTAAAGTCCTTACGGCCCTTGTAGGTAGGATCCTGTAAGACTTGGACCCACTCGTCGAGCATACAATGCGGCTGAGCACCGCTAGCAATGGCAATTTTGGCTTTGGCAGCGGCCATCTCAAGCCATTTAAATGCGGCCTTGCGGGCTTGGATGGCTTTATAGACGTTTGTGCCAGGGAATGCAAATGGGAAGTTGACGAGTTGAAGAGCTTGTGTGATGTCCCAGTACTTTTCAGAAATTTCCACAACCCCACTTTCTGGGATATGGTTGCCGCAGAATACGCGAACAGACGCGTCCATGTTCAAATTACGAGCAGTCATCATGATCGGTTTTGGAGAGGGATCTTTAGCCGCGTCTGCGAGCCACTGGCGAAAGTGCTTGCGTGTAATGGCATCCTGTACGCCGATATAAATGCTTAGAGGGCATGTGTGAGTGAAATCGCATAATAGAGCACCATCTAGAATACCTGAGGGCTTTCTTTGTAAAAAGGGTATTGAGGATTCTGCGATACTCAATATGTTCCTTGCCAGTCAAAAAGACCCTACACAATTTAATGCTCGCGTCGGCTGTCGAGTAAATAGGGGAGACGGAAGCATACCAGTTGTCAGGCATGAGGATATGTTTAGCAGAGTTTACGAGGCATGGTTCGGCATGGGTTGGTGTGTTGAGGATCTTACGCGAGTAATGGTTGGATGAGGCCATGACGATAAAACTAGGGGGGTGACGTTTGTACAAAAGAACAGAACTAAGCGTGGGTACTGACATGTTGAAAACGCTGACAGCGCTGAGTTCACCGGAGTTCCACTGTGCCATGTAGTTTTCCATGGTTGGTTTCATGGAATCGGCGAACTTGCCTATAATTGGAATTGTCCATGCAGCACCAGGGAGATGTTTCTTCTTATACCTGTAGATGGACTGCTCGAGGACAAGAAGCGCGCCAACCAGTGCTGCCGTAGTATATAGCCAAGTCGCACGCTGGGAGAAGAGGAACGGCAAGGACGGGACGGGAATGTCAACAAAGGAACTGAAATGTGAGGTCGGCATTGAGGGGGGCGACGAATGCAGGGACGCCATGACCGGCCAACTGAGAGAGAGAGTCCGGGGGGGCTCACAGAAAGAAAAGAAGAAAAAAGAAATACGCAACTGACGATTGGCCGACGAATTTTTATCGGAATGGGTCGATTATCATTACGCAATTTAAGTATTTTCAACATTTTCGCCACCCCTCGCGGACATGTCGCGTGGCTTCGGCAACCACAACGAACGCGGCGCACGTTCTTGCAAGTGCTCGAAGGAGTATTAGAATCCCCTGTACATACTTACTAGCTATGGTATCATGCATTTTTATTATCACAATATCAAGGAACGGCCAAAGATACCACCCAGGATGCCGCGGCCACAGCTGCACTGGTACTCGAGACCACCAGGTTCACTGGTACAGGAGCATTATTCGTACCGTTCGCCGATCCATCATCAATGTATCACCTCCCACGCCACGCATGTGCGGTGCCGGGTACGGCACGGACATGATATTAAGTTTTCCACGTACTGGCCAGAGTCTTGTCGGTGTCCTGACGCCCAAGGTTGCCGAGGTTTTCGACCGTAGAGATCCTACGGGAATCACTACAATGTCACACATAGCTTAGGGGGTATCCTCACGTCGAGTAGTGAATGTAGAATGACACTGGCGAGCAGGGTAATGTAAACCTGGGTGTCGATCGTGTACGTCTCAGGTCCCAGGTCTGGTTAGTGAGTTTGCCGATTCACGCATCGGCGGTGACAAACTGACTCGTCAAAGGTCACCAAGATGAGTGTCTTCGAAGTATTGAAGTTTGGGTCTTGGAGCAGAGGCAGAAGCCAAAAGCTCGACCAATCAGATATATAGACAGCATCCGTGTCGTGCCCGCCGCTGGATGCTTGTGAGCGGTTTCCCTTGCACATCGATACCATAACACTTGCTCCCTCAAGTTGGGCGTGACAAGTATCCACTGAGATAGCGTATTGTTTCCCACCTGCAGATAAAATTCACTCCATATCATATCTGATTGGAGCGCCCTCATTCATAAGCGAAGTCGTTAAGGTTTTTGATCCGAGCGGTACGCTTCGAGTTCTGGGCCACAGATATAAACGATCAAAGGGTTGTGCTTGCGTAGTACGTGTAGTTGTCAGGATTCGTGAAGTTGAATGCCTGGTAACCATCTGTAGGCAAGTTCAGCTCAGCCAACGTTCTTCTCGTCGAGGAGGTCGATAGCGTCGTCCGAGGCAAGCCCGAAGAAATCCCCACCCACAGAGGCGATGCAGTTATTCGCTGGGGTGGGTCACACCGTAGTGCGCAGAAAGAGTAATATCCTACGTGGAATGGTTCTGGAACGGGCCTTGCGACACGGCAACGGCACTGGGCACTGCTGTAGCATTGAAAAGGCGATCCATTGGAAACCCCGATGTATTTTAAAAGAAGATGCGACTGTTGGACCAGATGCAGTGACGCCAGTGCAGCTCGCCTCAAGATAAATCTGCCTGACGCGGAGGTTGTGAACGTGGATGTTATGGCTGCCGAGGCGATCTGGGGAGGGCACCAAACACAACAAGAGTGTGGGTAGAAGCCATGTAATTCACCCACGCCGTGAGTCCGTTCGGGAGGAAACTGGTCGGCCATCCCCGACGAGATATATTTTTATTAGACGACTTGCGTTCTGGGTGGGGGTGAAGTTCCCTTCGATAACACACGTTGGTGCTTTACTTGATGGAGTCACCAATAAACCATAGTAGAAGGGCGATCAGTCGCCGCAGGGACACTATTATCCACAGCATCAGCCACCGAGTATCAGTAATCAGGGACTACTTGCAAGACACGAATGAGGGAAGCTCTACCATATGGTCCATAAGGTGCGATGTTCATAAACCTGCGGCTGTACCTACATGAAGCTTGAGTACCGGAGCCTTAACATGAAGCTCCCATCGTCATTTTTCCTTGCCACTCTCCTTGAATGTCAACTCTTGCCGTTGTCGGGCTGGCGAAGATTGCAGTGACGTCGATACACCTTATAAACTGATACTATCTGGGCGCGAGATTCCCTTTTACCCTTTTACACGGCGCCGGAACTTACTCACCATCGTGCGGAGGGGATGAATTCACTAGTACAGGTAACCAGTCACGATAGTGAATGACCTCTACAAATAGCCGTCCACTGCAGGGATGGCATTAGCTGGCCAACAGTCACAAGGCTAACATGACGGACGTCTGAAGGAGGGAGCAAGGTCCAGCACGTAGAAGGGATATTCGCGCGAGCGCACACCTAGTTTCCAGACAGACCGAAGCTTTCGTGTCAACCACTTGCGCATTTGCCTCTCGTCTTGCACAGCCAGAAGCAGCTCTGTTAACAGAGCTACTAGTGACTTTGCGGTGCTTCACTTACGTAATCTATGCGTCGGATTTGAACTTGGCCGTGCAAGTACCATGATGTAGGTAAAATTTCAGAAATCTTTGCACGCTTACTCGGCGATAAATACCTAAGAGATTTAGTATACGTACATACAACAAGTCCGTGGATATGCGCCAATGAGCGCTTGAGCCGTGACTAAGGAAGTTCTGCCGCCGGTGCAACAAACTGTTACGGTACCAGTCATGTGGCCGGCCATATGTGACATACACATCCGGTTCCTGGCTGCCAACACTGGCGTGGGTAGCCAGAGCGCTTGCCTTCCACACGTACCTGAACAGTCGTTGCCAGTAACTATGGTGAGTGGAATTATTCTGATTCTCCAGCACAGCTAGATGGCATGCTAGGTGTTTGTAAACGAGAAGAAGTATGCCTGGTGAGCTGGTGTTCGATGCTCCTTCCGGAAGTAGCGCGTTAACCATGTCGACCGTAACCTAGCGAGTCCTGTATCAAGGGACATAGGTCTTCTTCCTGTGGGCATACCGAGCGGCCTTTGTTTGAAGTGAAGAAGAAAGGTCGCCCTGTCTCCCAGTGTCCTAAATGTCGTGATCTCCGTCAGGCAAAGCGGGTGCACTCCAAGTGTACATGTAATCCATCGTCAACGGCGATCGACAAGGTCCCCATTCCTGCGGCTCGTCCGGATAGGAAGCGTATGTCATCTTTGCCAAAAGTCCAGGACTCGCTGATAAGGCAGTGCCTCCAGCTCGGCGGTTCATGCCTAGTGTGCCGACTCTTCCCAACGGGATTGTGGATGTCCTCAAGTCATCGGAGGTGGCGGGTCCATCCAGTTCGAAGCAATGTCGTGCGTATCATCTGGCAGATGGTCGAGCTTGTGGTACTAATCGCCCTTAGTTGATGCGTTGCTCAATCCGTGTCAATGTCTGGGTGATGGCCCGTGCACGTGTGGTTCGACGACCACTTCTGGACCTACTGTTCTCGAGCAACGTTTTTCAGGCTTAACAGCACTTGCAGATGCTGCGGCAATGTCCAGCGAAAAAGTAAATCAAAAGTCTCCGGTTCAACCGACATTTTCTACACGATCTTGCTGTAGCAAACCATCCTCATCGCGCATCACTACTCAAAATTTTGATCTGCCGCCTATTCTTTCCGGTTCTTCTGGATCCCTATCACAAGTTCCTGACTTTTCGTTTATGCCTCCACTCGAGGCCATTAAATCCATCGCAGGCTCAGGGTGTACTTGTGGTCTTTATTGTGCCTGTCCGGGGTGCGCAGAGCATCGAAACCCACAACAAGCAACGACAGAGCTGAGAGACTGCAAGGATGGTTGTGGAGACTGTGTAGATCATAGTACAATTGCGCTTCCCGGACTGTCTCCAGCTAGTCCGAAAGGTAATATGCTTGACGCGTTTTTTGATCGTTTGTCTGCGCTTCCCGGGTTGCCGAGGTCAAATATCGCCGATTCTGCGGAGACTGATATGGGATACCCCAGCAAACAATAAGTGGGTCCGAGCATTTCGATGCTGCGTTTCGATCACTAAGAATTGATATAGAGCGCTTCATTTGAATACGTGTTCCTGTGGTTGACAAAGTGCGCCTCCACTCCGCAATGACAGCAAGGAGCAAAATTACTCAGCACGGCACCCGGTTTCTGTGGACCACGGTGACGATCACCGGACGCTGGTGCGAGTTAGCTCGGGACCACATTAGGGTATTCACGGGCTCGTTGTTATATGGTTTCTCGAATGCAGGATAGTTACATGCTGTTCCACATATTGCTTGATCATACACCGTGCACACACCCTTACCCCTAAGCGGAAGATTTGTAAATTACATCCATAGTACTGTAAATAATGGGGTCGACTAGGTTCCACTCTCAATTTCGGAGGCAAAGCAGCCTCCCGGACCGAAAACCGGCTGTCGTCAACTTAATATTTGGCACCTCATCAGGGAGCCTTGAGCAAAGATGGCAGGTGAACTCAGGGTAGAACTTTGGGGGGCTGTCGATCGGGAGTCAGCTCCAACGCTTACCGTCAACAGATAAGTAGCAGTGTACACCATAGTAAGGTCCGAGAACGTTCTCATTGGGTTACTACCCCATCATTATCATACAAACAACACTCCAGCAAACTCCTGCAGCATGGACGATATACAATACTCTTGTCGCAATTTCGAGAAGCTTGACAGCACAGGTGACTAAGGGAGGCAGAATAGAATGACATGGTATATATGAGAGCTTCCGATGCAATAGGTCGCCAACACGGGCGCTTCAAAAAGACAAGTCGGTATAAGGATACAGAAGGGCACGATTGGTTTCTTCTACAGTTTGTGCCGAAGTCCTTGATATCCATCCACTAGAGATATATTTATCGATACAGGCCTCAAATTTTGAACACACGTACTCTGAACTACTCCACAGCCGGGCCAGACCAACCACCGTGCTCCGGCGATGAAGGTCCTATGGCCAATGGAACGGCGATGCCTGACCCGGCAGAGACGCCAACTGGTCCCGCAACCGAAGCGTTGCTCTCAAAGGTGGGTGGTATTTCATCACCGCTGGGTGTCTTGCGCTTAACGCTGGGGCGTTTGGCTAGCGACAGAGCGCCCGTTTTGTCCTCTTTGAGGAGTTCAGTGGGACTGGGTCCCCGTTTACCTTTGCTCGGCGAAGAAGACAGAACGGAGGATGCTGGAACAGCAGTTGTGAAATGAAAATGCTGACTTCCACTTCTCGCGGAGGCCTAATTGCAGAAGTACCATCCATCTGAGTAACGGACACCACATCATCTACAACTTAGTATTACTCACGTCTTCGATCCACGCATCCTGAGCTTCACTGCCAACTGATTCCTTCGCATTCTCGAAGACGCTGGGGTCGAGTTCGGGCCCATCGTCGCTACCGCCACTATCGCCCCACGATCCCTGTTCCTCGTCTATGATCTGCAAGGCACCCTCTATCACAACGGCGTGGACAAAAACGTATTGCCGTAGGCTCTGGCATAAGCTCATCCTCTGCTCTCGCATGTCCTGGATTACCATACAGATCGGGTTTTGGTACGAAGATAACAATGGTGGGGATATATCCAAATGCAGTTCGCGTGGTAGCTTGTAGTCGATGACTGAATTCTTTGCGTTGGTTCCAGGGTCAAAGTCCCCATCGTTGCCACCCACCCGCTGCGCAGGCACCTCTAGTATTCGCATAGGCGTTGGCTCGGCTTTGGCTTCACCCTTGGTATCACAAGGTAGCAGCGAGTGCTTTGTAATTCCGGCTACGACCGCCCCAGGCTTCTGGTCAACACCAGTTACCTGAAAGTTGTTCGTCCTAGCAACCTCACCAGTGAAAACGGGCTCGCTCCCTACACTCATGCGTATACTCGGAGCGTTGTCTGCATCCACACTTCTGCCACTTTCGGACTCCTGGCAAGGGCTCATAAGCTCGTCCAAGCTTGGATTCGAATTCGTAGGTGAAACGGATTTGCCGGTATTGGTAAACCCGACGCCACTAGTCGGTGCACCAGTAGTTAACGACGGAGCTGAGAGGCTGGCCACTGGTGATGACCCGATCAAACCTTGTCGGTGAAGATGAGGAGCACCACGAAGGTTAACTTTATCCAAGAGGGCTTGTTCTGCACGCTGAAGCGGGACAGAAACGGCACGAGGGGGTTCGTCAACATCCATATCGGTACGTTCCTTTGATGATCTATACACGGCCGACGGCTGTTGGATAAGGCAAGGTCCATTTGGTGACTTCGATGATCTAGGGAAAGGAGACCCAGCAGAAATATTGGATAAAGATGTCGTAGAGCTCTCCGCAAGGCGGGAGTGCATGACACTCCAGAGGCCGGTCGAGTCATTTCCCAAGCTACCAGACCCAGTTCCAGAACCGTCACCAGAATTTGAGTTTGAAGCCGAGATAGAACTGGAGACCTGGGACATCGAGGCTGAAGACGAAGGTGGGGCGCATGCTAGGCTGCTGCCACTCCCTGAAACACTCCCGCTCGTACTCTTCCCACCTCCGTTACCGTTGCTACCGATGCCGGAGCCGCTTACACTTGCCGACCCGCCAACTGAGTCGTCCGCTGAGTTTAGCACCGAGGGTCCGCTACTATTCGAAGAGCTGGGAGACCCGGTTCTACACGTAGCAGGGACAGCTGATATGAACGTGGCGGTTGAGAGAGATTCAGGGCAGTATTCCTTGGTATGCGTTTGATCTGAGACTTGTTCTGCCCACTCTCGAGTCGACGAAGGCTTCCAGCCCGCCGTCCGTGGGTTGTCGAACTGCATATTAGTGGTGTCGTCATCAGCACTTCGATGGACCGCTGCAATTGGCACATGCAAGACTAGCGACTCCGAACCAGTTGCACGCGTACCATACTGCTTTCTGCCCTTTTTGCGCTCGCCAGCGGTGACATGAAGTAACGCAGTCGGTCGGCGCACTGGTGCATACAGGTGGGGTTCGCCATTATTAGATGATGGCCCATCAACGTCCATACTATTTCCCTCGTCTCCTCCGGTAATAGCGTCGGAAGCCCTACTCTCTATCCCACTGGCCCCGGATTCGGTGTCAACCTCTCTATTTCCCCTTGCTCTCGTCTCCCGAAGCTTTCGAAGTTCTCTTCGAATGCCATCTAACACTGCATCAACTGCGATGAAACCACCCGTCCTGCCCACCCCAGCTGAACAATGAAGCAGCACTGGTGGGTGTTTCCCCAATGCAAACGATGCAATGCCAGTCGCTGGGTCAAGTTCTGGATGCCGCCAGCCATGATCGCGCTTTTTATGTACACCGTGCCCTCTTTGGACCGGTGATCCTGGAGAAGCACTTCCAGGGCTAGAGCCGATGCTACATTCAGGGCTCAAGCTCTCGCTCGGACTAGGAGCCGGTATATTTTCCGCTACAGCATGTTCGACACGCCTAACGAGATCCAGAACTCCGCGAGCGTCATCAGGGACATTCATGTCCGGCCAGTCAAGATACTGCAGATGAGTGATATGGCGAGGGGGTACACCAGGGTAGGACGTGTGACTGAGCGCGAATCTGCGCGTTATCGTGGTAGGAGTATGTCCGCTCCTGCTACTAGTGCCTGGCTCGTGAAGGGCAAAGAAGAATCCCTGCCTGGACGTTTCCATAGAATCAGCCAGTAGCGAGGGAGAAAGTGGCGGTGAAGTTGACAGTAGCTGGAGGCGAAATGGTCCGTAGCATGTATCTGTCCAGTACGCTCCACATTTAACCATGGCACTCTCAACCTCGCGGGTAAGCATAACAATGACATGCACATTTTGCTCCCAAACCAAACTGCTCAACAATGTTGTCAGAAAAACCTAGAGACCAGGCAACAAGTGATGGGAACGCACGTCCAGAAGTCAAGGAAGGTGGCAGGCAAGGGGCCTTGTGTCGCAATGTACCTCTTGCGAGTGCCTAATGGTTGTACGTACGAAGCGTTGACATAATCATCCAAAGGTGAGGGTTCACTCCGAATATTTCCTGTTCTGTTCCCCAGCCGCATATCCGGATCAATATCGGGATAAATACCATCTTCAGGCAAAGTTTCCGCGCTAACAGATGGTATATGGATACTTGTCTTGGGTCCGGCCGTCGTGGGCGACGAAGAACCCTTTCCAGGGAGAGGCAGTTGCAAAGCGAGTGCAGGTAGACTCATCTGAGACTGAGCACCGCTATTGGGAACTGCACTATTTCTTGCGTGCGAGTCTCGCGCGTCCATCTGGAGAGAAGTGGAGGGAAGTGTGACAGGGGGTCGCATTTGCATAGGAGATATCAGTGTCCGCCGTTGGAGCCCGCTGGCAGGAGTGAGGGGTTCTGATATTTGCGTGTCAATGCCCCCCACAAGATTAGACTGGCACAAAAGGTCTGAGGAACTTCGTAGTAGGTCTTGCTTAGCGTTGCCTGGATCATTATCGCCAGCACCTTCCGCTATTCTGTTTATGCCAAGCGAACGATGCTTCCGGGTTGCATTAGCATTATCCATCACGCCGACACCGTCCGTGGCTGAAGTAGATCGTTGGCGCTTCCCTTCGTGTACCCAACTGGACGCGAGACTCGCTGACTTCCCCTTGCTCCCTTTGCCAGGGTGAGAACCCTGGTGTCGGCCATCATGTAGGCGTACACGGGCGTGTTCGAAAGGCCAGATGTGGGTGTATCTACATCCAGAGAGAGTGGTAAGTATGGGGTTCACCAACAAGGCAACAGAGAGAACTGAAGTTTGCTCTCAGCGGGGTGTTATCCATAGGCGTGGGCAAGACACGCAATGTGACATAGAATGCCGTCAAAGTCAATTTCCGGACCGATCAGTGGCAATCGGAACGTGCACAACACGTCTCGCTACGTGGACGCGAAACAAGAACTGATCGTGGCCAGGACAACCTGATAAGCAAACATACCAAACAGCGAAATCGGAAAACGTGAAGAGATGCAAGCAAACAAGAAAAAGGAAAGAAACCGGGACAGGATAACAAACAGGACAAGTAAAGAAAAACCAGCACGGAGTAATATATTCCGAAAGGGCCCACCTGTTCTTCGCACCCTTTTCCACGCCTGCGGTGATCGAAAATGGGAACAAAGAGGGATGGGGTGTATTTGGCACAGTCTTGGTCATCGGTGTGCGTCCCATACCCTCACCTGCGATGCGATCATAGACCGCTCAGTCAGCTTTACTTTTCCCTCTACCGGCATGTATGATCTTACCTGTAGTTGCTACATTGTTCTCTTTCGAATGGTGTTCCATGACAGTCCACAATCGTCTTTGTTCCGCGAGCTCTATCCGATAAAACTGCATCGCCAGTGCTTCTGTGCCTTCTTCTACTTCTGGGTCGTGTTCATCTGGATCGGACGCATGTAGCTCATCACTCGACTCCGACTCTGATCCGTAGCTTCGTGACGATGGCGGCAAGTGTCGAACGGTAGAACGACAGGCGATCTCCCGAAGCCATGCGAAGGGGAGATCATTGATGCGCTTCCTAACACGTCGAGGAAGGCGAAGAGGTATACGTTCGGTGATGCCTTGCGATAGCTCAGCGTTTTGTCTGATAGCATCGAAAAATGGGTTGGCAGCGCGCGCGATGGCCGGTGCTGGAGTTTGAGCTACCCCCGATATATCGGCGCCAACCCCTGTGGATCCCATTGTTGTTGAAGTAACAGAAAAGGCTGACTTGGGGAGGCGCTTTGTCCTCAGAGCGCCTGACCCACTTCCAATTTCCGCGTCATCATCCTCCGGACTCGGTTGATCTGTGGTCGTGAGTTCTCTAGCTTCCCTCCATACAGCTTGGAAACCTCCCCGAATCCAGCCAAGCTCACCAGTGAAACCCTCTGCGCGGAATTTGCGAAGAAGGCCAGCAACATTGCTGTTATGTGGTAGATGTATTGAATCCGCATCATATACAAGGATATGGGATGCTTCTGGCCATGCAGAGAACCGAGAGCGAGCAGTGGAGGAGGGGATCATCTGAGCCAACTTAGAGAGAGAGAAAAGAGGACGCTTGAGAAGAGTTGACGGAACTGAAAGGGACAAGGCGTGACTGATGCGAGCACAGGCATGGGCGGCATGAGGTCTGATGTCGAGGGTGAGAGTAGGGTGTTCTGAAAGGTAAGACGCCAGCTCAGTAGGGGAGACAGGTGTGAAAGACTGATTTAATGACGGCGGTAAATTTTCAGGAAATTTAGATGCAGAGGGAGACTGGTCGGGTCGGGGATCTCTGCAAGGCGGAGGCAACAGGGGAAAGGCGGGTGGAGGGAGGGGAATTGATGGTTTGGGAGGGCGGGTACGGTCGTGCGACTGGACTTGCTGCTTGTGGTCGTCCTTTTGGGCGTCGTCAGGGAGGAGCCTCGCAGTAAGGAGATCGGCGGAGCCAAAGCGTGCGGCAATTGCTTGTGCAAAGGAGTCGACAGATTCCTGCTCGTTGGTATTCTGACCCGAGAAAGGCACACTGTTGAAAAAGTCGTCCGACATGAAGGGTGGAGGAAGGGAAGACGCAGAAAATAATGTCACAAGGTGGCACCTTGTTGACTTCTGTAGTACAGTACACTGCAATAAGATCAGCTGCAGTTGAACAAGTCCAACGGGTCACGCATGTATCCGCCCACTAGAAAAGCTTGGCCACCTTACTTAAATAAGGGAATGTCGAAACGTGGACAGTGTTGCCGTCGCCGCACGGTGATGGATAGTCGGGACAGCGCTCCACTTTGCTCCTCGTAGTCTCGAGTGTTCTGTGTCCTTCTCTCCCCCAAACTCGTCCCGCGCTCATGTCCCTGGCAAGGAGGTCACGGGGTATGATATCATCAAGATGTCATGACACCCAGGCCAGCATTCTAGACCCTTTTCCGACGTATGATGTCATTCTGTCTCAGAACCGCCAATCCCCGGCATCTCGGCATCACTTGCAAAATTGAAAATCATTCCGGTCTCCTTTGGGAGTTGCAACATCAGTAAATTCAGCCAAATTACAGTATGCACGTTAGACTGTTTTTGAATGCTCCGCAAACACTGGCGAACATTGAGCGCTTGAAAACCCAGGTTTTTGAACGCTTAGCTTTACTGATGTAGTACCTGTGAAACTACCACTATGTAAACAGACAAATACTTTGCCTTCGTAGCTAGGTGAACGAACAGAGTGAAGAGATGAAGATACGAGCTAAGTGATCAAGGAAGTGAACAGAACGAAAAGTGACAAGACAAACGCTAGGCTCCGGAATCGAGCGAGTGTGCCGAGATGCTGAGACTGCGCGCGCACAGAGCGGAAGTCACGTGACTATGAAGCCGAGAGATTGAGGGGAGAAGGGGTCACGTGACAGCAACTGCACTACTGCAGTGTCTGGTGTCCCTCTGCTTACAGTACTTCGAAACCGAAAAACGTGCTGCACGTTTGCCATCGGCACAAAAACCACATGCCAAACGAAGCGCGGTTGTCCAGCTTTCCATAGCAGTAAGCTTCTTGTTCATCTGCAAACTATCCCACACCAGGACTTCGATGTCTCCTACTCCCTGGATCCCGAACCAGTATCCGACAGCTCGACGCTCTGATCGTGTCGATGTATACAATAGTGAAACAAACGGACAAGTTCGCGTCCCCGATCCCTACCAGTGGCTAGAAGATCAGTCAGAGGAGACTGATAAGTGGACAACCGAACAAGATGAGTTTACTCGGGCGTACTTGAACAGGAACCAATATCGCGCCGCATTAGAGAAGGAGATCAGAACCAATACCGACTACGAAAAGGTACAGCGTTGGATTCAAAGCGCACTAGGCGTAAATTTGACGAAATGTGCAGTTCACTGCGCCATCGTTCAGATTCGATAGGCGATGGTACTGGTTCTACAACAGTGGCCTACAGGCTCAGCCAGGTATGCGTTCTGGCCTCTCTGAATTCTCATGGGATCATTGATACCCTGGGTTGTAGTCCTTTATCGCTCCAAGGGTGACGCACTTCCTGACTTCTCCAAGGGTGGTTCAGGAGGAGAGGTATTCTTCGATGTACGTCCCTTCTTTGTCGCACTCTTCCTGATGTTTACTATGCTACTCTATCTCCCAGCCTAACTTGCTATCCGACGATGGGACAGTGGCCATAGCCAGCTCTGCGTTCTCCCACTCAGGTGAATACTACGCGTATGGCATATCTTTGTTGGCAAGCTCCCCTTTAATGGAACTTTTGCGATCTCATAACCAAGCTACCACTTTCCAGGGCAGTGATTTCTGCACGATCTATGTCCGCCGCACCAGTGATCCTCTGGCATCCGCAGATGGGGGACGCGATGATCATCATGCGAAACGATTGTCGGAGGAAATCCGATTTGTCAAATTCTCTGCTATCACTTGGACGCATGACTCAAAGGGATTTTTCTACCAGGTGAAAATGAATTGTCTCGGAAATCATCATGGTGACGGCTTGTTGACTGCCACGTTCCGCTTTCTATATGGCATTCTCTTTCCGATTTAGCGCTTTCCCGACCGTGAGTCTCATGGTCTCACTCCAGAGGATAAAGCGAGGATCGAGACCATCGACGATAAGAATGCAATGGTCTACTACCATAAAGTCGGGACCCCACAATGTCAGTTTCCGACTCTACAAACCCCTTACCTACAATGGGCTGACGATTTGATGCCTACCAGCCGCGGACATCCTAATCATGAAAGATGCCGAACACCCGGAGTGGTTGTGGGGGGCTTCCGTGTCTGAACTGGATGGGCGCTACCTTTACATGAGTGTCAAGAGGGACACTGCCAGGGTACGTTCCCCATATAGTTCATGTTACTGTGATCCTCATACTCGAGGCGACACAGAAAAATCTGCTATGGGTTTGCGACCTTCAGGAGAGTGCAATCGGTCCAAACATGAAATGGGAGAAGTTGATCGACAACTTTGATGCTAAATATCAAGTGTAAGATCGTGGCGTCGCTGTTTGACTCATCTGGCAAACTATCATATCAGAATTGCGAACAACGGGACGAAATTGTACATCCTTACCAACGAGAATGCACCTCGGTACAAAGTCATCACCGTTGATCTGGCAGATCCGAAGCGTCAGCGCAAAGACCTAATTCCAGAACAAAAGGACGCTTTCCTCGATGATGTGACAGCCGTGGGCAAGGACCACTTCGCCGTCATCTACAAGCGCAACGTTAGTCTGACATGGTTTCGTGTCTTTCATGAGCTTGAGATGGAAGGCTGACAACCACGTGCACTCACAGGTCATCGATGAGATATATGTCTACTCCCTCGATGGACAGCGCCTTACCCGACTTGCCCCCGACTTTGTCGGCACCGCCAAGGTTAGCGGTCGTCGCTCTCAAAATGGTTTCTTTGTCACCCTTACCGGATTCACCAATCCTGGTATCATCGGTCGGTACAACCTGAGTGAACCGGACGACGGAAAGAAATGGAGTGTATACCGATCGACGCATGTGAAGGGGTTGAAAGCAGAGGAATTCACCGCTGAACAGGTTTGGTACGAGAGTAAGGATGGCACCCGGATCCCAATGTTCCTCGTAAGGCATGAGAGCACCAAAAGGGACGGGACTGCTCCGGCCATCCAATACGGTGAGTTTGCAGTCGGATTTACCGGAATGCCGTGACCAGATTTTGGCTCAACACACTTGACTACGGTAGGTTATGGAGGTTTTAGCAGATCCGTAAACCCTTCTTTCAGTCCAGCAATTCTGACTTTCCTCAAGTCATACGGAGCTGTATTTGCACTGCCAAACATTCGTGGAGGAGGGGAGTTCGGTGAGGTGTGGCACGAAGCGGGTATCCGAGAAAAGAAGGTGAGGGCCTGCTAACGGATTAGTATGACCGGGCTTATCTGATATCAATGAAGATCAACGTGTTCAACGACTTCATCGCGGCTACGTGAGTTCGTCAAGTTTTACACTCTGTCACCGCTTAACGCTCTTCCATATTAGTGACCATATCATCAAAACCAAAATAGCTGCCCCGGGAAAGGTTGCCATTAATGGCGGCTCTAATGGAGGTATGTCTCATTCGTTTCATACCGTTGGGGGTGATCCGACCATCCCTTTCATAGGTCTTCTCGTCGCCGCGTGCGTAAATATTGCACCGGAAGGCACCTTCGGAGCAGCCGTTGCCGAGGTCGGTGTCTTGGATATGTTGAAGGTGTGTGTCGCCTGCCTTGCATCTCCCTCCGCTATTCACATTGGTTATTGGGTCTTAGTTCGCAGATTTCACCATCGGTCAGTCTAACGTCCATGTGCCAATCTGGAGGTGACTGTTACTCACCCAAACCTTGTAGGCAAGGCGTGGGTATCTGACTACGGTAACCCACACGACCCCCATGACTTTGACTTCATATATCCTATTTCTCCACTACATAATGTATCGGCAGACAAGGTGTTGCCGCCGTTACTGCTGATGACGGCCGATCGTCAGTACAGCAGCTATCCATCACTGACACCAGCAACTGACAAGTGTCTACATGTAGATGACGACCGAGTTGTCCCTCTACATTCATTCAAGCACGCAGCCACACTCTAGCATACGTTACCTCAAAACGCTCACCCCCTTCTTATTAGAATCGACAAGAAAGCTGGACACGGGGCCGGTAAGGGTACTGAGAGACGGTATATATTCTCTCGTTCTTGTGGAGTGTCAAGACGGCAGTACTGATCCCATGCGCAGGATCCAGGACGCAGCAGACAGATGGGGCTTCGTGGCCCAGTCTATGGGTCTGAAATGGCAGGGGCCTTGATATACCCTCCGAAGTTTTTGGTTACTTGGACGAAGCTGCCTGTGGAAGGAGTTCAATTAGACCAAGGAGGTTCCTCATCAAACGGACATTTCGGGTGCTATCATTGTTACCACGGAAATGATCAATACAATTATGTACACATAGACTTAGGTTCGACGTCGTATGAGCGATCCATGGTAGTTTTGGCGTCCTGGCAGTTCTAGCCTCCACGTGTGTAGAGGAGACAACTCACGAACCGTTGGTACGAGAGAGAGGGGATCTCTGTTTTCAGGACGCGGGTGCCTTTCTGTCTTGGAATAGGCGCTGTATGAATATAACAAAGTTTAAACTAATCACATTTTGCAGGGCGGAGCACCATAGGAACGGCGAACCGTTCGCATTTTGGGTAACATAAAATCGCCGCAATACCATCATAGCCTCTTCGCGAAGATAACCACCGATGGCATCGTAGGCCGGGTGTATAGGGTGCTCCGAACTGCGGGGGACAGGAGGAAAATCAAGAGAAAAGAGAGAAAGGGAAGAGATTACCGACGGCGCATTTACTCCCAAGACACTTCCACATCCCTCGAATTTGTCGTTTTCGCAGCCGCAGAATACTTGCTTGATCCCAAGTTGTCGGAGGGCCGAGGCACACATGATGCAGGGTTCTACTGTCACATAGATTGGTGTCAGAGAGGGGATACCGGTTGCCGCCGTCATTGTTGGGAAGAATGAGATCGATAGCCTCAAGCTCGGCGTGTCTCGATGCCTGGAAATGAATATGGGGCTGAGTGGGAGAGGACAAAGAAGACCAGAAGGAAGTCCCTTCTTACATTGCGAAGTTCATTAGTCCCATTTCGCGCTTTTGCGATGGCCTCGTCGTTGCGCACGAAGACACACCCTACAGGGACCTCTCCCGCTGCAAGTGCCTCCTCCGCTGTATATAATATGTTCTCAGCACCGCTGTAGTGCACGATCGACTGTCGGCGGACACACCATGATCATCGCCATGCGCATCCAGTTGAGGTGGATGGAACCTGCGTCAGATGAGTCGAGGACCAGATGCTCATTGTTAGCCATGTTCAAATCATGAGGAACTATGAATGTCTGCATTGATCAACCATGACCTTGAACAGCACCCAAGTTCAAATGCCAACACTTGCCATCATACTGATACACATCAAACACTGTACTCTCTGAGGGTTCCTCAATTAGCATCATCATGAGTAGCCATACTCACTGCAGAAATGAGATTCTGTTAGTACAGTAACTAGGCCATGGAAGGTGGTCTGAAGAAGTTTGGGGGGTTGCAGAGAAAAACCCAGGGAGGAAACTGTAGGGGACCTCAGTAGTCTGTCAAGCTACTTATATTGAGTATAGCACCTGTAGGGAACTATACAAGTTAGTAAGGATGATCTATCTATGTAGAAGTGTACTCACCCTCAGCAGTCAGTCAAGCTACTGAGGGACTAGGTAAAATTTACTAGTGTAGGTGTGTGCTCTAATGGCTTATGTGAGCAATGTGCTCACATGCCTATGTCCATACATGGACAGGGGTTGTTTCACTCCAACATGGTCTCACAACACAGTTAGCAGAGTTTAGGCCAGGTTTAAAGGTTGTCAAAAATGTGAAGATGAAATTTGAAGTTTAGATTGATGTTGGTGTGATGGCAAGACTTGAAGTGTTGTTGATAGGAAAAATATTGGCTGAAACTTCAAATACTTACAAGCATGCAGCTGCATCCTGAATGTCAGTCTAAATAAGATGTATGATCTCTGTTGTGACCATGCATTCATTCTAAGTCTTCACTCACTCTGCACCCTCTTCCACCAGTCATTCACTCACTCTGCACCAACTCCACCCAGCTCCTGTCATTTACAAACCATCTCTGCTCCAACTACTGTTGGACTTGTACTGCACTCCTACTGGACTGCACAGACCATTCTCTGAGGGGTCATGTGACTTCCCTTTGGACTTCTCCCTGACAGTGCACACACCACATGGTCCAGTGCCTGGACTGTTCCCTTTTTGGGGTGTACTATGTTACCCATTCATATGTCCTCTGTCTACCCTTCATTCATTGTCTAGGAAGTTTTACTTGAAATTTTATGAGTCTCCATTTGTCAGTTCCAATTCTGATTACTGTACCTCTGTAGTAGTATAAAAGCATGTATTGTACTCCACTGTCCTTCAGTACAGATATTGACTTAGTTCCCACTCCCTCTGTCTCCATCTTCTGCCTGTCAGAGTTACCTCTGACTTTCCATCTGTACTCTCCCTCTGAAATATGAGGGCTGAGATCATGCAAGGGGGTAGTGCATGAGCTAAACCCAATGCCCTCACTCTGCTCTGCCTCTGTCTTGGTGGACTTTGTTCCTGCCAACACTCCACCAGTTGGAGTTCAGTTCTTTCCTGTTGGACTTGCTTCTGAACCTCTCCCCAGACCTTGTCAAGCATCAGAGTTGGTTGGAGTAGGCCCAGACTTGACAGTCTCCAAAACAATGAATGTGCAAACATGAAGTGTTGCCTTCAAGTAGAAAAACTGCTCATACATGAAGTTTCACCATTGCCTAAATGATGGCCTATATTTACAATATTGCTGAACAAAAAGACCATTGATTTTTGTTGAAGTTTAAAAACAAAAAAAAAAAAAAGTGTGTGCAATCTTGAAGTATAATCTGCAGACAATACTGATTGCCTGATGATTGCCTGATGATTGCCCAGTCATTGGTCATCCATCATGCAAACAGTGTGCATCCAGCAAGTGTGCCAAGTCCCTTGAGTCATGCAACCTGGGGTCACTACATGGAGTCAAATTTGAGCAGTATGTTTGAGTAATACACATGATAATTTTGTCCTATGATGTCAAGTCTGGGCCTACTCCAACCAACTCAAATGCTAGACAAGGTCTGGGGAGAGGTACAGAAGCAAGTCCAACTGGAAGAAACAAACTCTGACTGGCAGAGTGTTGGCAGGGTGTCATAACCATGCATTCACTCTAAGTCTCTACTCACTCTGCACCAACTCCACCCACCTTCTATTGTCTACAAACCATCTCTGCTCTGACTGCTGTTGGACTTGTGTTGTTCTCCTACTGGACTGAGCAGACCGCTCTCTGAGTGGTCATGTGACTGTCTTCAGACTTCTCCCTGACAGCATGCAGTCAGGTACTCCGCAGCACACACACCACATGGTCCAGCATCTGGACTGTTTCCTTTTCTGGATGTTCTATGTTACCCACTCGTATGTCCTCCATCTACCCTTCATTCATTGTCTAGGAAGTTTTTACTTGAAAATTTCTGAGTCTCCATATGTCAGTTCCAATTCTGGTTACTGTACCTCTGTAACAGTATAAAAGCATGTATCATACTCCACTGTTCTTTAGTACGAATATCAACTTAGTTCCTACTCCTTCTGCCTCTGACTTCTGCCTGTCAGAGTTATCTCCGACTCTCTGTCTATACTCTCCCTCTGAAATACGAGGGCTGAGATCGTGCAAGGGGGTAGTGCATGAGCTAAACCTGATGCCCTCACTCCGCTCTGCCTTTGTCCTGGTGGACTTCATTCCTGCCACCACTCTGCCAGTCAGAGTCTTGTTCTTCTGTGTCAGACTTGCTTCTGGACCTTCCTCTAGACCTTATAGAGCATCAGAGTTGGTTGGAGTAGGCCCGGACTTGACACAGGGACAAAGTCCACTGAGGTAAAGGTGGAGCAGAGTGAGGGTGTCAGGTTTAGCTCATGCACTACCCCCTTGCATGATCTCAGCCCTTGCATTTCAGAGGTAGAGACCAGATGGACAGTCAGAGGTAACTCCCACAGACAGAAGACAGTGTCACGACCGTGCATTCATTATAAGCCCCTACACACTCCGCACCCTACTCCGCCGGTCATTCACTCACTCCGCACCAACTCTGCCCAACTTCTGTTGGTTGCAAACCATCTCCGCTCCGACTGCTGTCGGACTTGTGTTTCTCTCCTACCGGACCGCGCGGACCGTTCTCTGAGGGGTCATGTGACTACCTTCGCAGTCAGGTACTCCGCAGCGCGCTCACCGCATGGTCCAGCACCTGGACTATTTCCTTTTCTAGATGTTCTGTGTTACCCGTTCGTATGTCCTCCATCTACCCTTCATTCGTCGTCCAGGAAATTTTACTTGAAAATTTATGAGTCTCCGTATGTCAGTTCCGATTCCGATTACTGTACCTCCATAGCAGTATAAAAGCATGTACTGTACTCCGCTGTTCTTCAGTACGAATATCAACTTAGTTCCTACTCCTCCTGACTCCGTCTTCTGTCTGTCGGACTTGTCTCCGACTCTCCGTCTGTATTCTCCCTCTGAAATACGAGGGCTGAGATCGTGCAAGGGGGTAGCGCACGAGCTAAACCTGACGCCCTCACTCCGCTCCGCCTTTGCTTCGGTGGACTTCGTTCCTGCCAACACTCCGCTAGTCGGAGTTCTATTCCTGTGTGTTGGACTTGCTTTCGGACCCTCCTCTAGACCTTGTTTAGCATTGGAGTTGGTCGGAGTAGGCCCGGACTTGACAGACAGAGACAGAGGGAGTAGGAACTAAGTTGATATTTGTACTGAAGAACAGTGGAGTATGGTACATGCTTTTATACTACTGCAGAGACACACTGTTCAGAATCAGAACTGACATATGGAGACTCATAAATTTTCAAGTGAAAACTCCCTAGACAATGAATGAAGGGAAGGTGGAAGACATATGACAGGTAACACAGAACAAACCAAAAAGGAAATAGTCTAGGTGCTGGACCATGCAGTGTGCACACTGTGGAGTACCTGACTGCATGCTGTCAAGGAGAAGTCTGAAGGGAGGTCACATGACCTCTTAGAGGATGGTCTGCATGGTCTGATGGTGGCTGGCCCCAAGTCCAACAGCTGTCAGGTCAGAGAAGGCTTGTAAGCAACAGAGGGTGGGCAGAATTGGTGCAGAGTGAGTAAATGACTGGTGGAGGAGGGTGCAGAGTGAGTGAGGACCTAGGATAAATGCATGGTCATGACAGTGCCCCCCCCCTTAGGGCCTGAACCCCTGAAGGCCACATGTACAGAACAGGATCAACATGAGTCAATCATTTT
The DNA here is from genome assembly GCA_024663395.1 of Pisolithus tinctorius. Classification (NCBI taxonomy): domain Eukaryota; kingdom Fungi; phylum Basidiomycota; class Agaricomycetes; order Boletales; family Pisolithaceae; genus Pisolithus; species Pisolithus tinctorius. The sequence goes on along the minus strand of JANFAH010000049.1, from coordinate 441,149 downwards.
GAAATTGTTTTGATGCCTCAAGGACAATAAGTTCAGCTGCAGCAGAGCTCCATTGGAGTTTGAAGAACTGCTTAAAAACACATGTTAGGGTACTGAACCTTCATACTTTTCCCCCACCACCATGTCCTCCCAGCACCAAACTAAAACCCCCCAGCCCACCCCTGGTCACTCTCATGACTATTCCCAGGTCACCAATGACAACCTTGTTGTCCTTACAGATGACTCAATGGACACTGAGTGTGAGAAGGCAGCAGAGAGGGCCCATTGGCAAGAGGAGGTCAAGAAGAAGGAGTGAGAGTGCAAGGCCAAGAGAGAGGAGGCCAAGAGGTGGAAGGCAGAGGAGGCTTGACTGGAGGCAGTGTAGGGAATGTAATTTCCCTACTAAAGCATGTGTTTTATTGTTCATTTTATTTAGTTTTCATTTAAGGTGTTTTTCTGTTAGTGGTACTTAGATTTTCGCTTTTTGGGTTGCTAAGTCAGCCCTACCTAGTACTTGATGTACTTAGTTTTTTTTAAATAACAATAGACAAGTCACCCCAAGATGAGAAGTGTTTGAGTTGAGCCCACAGACTGCCATAGAAGTCCCCAGACATCACCTCCATCATTTGTTCAGGCTATAGGAGCCCCTCTGGCCATACTCATTTCCTTCAGAATCTACAGTCCTCCCCAACCACCAACAAAATAATAATCCTTCAGCAGAGCAGAGGTAGAGGGAGGAAGAAGAGGCACAGAGAAAGAAAGTGGCAGAGGAAGAGGATGCATGAAGGAAGAGAGTGGAGGAGGAGGAGGCAGAGAGGCAGTGGCAGAGGGCATTGGAGGAGTGAGCCCAGGCCAGGCAGGACAAGGCCACCCAAAGGTGCATAGTGGAGCCCTATGAGTCAGGTGGACTGACTTGTAGCCTATTTTTTTAGGTTATGTGGCATGGTGTATGATGTCAACACTGCCCAGAGGGTCCCTGGGATGTCACTGTGACCAGGAGGCCCCCATGTACTCACTGTATAGCAAGTAAAATGGTGGGACAGTGCGAGCCAGGGCAGGGCAAAACCAGGGCCTGCATGCCCTGCCACAACAAGAAGAAGACCTGCAGATGGACACAGGAGGAGGAGGGGGTGGGAACATTGCAGAAGAGAGCAGGGACAGGGAGTTCCTGAGGGGAGAAGAAGAAAAGGCTGTGAGGGAAGGGGAAGGTGAGGGTGATGGAGATGGACAAGGCAGATGACAAGCAGAAGGCAGGTGGAGAGGAGGATGAGCTGGCAATGCTGCTCAAGGGCCCCTCAGGGGCAGGAGTCCACATGCAGTGTGAGTCAAAGTGTGGAAAGGTGGTATAAACCAACCAAAAACAACACAAAAGACAAGTGTGAGCAAGTGGTGGTTTGCCTCTGTGGAACCTGGAGTGCAGAAAAACCTAAATGTGGGGAACTTCAAGTGGAGGTGCTCCTGGTGCAAGTCAATGACAAGTTATGCAGGAGTAGACAAGTGAGTGATGACTAGATGGGGGATGCTGAACAGAGTGAAGGTGTTCAGCTGAAAGTATTCTGGAGTAATGGACTTCAATAAAATGTGCTCCTGGTGCAAGTTGATGACAAGTTACACAGGAGTGGAGGGATGACTAAGCAAGACTGCTGACTAAGAGTGGAGAAAGCTTCAGATAAATGATGGAGGTAGATAGACCCCTTTGTAGAGCCTCAACTACCAATGATATGGATGAAGACAGATAGACTCTTCCGAATGAGCCTCAACTGTTGACAACAAGTTATGCTGAGCTGAGCTGAACTGACTGCTGAGTGACTTCTGATTCACTGGGGTTGTAGCTAGGTACATGGGGGTTTATATACTGTGGGGGGAGCACAGCTTGTGACAAACAAGGCACAAACACTTGGTAAGTAATGAGTAAGGACTGAGTAATCATGATGAGTAAGTGAGAAATGAAAAGTAAGCAAGCAAAGAAGATTGGTAAGTATTGGCAATAAACGAGTCAAGGATAGTCAAAACATCACAAAATGAGTCAAACAGAGTCAGAAACTGAGTAAGCGCACTGATATCACATTAGGGGGTGGTGATGCAAGTCAGATCTCAGTGGAGACATCTCTAGATCCAAGGATGGCATGACAGATGGACAGTGTTTCCAGATAAGGAAGTATTAATTCCAGAATTGAAGGGCATGAGTCAGGTGTCAAAGGGGGCTAGGGCATTGGGGGTCAGTGGGGCAATGGGAGCATAAGCAATCATGTCTCCCACCCTTTCATCCTCTCAGTGAAGTTAACAAAAGCTTCATGAATGGGGCTCTGATGGAGGAGGAGGAGAAGGGGGGATGTCTTCTGCTGGATCTTGCAGTAAGAAGGCAAGGTGCATGTCATACTCATCATGGATGTGATCAGGGAGGCTGGAGAACAGTAGATTATGCTGCAGCTGTCACAATGTGGGAAGAATGATGGACAAGATTGGAATAAAGATGGTGCAGGGAGCAGGGAGGAATGATCCATATGCTTCACCAACTGGGGAGACTGAAACAACCACATAAGACCTTTCCAACCAAGTGACAGACCTGAGGCAACCAAAGAACATCCTTCTGGAAGTCATACTGACAAGGAGAACATGCTGACCAAGCTGCATGGGATGAGATGGGGCTGACAACAATGGGATGAACCAGGGGGCTTCAGGACAGAAGCTGGTGGGAATGCCTGGCAGATATACATAGCCACTGTCTCTGGCAAATGAGACAATTGAGATGATTGACAAAGAGGTGGCCATGATTGATGGACTTTAGTGAAATGAGCATCTGATGGATGGAGTGCTGTAGAAATGCATAGGGTGTGAGGATCCTCTCCAAATTTGGAAGGCAGAATTGTGTGGCTGAGCACTTTAAGCAAGTGTGAGAATGGAGTTGATATCTTTGGAAATGGTGGAGATATGATGAAAACTGGAATGCTGTACATGGGCACTAAAAACTTTTAATGCATGCTTAACTTGCTTCCTCTTTTCTCTTTAGCACTGACAACTTGTTCTTGTGCAAAGGATGACTGCTCACATCCAGCAGTCTTTCTATGCATGAGGCCTTTAGTCTTCATCTGCATGCATGGGCATTGCATGCAACTTGTCAACGAGTTAGGCAGAGTCAGCTGTAACCATGTCCACAACACCTTTGGTGTGTGACAGTGGTGGGTGGAGTGGGAGAGGGAGTGGAAGCTGCAGGCTGAGGTGCAAGAGATCACTGTGCTGGCCTTTGAGAGGATGGTGGAGGCTGTGGAGTGGACAGCCAATGAGTGGGGGCTGTACTGGGCCTGGGTGGAGTGGGTGGAGATGAGGAGGAGGGATGACATGTGCAAGGCCAGGATGGCTGAGCTTGAGTGCATGGGAAGAGGTTGGAAGAGGCCTCAGTCAGAGGCAGTGGAGGACAAGAATGAGGAGGCAGATGAAGGTGCAGAAGGGGATAATGAGGAAGAAGAGGAAGTTGGAGAAGGGCAGGGAGGTGGAGAAGAACAGGAGGGTGGTGGAGAACAGAGGATGGAGGAGTAGTGTAGTTTTCTTTTTCCTTTTTCCTTTTTCCTTTTTCCTTTTTCCTTTTTCCTTTTTCCTTTTTCCTTTTTCCTTTTTTTGTTTTTGTTTTCTTTTTGTCTTTTGTTTTCAGTTTGTATTTTTGTACTACTATGAAATAGACCTGTGACCTTTTACTAGTGACTCTGAGAAGTAAGATGGACAAGTGGAAGAAATTCTAAGGTACTTAAGGTAGCTTGGTAAGGGGCAGAGTTGGCCCACATGTTAAGTCCAGTTCATTGCCAGTCCAAAGCCAGTCCAGAGTCTGGTTGGGGGTCAGAGGAACGATGAAGGTACAAGAGATGTTGGACTATTGGATTTAGTGACTGAAGATGCAGCACTATTCCCTTGCATGGGCCATAGTCTGGTTGAGAGGCAGAAGACAGAGAACAGAGGGGACTGGGTTAGACAAGACTAGATTGATTTCAGACTGAGGCTAAACAGTTCATCCTACAGCTTAAATACTAGAGGTAAAGTAAGTGTAACATAGTACTGGAGACCAGTTTGCACCAGTACAGCAATGGTTGGTAAACTGATTGGTAAGTAATGTTACAAAGAATATTATCAAGCAAAAGTATGAACAAAGGATTACCAGGAACTGGGGCAGGACTTGTGGCTGGGCCAGGTATTACACTGGTCTGGTACCAACTGAGTGGACAACTCAACTGGGCACTGCCTTGCAGTGCCTCACAAGCTAACACATTTCTGGGTCTAAGGGTAAAGGCTGGGACTGGCACAAGGGTTGGGTGCAACCAGTTGAGACCAGGGTAGAGCCAGTCTAGGGTGGTCTAGACATGGTCATGACACCACAAAGGAATGTTATGTGGGTGGAGTGTTATGGCAGAGGCTGGTATGGGCCAGGTTTATGTGGATAGCATTCATGGAAAGCAGAGACTATGTCAGAAGCATGATCCAGCTCAGTTGCAAGCAACCAAGAGGTTTCTTCATTGGTGTTCTCATAACCAGCCCAGTGGACTAGGTATAAGAGTTGGCAGTGGCAGCAATGGTGGTCCACCTTAGAGTTGAGTATCTCTGACACTTCATACTCAAGGTCACCATTGACATCAACTGGCAGAGGCAGAGGTTGTTGTTGGTTTGGGAAAGGGTTAGCCACTGCAGTTTCCAGTTGTGAGACATGGAAGACCAGGTGTACCAAGCACATAGAGTCAGGGAGCTTAAGGGTGACAGAGTGCATACCTGGCCTGGCCAAGATGGTGGATGGACATAAGTACTTTTCAGAGAGCTTTTCTGAGGGATGAGTGGAGCAGAAGTACTTGGCTTTGATGTAGGCCTGTTCTCCAACCTTGAACTCAGGTGGAGGTATGCATTTGGCATCTGCTGGACCCTGGTAGTGCTGCTGAGTGGCAGACATTTTGGAGTGGAGCAAGTCATGGAGGGTGGAGAAGAGCCTGGGAGAGGTGAAGTCTTGGTCAGGGACCACAGATAGGTTTGGATGGCACCCCTTGTTGGTGAAGAAAGGGGAAACTCCAGTAGTTGCACTTGGTGCATTGTTAAAAGTGAATTCCACTAGGGGTAAGAGCTTGGTGTCAAGTCTGGGCCTACTCCGACCAACTCTGATGCTAGACAAGGTCTGGGGAGAGGTTTGGAAGCAAGTCTGACAGGAAAGAACTGAACTCTGACTGGCAGAGTGTTGGCAGGAATGAAGTCCACTGAGACAGAGGCAGAGCAGAGTGATGTCAAGTACGGGATGTCTGGGTTGAGGCCAGACTGGAGACCGAAGTGGGTGCGAGACCAAGGGGTCGGGATCAGAAGGGGAGTCGAAGATACAGATGATTGGACTGATTGGACTTAGTGACTGGGAGTACAGTGCTATTTCCTTGTGTGGGTCTCAGTCCGAGTCCGAGGCCGAGACGGGGTTATCAGAGGTAACTTAGTTGATTTCAGACTGAGGTCTACAGGCTGAGTATCTACGAGTTTATATACTAGAAACAACTATAGTATGGAGACTGGTAATGCCGGTCTCACAAGGATTGCTAAGACGATTGGTAAGACAAGGATTACTAATGTATGACTAAGGTAGTGGAGACCGGGACAGGTGGACCAGAGACAAGACTGGGCAGGACTTAGCCGAAGTGACAGACACTGCAGAGCAGTGTCTACTGCGCTAGGACATCTGGGGATAGAGGACAGGTGAGGCTGAGGCCAGACTGAGTGAGTGTGAGGCCGAGTCCAGCCAGGGTCAAGGCATGACTATGACAGTATCCCCCTCTTAGGGGTCAAACCCATGAGACCCCTGCGAGAGTGGCAGGCTGAGTCCGAAAATTGGCTGAGTTTGAAAAAATGATACTTGTGGCTCGCTAAGCCCTTTGTGTCTTTCTTTCTCATCCTAACCATCATGTCTGAATCGAGGCTGATCACCACGACAGACAAGAACAATGAAGGCCAGGTCGTTGTTGACTGGACCCAGGTGTTGGACGATGCCATTCGATATGACACCGATGATGAGGAGGAAGTGATGAAGGCCAAGTCGAAGGAAAGGAAGAGGCAAAAGGCAGCAGAGCAAGCCCAGCAGGAAGAGCAGGCACAACTGGAGGCCAAGAGAGTGGAGAGGGAGTGGATTGAGGCCGAGAGGGCTGAGAGGGAGAAGGCCAAGGCTGAGAAGGCAGTGTGGGAGGCTGAGGAGAGGAGAGTACACGAAGAGGAGGAGAGGCAGGAGGCTGAGTGCAAGCGCAAGGCCAAGGCCAGTAAGAGTGATGAGGCCTGCGCTGGGGGCGCTAGTGGTGAGCCCAGGGGTGAAGTGAAGAGGGTGGTGATGGACCCTGGGTGAGTATTTCTCTACCACCTGCACTCTTTTCATCTAACAACCTCTAGCTGTACCCATTGCACTCAGGCGCAGGTCGTCTGTGAGTTCCTTGTAGACAGCAACAAGAAAAGGGTTGCCTGCATGTGCTGCAACCAATCCAAAGGCAAGTGCCAGTGGCTGGGAGATGGGAAGGATGCCGAGGCCAGTCCCAAGGCTGCTACCAAGGCTGACAAGGGGAAGAAACGGAAGGCTGACGAGGAGTCGCCTGAGCCCAGGCCCAGCCAGAAGAAATGGGCGAAGTCAAAACTGACTGAGGTGCTAGAGATCGACGAGCCCAAGGCTGGTGGGAGTGGGGAGAGAAAGGCTGGAGCAGGTGGGTTCTTGGGCTTAGAGGATAAGCTCAAGCGGCTCATCGACATCGTGGGACTCATTGCCAACAACCTGGCGGGCCTCTTCGAGGCCCATGAGACCATGGCTGAAAATTCCAGTAGGATTGCCGACGCGCTCGAGGCAATGCTCGACGAGTCCTACAGCTTCGGCATGGCAGTCTCGCCCTCGGACTCGGGCTCTTCTGAGCTCGACTCTGACAAGCTACGTGAGGAGGCCGAGTGGTTGAAAGCACACGGCAAGGATGAGGAGGAAGAGTCCAAAGTGGAGGATGAGAGCATGGCCGAGTAGGTTTCGTAGCATAGTGCCCTTGCTACCCTTCTCCACGAACATGACATGCCTGGTGTCTGGTGTCCGGTGTTCTATAGTAACGTAAGAGAATGTTAAGTCCGGGTCTTTACCGGTCCAAGGCCGGTCCGGAGTCCGGTCGGGGGTCAGAGGGTAACACGGGATATCGAAGGTTTTGGACTGTTGGACTTAGCGACTGATGACGCAGCGCTATTCCCTTGCGTGGGCCGTAGTCCAGTCGAGAAGCAGAAGACAGATGAACAGGGAGACCGGGTTAAGACAGGAACTAAGTTGATTTCAGACTGAGGCTAAACAGAATATCCTACGGCTTAAATACTAGAAGTAACCTAAGTGTAACGTAGCACCGGAGACCGGTCTGCGCCGGTACAGCGATGATTGGTAAGTAGTGTTACAAAGAATCTTATCAAGCAAAGAGTATGAACAAGGGATTACCGGGAACCGGGGCAGGAGATGTGGCTGGGCCGGGTGTTACACCGGCCCGGTACTAACTGAGGGGACAACTCGACTGGGCACTGCCTTGCAGTGCCTAGCGAGCTAACACGTTTCTGGGTCGAAGGATTAAGGCCGGGACCGGGGCAAGGGTTGGATGGGACTGGTCGAGACCGGCGTAGAGCTGGTCTAGGGTGGTCTAGACACGGTCATGACAGTATCCCCCTCTTGGAGCCAAGCCCACGAGGCTCCAATGAGGACAATGCTGAGATCGAAAATTTTGTGTCTGACCTTGAAAGCCAGTGGACTTAAGACCGGTCCACCCCGAGTTTGGTTCTTTACTTCAACATGTCTATTCGCCGGTCCAGAACACCATACGATCAAGACATACTGCCCGACTTTACCCGGGCGGCGAGCGCAGAGCTGCAGGTAGGCAGCGACGACGACGACGAGGCCATCCGGGGCAAGCTGGCTGAGCGCAAGAGGCGTAAGGCTAGGGCGCAGGAGGAAGCCCGGCTGGCTGAAGAAGCCCGGTTGGAGGCCGAGAGGCAGGAGCAGGCCCGGCTCGAGGAGGAAAGGGCGCGCGCAGAGGCAGAGGCGCAGAGGATAGAGGCTGCGCGCAAGGCTGAAGAGGCCAGGAAGGAGGCTGAGAGCCGGCGGGCTGATGCCCTGGTGGGTAGTTCTACCGGGGCCAGGCCAAACGTCGAGGTGATGAGTCCTCGGTGAGTACTGTGACGACCATCACCGATGTTGATGACTAACATTCCAACAGTTGCCTTCGTTGTGCCTGGACCAACATGCCCTGCCTGCGCAGTACCGATAGCAAGAAGAAGCGCATGGCGTGCAACCGGTGCAACGAGCTCAAGGAGCGCTGCCGGTGGCCGGTCGAAGGTGAGGCCGGTCCAGGTGTTGGGCCGGCTGGGGACAAGGGGAAGGGGAAGGCCGATGTGACCTCCCCTCGCGCCGGGGAGAAGAAGAAAAGATCGAGGCGGCCATCCGCCAAAGTACTCGAGGGCGCAGGTGACGAGGACGAAGACGTAGGCGAGGGACCATCGACGTCGAAGAAGACCGGTGATGAGGTCGAGGCCGGTCCGGTGACCGGTGACCAAATGGAGCATTTGATCAAAGCGGTCGAGTGCGTAGCTGACAACATGGCCGGCCTTACGACGGCGCAAAGGGAAGTCTCCCGAAACTTCTACCGGTTCGCCCGGTCGTATGAGACCTATGTCGAAGAGCGCTTCGAGTTTTTGGTGCCGGACGTGCCTTCAGACCGAGACACCACCGACGAGGAAGACAGGGAAGTCGAGGGACTTGACGATGAGTTGGAGGGGCTGAGGGAGGAAGAGGAGGAAAGCCGGTCCCGGTCTGAGTCAGGTGATCAGGCCGGCGCCGGTTCCGCTGGGTCCCAAGTCTGAGGTCGCGTGCGTGTAGAGTAGTACCTTCCCTTTCTGTACGCTTTGTGAATGCCAATGCCCGGTTCCGGTTCTAAAGTATGAAAGAAAGCAAATAAGGGAAAAGTAAAGGAAATCAAGACATAGTAACTACGAGATAGGAGAAACAGATAAAGAGGAAAGGAAACTTGAGACCGGTTCTAGGCTATTTCTTGAAAGGACCGGGTTTGTCTGGGTACCGGTCATGATATTCTTGGACGAGTTCTGACGCGTTGTCCAGCTCTGTTGCTAATACCCAGGTAGTCTCCTCGTCAGTTCCTTTGTAACCGGTCCACCGGACCAGGTACTGCAACCAACACTTTCTGCGCCGGTCGACCTTCGAATCGAGTATCTCTGCTACCTCGAATTCTAAGTCGCCATCGACATCTACTGGTGGGGGTGGAGGTTGAGACCGGTTGGGTATGGTATTTGGGATGGCCGGTTCAAGCTGGGATACGTGGAAGACCGGGTGTACAGCGCGCATAGAGTCTGGTAGACGCAGGGTGAATGAGTGAGAGCCGGCCTGGGCTATTATGGGGTAGGGCCCAAGGTTCTTCTCACTTAGTTTCTTGGAGGGCCGGGTCGACCGGAAGTACTTGGCTTTTACATAGACATTGTCGCCCACTTTGAAGTCCGGGGCCGGCATGCGCTTAGCATCTGCCGGTCCTTGGTAGCGTTGCTGGGCGAGAGTCATTTCTTCACGTAGGTACTGATGCAGCGAATCTAAGTCGACTGCGTAATCACGAGCCCGGTTGGAAGTGAGGTCGCGCTCAGGGAAGACCGAGATATTAGGGTGGTAACCCTTATTCGCGAAGAAGGGTGATACCCCGGTCGTAGCGCTGGGTGCGTTATTGTAAGCAAACTCAGCTAGCGGTAGTAACTCAGCCCAGTTGTCCTGCTGATAGTTGCAGTATACCCGGAGATACTGTTCGAGGGTCTGGTTGGTGCGCTCTGTCTGACCATCCCCCTCTGGGTGATACCCGGAGGTGAAATGTAGACGCATGTCTAGAGCTTTACCTAGAGACCGGAAGAAGTGGGATACGAACTCTGATCCCCGGTCTGAGGTTACATGGGCCGGTACACCGTGCTTAGAGAACACGTGCATGAGGAAGAGTTTGGCGAGCTCAGGGGCTGTGATGGTGTCGTGAGTAGGTATGAAGATGGCTTGCTTTGAGAGCCGGTCGACCACGACGAGGATGGCGGTGAAGCCGGTTGAGGCCGGGAGTTGCTCTATGAAATCCATCGAGATGGAATTCCATGGCTTCTCTGGCACGGGGAGCTGTTTGAGCAGGCCGTAAGGCCGGTGGCGAGGTACCTTGGCCCGGGCGCAGGTAGTACAAGACCGGACATAGTCTTTGACGAATGTCCTTAGGCCGGGCCAGGTGTACTCGCGCCGAACGAGCTCTAAGGTTCTGTTCTGGCCGAAGTGGCCGGATAAAGGGTGATCATGTTTAAACCTCAAGACACGGAGGCGAAGGTCGTTTGAGTCCGGTACATAGATTCTTCCATCCAGGCGGAGGAAGCCGGTGTCATCAACTGACCACCGGGAATCTGATGTGTCTGAGAACCGGACTTGGGCGACCGGGTCTGAGGGTAGGGCTGAGAGAATATCATTATGTAGCTTCTCCACGTCCATCAGTACAACAGCACATAGGACCGGGTATTCCAGGTAGGTGGCGCGCAGGGAGGTGGCTAGCTGTTCCTGCGTGAAGACCGGTCTGAGATTCTGTGGGTTGACCCGGGCGTAGTCACTATCCCCCTCTTTGGGGTAGACGTCCCATCGTCTAGTTAGGGCGTCAGGCTTAGCACCGAGTTTACCGGGTCTGAACCGGATAACCATATTGAACTGGGACAAGAACTCAGACCAGCGCGCCTGGCGCCAGGTCAATACCTTTGAAGTGGAGAAGTACTCCAGGTTCTTGTGATCGGTGACAACGTCAACCGGTACTGCAGAGCCTTCTAAGTAATGCCGCCATGTCCGGAATGCCTCGAAGATCGCGAGTAATTCCTTATCATGGGTGTCATAGTTTAGCTCCGGGGCTGTTAAGGTGCGAGAGTAGAATGCAACCGGCCGGATTTGACCATCACCACCGGTGATGGACAGAATACCGGCTATGGCGTAGTCAGAAGCATCAGTCTCGACGGTAATAGGAGCTTCCGGGGAAAAGTGAGTTAGGACCGGGGCAGTAGTGAAGGCCTGCTTGAGTTTATTGAAAGACCGGCGGCACTCCTCAGAAAAGTTCCAGGGAGCACCTTTGCGTGTCAACTGGGTTAGAGGTACCACCATGTCCGAGTAGTTAAAAATGAACCGGCGATAGAAATTGGCGAAACCCAGGAAGGACTGAATGTCCTTTACCTTCCGGGGTTCAGGCCAGTCGCAGATAGCTTTGACTTTCTCTGAAGACATGGTAAGGCCGGCCGGGGACAAGTGGTAACCCAAGTACTCCACGGAGTCCGAGTGGAATTCGCACTTCTCCGGTTTGGCATACAGGCCATGCAACCGGAGCCGGCGAAGAACCTCCCGGACATGCTGCTTGTGCGATGACTCATCTCCGGAGTAGATTAAAATGTCGTCGAGGTAGACGACGATGCAGACATCTAGCATATCTGCAAAGATTGAATTGACGAACCGCTGGAAGGCGGCCGGGGCATTGGTAAGACCGAAAGGCATCACCAACCACTCGTAAGACCCATAGTGCGTTCTGAAGGCAGTTTTCCATTCATCCCCGGGTGCAATCCGGACGAGGTGGTACGCGTGCCTTAAGTCGATCTTAGTGTAGATTTTGGCGCGGCTAGGGGAGTCGAGTAGGTCAGATATTAGTGGTAGGGGATACCGGTCTTTCTTGGTGAGTTTGTTAAGGCCCCGGAAGTCAACACATAACCGGAGTGAGCCGTCCTTCTTCTTTACGAAGAGGACCGGTGCAGCGTAGGGGGAAGAAGTGGGCCGGATGAAACTGGTAGTCAGGTTTTCATCGATGAACGCCCGGAGAGCTTGCAGCTCGACCGGGGATAGCGAGTAGATGGTTCCTACGGGTGGTGTAGTACCTTCTTCCAATTCGATCTTAAGGTCGTACTCCCGATGTGGGGGGAGAGTAGAGGCCTTGGCTTTGCTAAAGACGTCAGCAAAGTCGTGGTAGTCCTTTGGTACACCGGCCAGGTCTGGTGGAGGACCGGTAGAAGTAGACCGGGCCAGGACCGGGTCCAATGGGCATAGATGAAGTTGGAATTGGGTAGATCCCTCTAGTTTGCAAGCGCGTACATACGCAGCTGCATTGATCAGGGCGATAGGGGGAGCTTTCAGGGGGGTGCGAACCGGTGAGTCGACAGACGGTACAGATGGCGCAGGGCCGGGGTTGGGTTGGTCAGGTAGACCGGGTTTGGGAAGACCGGTTAAGATCGGTGTGGCAGGGGGTGTCGACGGGGTTGGCATTCCTCCTGTAGATGTCCGGAAAGTTAGACTGCTCAGTACCCAATCAATCGACGGATTGTAGCGGGTGAGCCAGTCATGTCCAAGGACTATCTTACATTCGGAATCCAACGGGGCTAGAAACAGGGTTACCGGGGTGACATCGCCGGTCGCGAATTGAACCGAAAGATCTACTGCTTGAGTGATGACGAAACTTGACGACCCATCAAAGAGCTGGAGTTGAATAGGGGACACGGGATAAGGGGCAAAAGAGTGTTGATTAATAAAGTCTTTATCTATGAAGCTATGTGTGGAACCGGAGTCCACTAGTGTACGAAACCGGGGTAAATCATGACTGACGATAGAAACATGGGGGGTTAACGAGTTTGGATTAGAAAGAGCGGACACGTTGAGGCGGGCCTCCGAGGGTGCACAGCTGGAGTCAACGCAGCTCTCAGTCTGTGCGGAGTCCTGAGAGCTGCTACCTATTTTTTTGCCTCGGGGGCAGAGCCCGAGGTTGAGGCCGGTGCTGCCTCAGAGGTGGCCGCAGCACGAGCTTTGGCTTTCCCGGCTTTCTTGGGGCACTTGTCGGCAAAATGTCCGGTTCCCCCACAGAACATGCAAAGGTTGTTGTCTCTACGGCGTTTGCGCTCCTCCGGTGTCAACTTGCCGTCCTTGCCCAATTTGTTTGAGTCCGGCTTGGTTGTGTTAGAGCCGGTCTGACCGGTCGAGGCGGGTTTGGACTGAGTTTGGCTACCGGAGTTGCTATTTCCGGTGTTATTGCTGGTCTTGGATTTCTCTTGACCGGGCTTAGACTGATTACTGTGGCCAGGGTTGGGAGTAGACTTGTTACCAGAGGACGACCCCTGGTGTTTACTAGACCGCTGAACCTCCTCCTTGCGTTCCCAGTAGCGCGCGTCAATCTCCTGCGCTCGGTGGCGAAGCTCGTGAAGGGTTCTTGGTTTGCCGACCCGGCAGACCTCATCTTTGATACGGTCGGGGAGACCGGTGTAAAAGAAGTGGCGCAGGGCGCCATCACCGTATCCCCGGACTTGTGAGGCAAGCCGGTTGAACTCGACCACATACCTGTTGACCCGGTGATTATCTTTCATCTGGAGGTGGTCTAGCTGGCTTTCAGCGTCAGCTACCGGGTCGTGAGGTCCGAAAGTAGTTTGAAGCTCTATGACGAACTCCTTCCAAGAGTCCATCCAGTAGGGCCGGTCCTCCGGGTCTTCAGTCCCAAGTAGGTCCGGTTCGAACCACTCGAGAGCCATCCCTTTAAGGAATGACTGCGCAAAAGTGACCTTGGCTTGATCACTTCGAAAGGCCCGGGGCCGGTCTCAGAAGTTGAGTTCGCACTGGATGAGGAATGCGCGCAGCTTCTTTGGGTCTGTCCCATCGAAGGTGTCCGGTTCGCGCAACTTGGTTCTGGAGGATGATTCAGAGCCGGTGCGAGCATTACGTGCGAGGAGTTCTATGGCTTTGGCAAGATTATCGAGCACGGTTACACCAGGCTCGACATCATCCTCTGGGAGGGGTTCTTCATCGTCATTGTCCGGGTCATCTCCCGGCCCGTCGTCGCCAGGACCATCATCACCGGGGACATTATCACCGGGATTGAAGTCATCTGGTTCGTCCGGGTCCGGTTCAACATCCGGATCATTAGTGGGTGCGAGAGGTCGGTTAGGGATGGGGGTAGTGGATCTACGGGCTGAGAAGCCCCTGAAGTTGTTGACTTCACCAGGTGATCTTCTGGCTGTCCCTAAGGACACCAGGGCAGCGGCGCGGCGCAAGTCGACTGCTGAAGCGGAATCTGGGTTGTTGGTAGCACGTGCCCGTGCTGCTTGTGTTCTAGTTTGGGTAGGCATGCCGAGGGTGTGATGCTGAGGATTGAGTAGAAGGATGTTTGACCCACACAAGTGTGAGTCTGAAATACTGTTAAGTCTGGGTCTTTACCGGTCCAAGGCCGGTCCGGAGTCCGGTCGGGGGTCAGAGGGTAACACGGGATATCGAAGGTTTTGGACTGTTGGACTTAGCGACTGATGACGCAGCGCTATTCCCTTGCGTGGGCCGTAGTCCGGTCGAGAAGCAGAAGACAGATGAACAGGGAGACCGGGTTAAGACGGGAACTAAGTTGATTTCAGACTGAGGCTAAACAGAATATCCTATGGCTTAAATACTAGAAGTAACCTAAGTGTAACGTAGCACCGGAGACCGGTCTGCGCCGGTACAGCGATGATTGGTAAGTAGTGTTACAAAGAATCTTATCAAGCAAAGAGTATGAACAAGGGATTACCGGGAACCGGGGCAGGAGATGTGGCTGGGCCGGGTGTTACACCGGCCCGGTACTAACTGAGGGGACAACTCGACTGGGCACTGCCTTGCAGTGCCTAGCGAGCTAACACGTTTCTGGGTCGAAGGATTAAGGCCGGGACCGGGGCAAGGGTTGGATGGGACCGGTCGAGACCGGCGTAGAGCCGGTCTAGGGTGGTCTAGACACGGTCATGACAGAGAAAACAAGAAAGGGGAGACAAAGTAAGTAAGAGATCAAAGGAACACTAGATACCAATAGGAAAACAGAAACAGAAACAGAAAGCTGAGGCCGGTCGAAGCCAGTCCTCATTGGAAGGGGCCGGGTTTATTAGGATAGCGGGAATGAAACTCTTGCACGAGTTCAGAGGCATTATCAAGTTTGGTAGCAAGTACCCATGTAGTTTCTTCATCAGTCCCTTCATAGCTGGTCCACCGGACTAAGTATTGAAGCCAACACTGGTGATGCCAGTCGACCTTAGAGTTGAGGATTTCTGCTACCTCGAACTCTAGGTCACCATTGACTTCGACTGGTGGGGGTGGTGGTTGAGTCTGGTTTGGGATGGTATTAGGGATGGCCAGCTCGAGTTGGGACACGTGGAAGACTGGGTGGACTGCGTGCATAGAGTCCAGCAGGTGCAGTGTGAATGAATGAGTACTGGCCTGAGCTATGACCGGGTACGGTCCAAGGTTTTTCTCCAAGAGCTTCTTGGAAGGCCGGGTAGACCGGAAGTACTTGGCTTTGACATATACTTGGTTGCCAACTTTGAAGTCTGGAGCTGGCATGCATTTAGCATCAGCTGGTCCTTGGTAGTGCTGCTGTGCTAGGGTCATTTCTTCCCGTAGGTATTGATGCAGTGAGTCTAAGTTGACTGCATAGTCACGAGCCCGAGCAGAAGTGAGGTTGCACTCTGGGTACACCGAGATGTTAGGGTGGTATCCCTTATTAGCGAAGAAAGGGGAAACACCGGTAGTAGTGCTAGGGGCGTTATTGTAGGCAAACTTGGCCAGAGGTAGTAGCTCGGCCCAATTGTCCTGTTGGTAGTTACAATAGACTCGGAGGTATTGTTCGAGAGTCTGGTTAGTCCACTTGGTCTGGCCATCACCTTCAGGGTGGTAGCCCAAGGTGAAATGTAAGCGCATGTCTAAGGCCTTACCAAGTGACCAGAAGAAGTGAGACACGAACTCCAAGCCTCGGTCTGAGGTTACATGGGCCAGCACTCCATGCTTCGAAAAGACATGGAGTAGGAATAACTTGGTGAGTTCTGGGGCTGTGATAGTGTTGTGGGTTGGGATGAATATGGCCTGCTTGGAGAGCCGGTCAACTATGATGAGGATGGCTGTGAAGCCAGTTGAGGCCAGAAGTTGCTTGAGGAGACCGTAAGGCCGATGGCAGGGAACCTTAGCCCGAGCACAGACCATGCAAGACCAGACATAGTCCTTGACAAATGTCCTGAGGCTGGGCCAGGTATATTCATGCTGAATGAGCTCTAGGGTTCGGTTTTGGCCAAAGTGGCCAGACAGGGGGTGGTCATGCTTAAGGCGCAAGACCCTGAGGTGGAGATCATTTGAGTCCAGCACATAGATCCTTCCATCAAGCCGAAGGAAGCCGGTGTCATCTACTGACCACTGGGGATCAGACATGTTGGACAGACGGATTTGTGAGACCAGGTCATCCAGCAATGCAGTCAGGATGTCATTATGGAGCTTTTCTATATCCATTAGCACAACTGCCCATAAGACCGGGTACTCAAGGTAAGTGGCATGGAGGGAGACTGCTAGTTGCTCCTGGGTGAAGACCGGTCTTAGGTTCTGCAGGTTCACTCGGGCATAGCCACTATCCCCCTCTTTGGGGTAGACGTCCCATCGTCTAGTTAGGGCATCAGGCTTAGCCCCGAGCTTACCAGGCCTGAATCTAATGATCATGTTGAATTGAGACAGGAACTCTGACCAGCGAGCTTGGTGGCAGGTGAGTACTTTGGAGGTGGAGAAGTACTCGAGATTCTTGTGGTTGGTAACAACATCGACCAGTGAGGCCAAACCTTCGAGGTAGTGGTGCCAGGTCCAGAATGCTTCAAAAATAGCAAGCAATTCCTTGTCATGGGTGTCATAATTCAATTCTGGGGCCGTCAGAGTCTGGGAGTAGAATGCGACCAGATGAATCTGGCTGTCGCTGCAAGTGATAGACAGAATGCCAGCGATGGCATAGTCCGATGCATCGGTCTTGACGGTGATAGGGACCCTGGGGATGAAGTGAGTTAAGACCAGAGCAGTAGTAAAGGCGGCCTTGAGGTTGTTGAATGACCAGCAGCACTCCTCAGAGAAGTTCCAAGGAGCCCCCTTGCGGGTAAGCCGAGTCAGTGGTACGATGATGTCCGAATAATTAAAGATAAACCGGCGATAGAAGTTGGCAAAGCCAAGGAAAGATTGAATGTCCTTGACCTTGCAAGGCTCAGGCCAGTCGCAAATGGTCTGGACCTTTTCCTTCGACATCGTGAGGCTGGCAGGGGAGAGGTGGAATCCGAGGTATTCGACCAAGTCCGAGTGGAACTCGCATTTCTCCAGCTTCGCATAAAGGCCATGAAGCTGAAGCCAGCGGAGGACTTCTCAGACATGCTGCTTGTGAGACTCCTTATCTCTGGAGTAGATTAAGATGTCATCTAAGTAGACGACTACACAGACATCCAACATATCCATGAAGATGGTATTCACGAAGCATTGGAAGGCGGCCGGGGCATTGGTGAGGCCAAAGGGCATTACTAACCACTTGTAAGATCCATACCAAGTCCGGAATGTGGTTTTCCATTCATCGCCTGGAGCAATCCAGACGAGATGGTAGGCATGCCGAAGATCAATCTTAGTGTAGATCTTGGCTTGGCTTGGTGAATCTAATAGGTCGGAGATGAGCAGGAGTGGGTAGCAATCCTTCTTAGTGATCTTGTTGAGGCTGCAGAAGTCTACACAGAGCCAGAGGGAGCTGTCCTTCTTTTTGACAAAGAGGACTGGTGCAGCATAAGGGGGGGAGGTAGGCCGAATGAAACTGGTAGTAAGGTTTTCATCGATGAAAGTCCAGAGAGCTTGGAGCTCGACCGGGGACAGCAAGTAGATGGTGCTGAGGGGCAGGGTTGTTCCTTCTTTGAGCTCTATCTTTAGGTCATACTCCCAGTGTGGTGGGAGTGCCGAGGCCTTGGCCTTGCTGAATACATCGGCGGAGTCATGGTACTCTTCTGGTACATTGGGTAAGGCTGGAGGAGAGGAAGCTGAGGCCGATCGGGCTTGAGCTGAGTCCGAGGGGCAGAGCTGAAGTTGGAACTGGACGGACCCTTCTAGTTTGCAGGCACGCACAAAAGTGGCTGCATTGATTAGGGAAACAAGAGGGGCCTTCAGGGGGGTGCAAGCCAGGGAGTCGGAGACCAGTACAGATGGCGCAAGGCCAGGTTGGTTGCTAGGACCAGAGTCAGGAAGGCCAGTGGAGACCAGGCTTACAGGGGGTGTCGATGGGGTTGGCATTCCTTGTGCAGGAGTCCGGAATGTTAGACTGCTCAGTACCCAGTCAATCAACGGATTGTAGCGGGTGAGCCAGTCATGTCCAAGAACTATCTTACACTCGGAATCCAATGGGGCTAGATACAGGGTTACCAGGGTGACATCACCAGACGCGAAGCGGATATTGACATCTACTGCTTGGGTTATAGTAAAGGTGGACGTTCCATCAAAGAGCCAGAGTTGGATTGGTGAGACCGAGTAAGGGGTAAAAGAGTGTTGATTAACAAATTGGTTATCTATGAAACAATGCGTGGAACCGGAGTCCACTAAAGTATGAAGCCGAGGTATTTCTGGGTTTTCTAATGTGACATATGGGGTTAAAGAGTTCAGACTGGAAAGAGCGGACGTGTTGAGATGAGCCTCCAAGTTTGCACAACTGGAGTCAACGCAGCTCCCAGATTGTGTGGAGTCCTGGGAGCTGCTACCTATTTTTTTGTCTTGGGGGTAGAACCCAAGCCCGAGGCCAGTGCAGCCTCAGTGGTAGCTGCAGCATGAGCTTTGGCCTTTCCAGTCTTCTTGGGGCATTTGTCAGCTAAGTGACCAGACCCCCCACAGAACATGCAGAGGTTTCCATCTATGCAACACTTGTGTTCCTTGGGGGTAAGCTTTCCATCCTTGCCGAGTTTGCTAGGCTCAGGCTTGGACAAGTTGCTGTTATTGCCCAGCTTCGATGAAGTTGGCTTGGACTGGGTGGAACTGGTGTTGTTGTTGTTGTTGTTGCTGGTCTTGGCTTTCTCCTGACCAGTCTTGGGCTGACTGTTATTGCCGGAACTGCTGGACTTATTGTTGCTGGAGTTGGACGAGCCCTGGTGTTTACTCGCCCACTGGACTTCTTCCTTGTGCTCCCAATAGCGCACATCTATTTCTTGGGTGAGGTGGCAGAGCTTGTGAAGTGTCCGGGGTTTGCCAACCCAGCAGACCTCATCCTTGATTCGGTCTGGGAGGCCGGAATAGAAATGATGGCACAGTGCACCGTCACCGTAGCCTCAGACTTGCAAGGCAAGCCGATTGAAGTCAACTACATATTTGTTAATGCGCTGACTATCCTTCATATGTAAATGGTCGAGTTGGCTTTCAGCGTCAGCAACTGGATCGTGGGGGCCAAAGGTGGTTTGTAGCTCCAGGACGAACTCCTGCCAGGAGTCCATCCAGAGAGGCCAGTCATTGGGGTTGTCGAGCCTGAGTAAGTCCAGCTTGAACCATTCTAAGGCCATGCCTTTGAGGTACAATTGGGCAAAGATGACCTTGGCACGGTCGGTCCTGAAAGCCTGGGGTCGGTCTTGGAAATTAAGCTCGCACTGGATAAAGAACATGCAGAGCTTCTTGGGATCTGTGCCATCGAAAGTGTCAGGCTCGTGCAGCTTGGTCCTGCTTGAGGATTCAGGGCTAGTGCAGGCATTACGAGCCAACAGTTTGATGGCCGATGCGAGGTTGTCTAAGACTGTGATGGTGGGCTCAGTGTCTGGATCTGCGAAGTCCAGATCGTCTTCCAGATCATTATCTTCCAGATTATCATCACCGGGACCATTATCATCAGGGTCATTACCAGGGTCATCATCTTCTGGGTGGTTATCATCATCGTCGCCTGGCCCATCATCGCTGGGGTCACCCTTGGGGATGGGAGCAGTGGGACGACATGGGGTGGGGGTATTGGATGTCCAGGCTGAAAAGCCCCTGAAAGGACTGACAGGGTCTGGGGAGCGCCTAGTGGTGCCCAACGCAGCTAGAGCTGTTTCGTGGCGAGCCCCACTGGCTGAAGCGGAGTTGGGGTTAGTGGCAGAACGACCACGGGGAGGTTGAAAACGAGTCTTGGTTGCCATGATGGTTTAGACCCACACAAGTGGTGAGTCTGAAATACTGTCAAGTACAGGATGTCCAGGTTGAGGCCGGACTGGAGACCGAAGCGGGTGCGAGACCAAGGGGTCAGGATCAGAAGGGGAGTCGAAGATACAGATGATTGGACTGATTGGACTTAGCGACTGGGTGTACAGCGCTATTCCCTTGCATGGGTCTCAGTCTGAGTCTGAGGCTGAGATGGGGTTATCAGAGGTAACTTAGTTGATTTCAGACTGAGGTCTACAGGCTGAGTATCTATGAGTTTATATACTAGAAACAACTATAGTATGGAGACTGGTAATGCCGGTCTCGCAAGGATTGCTAAGACGATTGGTAAGACAAGGATTACTAATGTATGACTAAGGTAGCAGAGACCGGGACAGGTGGACCGGAGACAGGACCAGGCAGGACTTAGCCGAAGTGACAGACACTGCAAAGCAGTGTCTACTGCGCTAGGACATCTGGGGATAGAGGACAGGCAAGGCTGAGGCTGGACTGAGTGAGTGTGAGGCTGAGTCTGGCCGGGGTTGAGGCATGACTATGACAAGTGAGGGCATTGGGTTTAGCTCATGCACTACCCCCTTGCACAATCTCAGCCCTCATATTTCAGAGGAAGAGTACAGATGGAAAGTTGGAGGTAACTCCAACAGGCAGAAGACAGAGACAGAGGGAGTAGGAACTAAGTCAATATTTGTACTGGAGAACATTGGAGTACAATACATGCTTTTATACTACTACAGAGGTACAGTAACCAGAATTGGAACTGCCATACAGAGACTCATAAATTTTCAAGTAAAACTTCCTAGATGATGAATGAAGGGTAGATGGAGGACATATGAACAGGTAACATAGAACATCCCAAAAAGGAAACAGTCCAGGTGCTGGACCATGTGGTGCATGTGCTGTGGAGTACCTGACTGCACACTGTCAGGGAGAAGTCTGAAGGGTAGTCACATGACTCCTCAGAGAATGGTCCATGTAGTCCAGTAGGAGAGCAGTACAAGTCTGACAGTAGTTGGAGTGGAGATGACTTGTAAACATCAGGGGGTGGGTGGAGTTGGTGCAGAGTGAGTGAATGACCAGCAGAAAGGGGTGTGGAGTGAGTGAGGACTTAGGATGAATGCATGGTCATGACAGTGCCCCCCCCCCTAGGGCCTCAACCCCTGAAGGCCACATGTATGGGACAAGATCAACATGAGTTGATCATTTGAAATTATTTTGATGCCTTGAGGATAATGGCTTTAGCCACAGTGGAGCTCTGTCAGAGTCTGAAGAACTGCTTAAAAACATGTGTTAGGGTACTGAACCTTTGTCCTTTCCCCCCATCATCATGTCTTCCCAGCACCAGAGAAAAACCCCCCAGCCAAACCCTGGCCATGTCTGTGACTATTCCCAAGTTGTGGATGAAGAACTGGTTGTCCTCACCGATGACTCCACTGACACTGAGTGGGAGAAGTCAGAAGAGAAGGCACACTGATGAGAGGAGACCAAGCAGAGAGAGAGAGAGCATGAGGCAGAGTGCAAGGCCAAGTGTGAGGAGGCCAAGAGGTGGAAGGTGGAGGAGGAGAAGTTGGAGGTGGAGCAGAGGAAAAGAGTGGAGGAGGAAGAGGAGGCTTGGAGGAAGAAGGCAGCAGAGGAGGAGGCAAAAAGGCAGAGGCAGAGGGCCTCTGAGGAGAGGGCTCAGGCCAGGCAGGATGAGGCTGCACAAAGGTAAGTGGCAGAGTACTGTGAGCCAGGCAGAGCTGACTTGCAGTTTGATTTTCTTAGACTATGTGGCATGGTGTACAATGTCAACACTGCCCAGAGGGTCCCTGGGACCTCTGTGGTGGTCACTGCAACCAGGTGGCCCCCCTGTACTCACTGTGGAGCAAGTTTGATGGTGGGACAGTGCAAGCCTGGACAAGGCAAGACCAGGGCCTGCATGCCCTGCCACAAGAAGAAGAAGTTGTGTAGCTGGATGAGGGAGGACACAGTGGCAGGACTGTCATGGAAGAGAGTGGGGACAGGAAGCTCCCAAGGGGAGAAGAAGAAGAGACCACAAGGGAAGGGGAAGGAGAGAGCGATGGAGACAGAAGAGGTGGACAATGAGTGGGAGGCAGGTGGAGAGGAAGATGAACCAGCAACCCTGCTCAAGGGTCCTTCAGGTGCAGGAGTCCACATGCAGTGAGTGGAGTGGGAGTGGGAGCAGCAGCTGCAGGCAATGGAGAGGCAGGCCAAAGTGCATGAGACCACTGCACTGGCCTTTGAGAGGATGGCAGAGGCAGTGGAGCAGATGGTGGTGGCCACAGAGCAGACAGCCAATGAGTGGGCACTGTACCATGCCTGGGCAGAGTGGGTGGAGATGAGGAGGAGTGAGGATGTGCATGAGGCCAGGATGGCTGAGCTCGAGCATGCAGGTGGCAGTTGGAAGAGGCCTCAGTTGGAGGTGGCAGAGGACCAGCACAAGGAAGTGGATGAAGGTGCAGAGGGGGATAATGAGGAAGAGGAAGTGGGAGGAGGGCAGGAAGTTGGAGGAGAGCAGGAAGGCAGAGAAGAGCAAGAGGGTGGTGGAGAGGAACAGGTGATGGAGGAGTAGGGTAGTTTTTCTTTTTCTTTTTTTTTGTTTTTAGTTTGTATATTTTTATACTACTACAAAATAGACTTGTGACTTTATTTTTTGGTTCTGAGAAGTGAGATGGATAGGCAGAGAAAATTCTAAAGTACTTAAGGTAGTTTGGTAAGGGGCAGAGTTGGTCCACAGAGGAGGGTTATGTAGGTGGAGTATTATGGTGGAGGTTGGTACAGGCCAGGTTTGTGTGGATAATGTTCATGGAAAGTGGAAACTATGTTGGAGGCATGATCCAGCTCAGTTGCAAGCAACCAAGAGGTTTCTTTATTGGTGTTCTCATAACCAGCCCAGTGGACTAGATACAAGAGTTGACAGTGGTGGCAACAGTGGTCCACCTTAGAGTTGAGTATCTCCAACACTTCATACTCAAGGTCACCATTGACATCCACTAGTGGAGGCAGAGGTTGTTGTTGGTTTGGGAAAGGGTTAGCCACTGCAGCTTCCAGTTGTGAGACATGGAAGACCAGATGTATTGAGCACATAGAGTCAGGGAGCTTAAGGGTGATGGAGTGTGTACCTGGCCTGGCCAAGATGGTGAATGGACCTAAGTACTTTTCAGAGAGTTTGTCTGAAGGACAAGTAGAATGGAAGTACTTGGCTTTGACATAGGCCTGTTCTCTGACCTTGAGCTCAGGTGGAGGTATGCATTTGGCATCTGCTGGACCCTGGTAGTCCTGCTGAGCAGTGGACATTTCAGAGCAGAGGAAGTCATGGAGGGTGGAGAGCTCAATGACATAGTCATGAGCCCTTGGAGAGGTGAAGTCTTGGTCAGGGACCATAGACAGGTTTGGATGATATCCCTTGTTAGCAAAGAAGGGAGAAACTCCAGTTGTTGCACTTGGTGTGTTGTTGAAAGTGAACTCTGCTAGAGGTAACAGCTCAGCCCAATTGTCTTGTTGGTAGTTACAGTAGACACAAAGGTACTGCTCGAGGGTCTGGTTTATTTGCTCAGTCTGGTCATCACCTTCTGGGTGGTAACCCAAAGTGAAGTGAAGATGCATATCAAGGGCCTTTCCTAAAGAGTGGAAGAAGTGTGAGACAAACTCAGGACCTCTGTCAGAGGTGACATTAGCTGGTACTCCATGCTTGGAGAAGACATGGGTAAGGAAGAGCTTAGCAAGTTCAGTGGAGGTGATGGAGTCAGGAGTGGGGATGAACACCACTTGCTTTGAGAGGTGGTCCACTACCATGATGATGGCAAAGTAGCCATTGGAGTTGGGGAGGTGTTTGATGAAGTCCATGGAGATGGAGTTCCAAGGTCTCTCTGGGACAGGGAGTTGCTTCAGCAGACCATAGGGGTGGTGGCATGGAGTTTTACTCTGTCCACAGGCAGTGCAGGACCTGACATATTCATTCACATTGGAGCAGAGGTTAGGCCACACATAGTCCCTGTGGATGAGTTCTAGGGTGTGGTTTTGTCCAAAATGGCCTGCTAGAGGATGGGTCATGCTTGAACCAAAGCACTTGAAGGTGGAGATCATCAATGTCAGGGACAAAGATGTGACTGTCAAGGCAGAGTAGACTGTTGGAGTCCAGGGACCACTGAGGCTTAGTCAGAGTTGGGAGATGGCTGGCAGAGACAGGGTCAGATGGTAGGGCAGAGATGATGTTGGAGTGCAAGCACTCAACATTGAAGACCATGGCAGCATGGAGCACAGGTGCCATGAGGGTGGTGGTATGGAGGGACAATGCAAGTTGCTCCTGTGTAAACATTGGGTGGAGATTGTGAGGATTTACCTGCATGTAGTCTCTATCCCCCCCTTTTGGGTAGATGTCCCAATGTCACATAAGTGCATCAGGTTTGGCTCCTAGGCAGCCAGATCAGAAGCAGATGGAAAGGTTAAACTATGAAAGGTACTCTGACCAGTGGGCCTGTCGATGAGTGAGAACCTTAGAGGTGGAAAAATACTCAAGGTTTTTGTGGTCCATCACCATGTTGACAGGCAAGGCAGAACCTTCTAGGTAATGCCACCAATGGCAGAAAGCCTCAAAGATAGCCAACAGCTCCTTGTTGTGGGTATCATAGTTGAGTTCTGGTGTGGTCATGGTGCATGAGTAGAAAGCAACTGGGCAGAGTTCACCATCAGAGCAGGTGAGTGACAAAATACCAGCAATGGCATAGTTGGAGGCATCAGTTTCAACTGTAAGCAGAGCATCAGGAACCCAGTGAGCGAGAATAGGAGTGGAGCTGAAGGCATCCTTCAGGTGGAGGAAGGTGGAGCGACACTCCTTGGAAAAGTTCCAAGGAGCACCCTTTCATGTGAGGCAAGTGAGCAGAATGATGATGTCAGAGTAGTTATTAATGAATTGTCTGTAGAAATTTGCAAAGCCAAGGAAGGACTGGATGTCTCACACCTTCCACAGCTCAGGCCAGTCATGGACTGCCTGAACCTTCTCAGTGGACATGGTGAGACTGGAGGGAGAAAGAACATAACTGAGGTACTCAATGGAGTCAGAATGGAACTTGCACTTCTCTGGCTTGGCATAAAGACCATGCTTTCAAAGGTGGCAGAGTACCTCTTTTACATGTTCATTGTGTGACTTCATGTCCTGTGAATAGATTAGGATGTCATCAAGGTATACCATGATGCAGACATCAAGCATGTTTGCAAAGATGCTATTAACAAATCACTGGAAAGCTGCAGGCATATTAGTCAGACCAAATGGCATTACCTGCCACTTGTAAGAACCATAATGAGTGCAGAAAGCTGTTTTCCATTCATCTCTGTCTGTGATGTGGACTAGATGATAGGCATGGTGGAGGTTGATCTTGGTGTAGACTTTAGCATGGCTTGGAGAGTCGAGTAAGTCAGAGATGAGTGGCAGTGGATAGTGGTCTTTTTTCATGATTTTATTGAGTCCTTGATAGTCTATGCAGAGGCAGAGTGAACTGTCCTTCTTTTTTATGAAGAGGACAGGGGCACCATGGGCAGAGGTGGACTGCTTGATGAAACTGTAGCCAAGATGCTCATCAATGAAGGCACAGAGAGCTTCAAGCTCTGGCAGAGAAAGAGAGTAGATTGTGCCAATGGGCAGAGAAGCTCCTTCCTCAAGGTCAATCTTGAGATCAAATGAGCAGTGTGGCAGAAGTTCAGGAGCCTTGTCTTTACTAAAGACATTGGCAAACTCATGATACTCAGGAGGGACCAAGGAGAGGTCAGGTGGTGGAGAAGAAGTGGAGGATGCATGAAGCTTCACATCATCAGTGGAGAGTTGTAAGTGGAACTGTCTAGAGCCAGGGAGAGCACAGGCTCTGACATATGCAGCAGCATTGATGAGTGAGACAAGCAGAGCAGAGCATGGCAAGTCTGTCAGAGTTGCAGCCAGAGCTGCAGACAGAGCAGAGGGTGTTGGATCCAGAGTGGAGGTTGCAGCAGAAGGTGACAAAGGCACCTGGGGTGTTGGCATTCCCTGAAACAGTGGTTTGAATGATATACTGCCCAGTACCCAGTCAGTTGATGGATTGAAGCAGGTGAGCCAGTTGTGTCCTAATACCAGTGAACATGAAGAATCCAATGGAGTAACATAAAATGAAACAGAGTTGACATTGCCAGAAGGAAAGCAGAGGGAAAGATCTACTTCTTGGGAAATGACAGCATTTGTACTACCATCAAACAAGCAGAGTGGAATTGGCAGAGAAACAGAGGAAACAGGAATAGCATATTTTTTGATTATGGACAGGTCTACAAAACAATGAGAAGAGCCAGAATTGATCAATGCAGAAACAGTTTCAACAGAATAATCAAGAAGAGTTACAGACAGAAGTAAAGAATTTGGACTAGAGAGAGCAGACATGTTGAGTTGGATGTCTGGTTCCACACAGTTGGGATTGTGACGAGACCTAACAACAGGCTTGTTGTAGGCTCGCACCAAGAACCCAAGAGAAGAGAGAAGAGAAAGAGAAGGGGAGATGACTTAGAAGCAGGCGACTTTAGGACTCATAGACCCAAATGATCTAGCTTAGAGCTAGCTGGGTGATTGAGCATCGGTATTCATACTAAGATACACGAGGTAACAGTGAGGCATACATGAGGTCCATGACATCGTAGTGATGTCATGATGATATCATAGTGGAGTGGAATGTACTAGAAGGAGAACATGTGGTAAAGGCAAGGTGAGGTCTAGGCCGGAGTTCAGGCCAAGTCCAAGAGACAAGACAAGGTCAAAAGATTAGATAAGAAAAGAAAAAGAGCATGTATTGTAACACTATCCCCTCCTTAGAAATCAACTTCCAGGTGATTGAAGGTAGGGACAGTGTCAGTGAAGTTCTCTAGGGGCTGAAAGAGAGAGGAGAAAAGGGAGGAGTCCATGCCATGGAGTTTCCAAGGGGCAGAAGGATTTTGACGGTGGAAGTCCCTGATGGCACTAGGGGCAGTTTTTAGGGCAGATTCGGGCTCCCAGGTGCGATCCTCATCATGATATCCCTTCCAATGGATGAGATATTCCAGTTTGCCCTTTTTTAGATGGGAATCAGCGACATAGTCCACCTCGAACTCTTCATTGCCTTCGTGTCCCACCACTGGTCCAGGACAAGTGATGGTCTGGCCCTCTAGTGGTCCCTTGTAAGGTTTGACCTGGGAAACATTAACAACTGGGTGGATTTTAAGAGTTTTAGGGAGTTTCAACTCTACCACATTGGGTTTGAGTGAAACAACCTTGTAAGGGCCAACCCATCATTCAGTGAGTTTCCTGGAAGGGCAACTGGAGAGAGAGATTCAGGAGGTTTCCAGCCAGACCAAGTCACTGACAGAGTAGGGGGGAGCATCAGAATGAGTTGCATCTGCAGATGCCTTCATCCATTGTGCAGCTTTGTCCAGGGCCTTCTTCATATCCTCCAGAACCTTAGCAAGGTCAACAGTGTGGTCCATAGCAGCCTCCGCTTTTGAAAGGAAGGGCTCCACACCCATTCTGGGGATATAGGAGCAAGTGACTGAGAAGGGAGTCTTGCCAGTGGACTCCTGTCGCTTGTTATTGTAGGAGAACTGAGTGACTTTGAGCCAAGAAGGCCAAGAGTCCTGTTGATCATTGACAAAGAGGCGAAGGTACTGCTGTAAATCCTGGTTAAGATGTTCTGTCTGGCCGTCTGTCTGGGGATGGAAAGCAGTGGAAAGCTTGGGTTTGACCCCAAGCATCTTACAGAGTTTGGCAGTGAAGGTACTAGCAAACTGAGGTCCACAGTCAGAGATGATGGAGGAAGGCAAGCCATGCTGAGTCCACACATGGTCATGGAAGAGCTCCACTGTCTGCAGTGAGGAAACCTCCTTGGTGGTAGGGGCAAAGACCACCTCCTTGGAGAACCTGTCCACCACCACCATGACATTATCAAAGCCCTGCGCCTCTGGTAGTTCCATAAAGTCGATTGAGATGTCAGTCCAGGGGCATTCAGGGACAGGGTTTGGAAGGAGCTTTCCTGCAGGAGGTAGCCTGGAACTTTTTGCCATTTGGCAGCAGTGGCAGGCTGTGAAGTACGGGTTTACCCTCGGGTGACCGGGCTTCAAGACCGGGTGACAGGGGCTGAGTCCGAGTGGCCAGAGTCAAGGCCGAGAGACAGGGGCCAAGTCCAGTTGGACCAGAGTCGAGGCCGGAGGTTAGGGGCTAAGTCCGGAGGACCGGACTTAAGGCCGGGAGCGCGGGAACAAGGCCGGTAGCGTGGGAAACCGACCGGTCTTGGAGTGCGCACAAGGGGAAGCTGGTCCGGGGTTGGATCTACCTCCCTTGGTCTCAGCTTATGTGCTGTACCCTTATGCAAGCCGGGGAGAGGTCCGGGACAGGGGTCGGGGATAGCTTAAGGCTCGGCCTTAGCTATAGAGTAGTCTCGAGGGGTAATACGGAGTTGAGGGTAATACTAAGTTGATATTCTGACTGAGGGTACTACGATGTATGTACAGGGGTTAAATACATGAGGCCGGTCCGGAGTAAAGAACACAAAGCCGGACTTGTGAATAAGCTATTAGCAAGACGATTAGCAAGGGTGAGGACAGCCACAGAGGCTGTGCAGAGACTAATAGCTAAAGTCCGGGTGACCGGCATACTGGGGTCAGACACAGGATTTGTACAGTAAGCAAAAGTCAGATGAACGGGCTAGACTAAATATAGTACAAACAAAGGGAAACAGACCGGAGTTATGTCCGAGTGACCCGGACATAGACCTGGGAGGACCAGGGTGGAGCAGCGCAAGGCCGAGAGGCCGAAATGGACCGGAGATAGGGGTAAAACACCGGACTTGAGTTATTCAGACCGGAGTTGAGTTATCTAGGGCCGGGACTGGGTTTTCTAGGCTGGACTAGGACCGGAGTTGACCGGAGATAGGGGCTAGGGGTCCAGACTGGACTGAGTCCGAGTCCAAGAGTCATGGACATGACAGTATCCCCCTCTTAGGAACCGAACCCTTGAGGTTCCATAGGGAAACATGTTCAGAGGGTTACGCAGTGAGGTCCCATGACTAGGAGTGAGTCCGAGTGCACACACAGCGCCAAGGGTGAGCCCGAGGGCTGGGAGACAGGACAGCGATGACCGGAGGTCCAGTAGTTCGGACCGGAATAGCACAAGGCGGGTTTGAGGGCAAGGGTCAAGTCTGAAGACTGTTCTGGGAACCCGAGGCTGGAGAAGCAACAACAAGGAGGGCCGAAGACCGGTCTAGGAGGCCACCAGATGGTTCCGCAGGCCGGGAGAGGGCAAAGCCGAGTCTGGGAGTGACTAGACCGGCTGGACAGGGGTTTCCAGAGACAGTGAAGCCGAGGCCGATGTTTCAGAGGGCCGGAGTCGCACTTCAGAGCTGGGTTAAGGCAAACCGAAGGCTGGGAATGACCAGGTAAGGCCTAGGGGTGTGCTTCAGGGCCAGGTCAGGGAAAACCGGAGACCGAAGATGTGCAGGGGACCGGTAATGTCCAACTAATGTACCAGGAGTGTGCCACTAAGGCCAGAGGTGCGCTTCAAAGCTGGTTCAGGGCAACATGGAGACCGAGAGGGTCTAGAGAGGCCTGGAGATGACCAAAAGATGGTCCAGGGGTGTACCAGTGTGCTGCTGAGTGACACCGGAAAGGCACAAAGGCTAGGTGGGTGCCGGGAAGGCCGGAAAACCGGTCTAGGAATGCACCAGTTGGACCGGGACTGCACTGCAGGGATATGGAGGGTCACGAGAAGTGCCAAGAAGGCCGGGGCAGGTCCAAGGTCTGCTCCAGGGGGTCACGGGGTCTGAAAGTGTATCTACAGAAAAAGAAAACGGATAACAGAAAACCAAGAAAACATATAACAAGGAAACAGGAGACCGGAGCTAGAGGCAGGGGTCAAAGCCGAAGGCTGAGACCGAGAGTGGCTCAGGCCGGGGGTGGCAAAAGCCGGAGACCGAGACTGGGAGTGGTGGAGCCAGTTGTGCTAAAGCGACTGGTCTGGCAGAAACAGCAAAACCGAAGAGTGGTCAAGGGGACAGAAGGCCGGGAAGGCCGGGAACCGGTCTGAGAGTCAGAGAGGACCGGAAGGGGCAACTGGAGACCGGTCTAATGGTCAGGGGGCTTAGAAAAGCCGGGTGGGGACCAGTCGGGAGCCAGTAAGGGCTAAAAGGGCTAGAAAGGCTATGGGAGGTCAGTCTCGACCTGTATGGGGCTGTAAGGCTGGAAATACAAAGGGAGACCGGTCTGGGGTTGGGCAGGGCCGGAGTGGCTGGCTGGAGGCCGGTCTGAAGGAGTCGGAGGGGTTTGGGGTGGCTAGAGGTGACCTGAGGTGCCATCGAGCTGGTGGGCTGACAACCGGAGGCCAAAACAGTGTAGGCCGACAGGCTAACACTGAGACCGGGGTAACCAGGGGTAGCAAGGTGTGAACCCGAGGCCGGAAGTGGCAAGGCCAAGTGCCAAGCACCTTGGAAACAGGCCAGACGGGCTTCTGGAGGTCAGCGAGGGACTAGGGGCTGTCTACAACAGCTAGAGTTTGGTCTGGACAAAGACCAGAGGACCTAGCATATCTAGGCATGAACCGGGGACCAGCAGGTCATGAGACCGGTGCAATGAAGCCTAGGAGTGCCAGCCAAAGCTGAGTCCGGGTGTTGAGTCTGGTTTAGGGGTGTCCGGAGTTAGTTGGAGGTGGGTTCTCCGGTGGCAAGAAGCCTGAGGGCCAAAAGTCACTGGAGGACCGGTTCAGGGGGTCTGGAGACTGGGTGAGGCCTAGGGGTTGTCCAGCCGAAAGGCTGAGAACAGGAGGCCGAGGCCAGTGAGACCGCTGAACACACAATCACCAAGGCCGAGGACTACTGAGACAGTGAGACCGGAGTACCAACACAGATGTTAGGGGCTGGGAGCAACCTGGGGCAGGTGGTTCGGGAGTGTTTCAGTATGCAAGGACCGGGCCAAGGAACTGGGAACCGGTGTGCAGGGACCGAACAGGGTTGTGCTGAGGGCACCAGAGAGGTAGCAGACAGGAGTTTGGAAGAGAGTAGGTCACTAGCGAGGTCCCTTATCCCCCTCTTAGGGTAGACTTCCCAAGTCTACAGGGGTATGAGGTACGGGCTAGGACCATGGAGCGGAGTACTGGACAGGTAGTAGGAGTACTACCACCGGAGTTGCAAGTCCGAGTACTGAGAATGCTGAGACCGGCTTAACAGGTGTCAAGACCGGTTTCGGGAAGCTTTTTCAAGGCCGGAAAAGCTTTAAAACCGGAGATACAAGGCCGGCAGAGCAGGCCGGACTGGTATGGGGATAGTAAGGAGTGTTGGAGTCGAAAATAAGGGTATGAAGGCCGGAACCAGAGCCCGAGAGGAAACCAGAAGGTCGGTGAAGACTGGAGTCAAAAGACAACCGGTAAGACCGGAGTCGGGAGAGTGGGTAGGACCGGAGTTCCGGAGTCAATGGTGGGGTGACAGTGGCAATGGTTAGGGGAAGGTGAGGGGTTAGCTGGCACCCGAAGGGGCCTCGCGAACATACAAGTTCCGGGGCGAGTGGGTGAGCTGGGAAACAGACCGGCAGAGTCAGGGGTTTGTCAGATGGGCCGAAGCCCGGGGTGTCTTGCAAGCAAATTCATGCTCCAAGGCGGGGTTGACGTCAGGGGGGTTAGCAAACTTTAGTATTAGGTGGGGATAGGTGACTGCACTACACTCGGCCACCAACGGGTGCCTATTGAGTGGGCTAGTCGGTTCCCTACAACCAAGATACTTCAGTTCCTAACGGGTTGACAAGGCCGATTAAAACAGGGGTCAGAGACCGAGAGAGAACCAAGGCCGGGTCCACCAAGGACCGGAAAGAGGTGCTAGGTCAAGACCATAGCACTGGGGTAGAGGACAGGGGTAGTTCCGGGAGGAGGGAGAGGCCCAAAGGCCAAATGAGTGACAGAGGAGTAGCATAGAGCTACCCAAGGGGTATCAGAGGCCGAGGGAGGCCGGAGATGGGAGACCAGCCAAAGAAACGAGTCCGGAGTGAGCAAGACCAGTCAGGGGCCACAAGGAGGCCTGGAGATGAACACCGGAAAAGAGAAAGAAAGCCGGAGTCAGCAAGACCGGTCAGGGGCTCTAAGGAAGTCCGGAGATAACAGGCTGACAAGGCCTAGTGAAGGAGGGAAGACCAGAACTCAGGGGACCGGTCATAAGGGAGTCCAGAGGTGGAAAAAGCGGACACAAATAGGAGGACCGGAGTTAGCAAGTCCGGTCCATGCTACAAAGCCAGGTTGAGGCCGAGGGACTGGCAGGGCGAGCCAGGGCCACAAGGGGACCGGAGTTGGCAAGTCCGGACCAGAGCTACAAAGCCAGGTTGAGGCCAAGGGACTGGCAGGATGAGCCAGGACTGCTAAGGGGCTGGAGTGATGCACTAATTGATTTGTCTCTACCAAGACCACCAGTTTGGCTTCTGGTGTACCAGAGTACCAACTTGTTGACCCAGTTAGGATCCTGGGGTAGACTCTAATTGTTTTGTCTCAACCGAGACCACCGGTTTTGGCTTCCGGAGTACAAAGTTACCAACTTGTTAACCCGGTTAGGATCCCGGGGTGGACAGAGGACAGGGAAAGGTCTGGAAATGAGGTCAGGGACCGGGACAGGGGCCAGAGGACTGGCAGACCGGTCCTAGACCGAAGACCAGGGCCAGGAGCAAGTCCGAAGGACTAGCATGCCCAGGGGGTGCCTCTAAGTGAAAAGAGAGGCCAGCGGAGAGGCCAGGGACCGGACTAAGGGCCAGAGGGCTGGCAGACCGGTCCTAGACCAAAACGGAGGTGTCATGCACTAGCTAAGACCACCAGAGCCGAGGCCTGGTGCAAGTCCAAAGGACAAGCACCACCCCGAGGCCAAGGTGACTAGTGCAGGACTGGGACAACGGACAGGAGACCCGGGAGGGGTCTATGAGGAACAGAAAGGTCTGAGGGGAGCCAGGACCAGTCCAAGACCTAGTAACAGGTCTAGACAAGTCCGGGTGAGGTGGCTGAATCAAACCGGGGCTGAGAGGGCCAGTAACAAAGGGCAGGAGGCCGAGGGAAGTGGCAAACCGGCTTCAGGCAAGTCCGGGTGAGTGTGGACAAGCCAACCAAGGCTGGACAGGCCGGTAACAGACAGTCTGGAGACCGGAAGGGGGTCCAGGGCTCCAAGGCCGGTGTAGCAAAGGCCGAGGGTGGAGACCAGACCCAAAAACTGCTGAAGCCGAGTGCCGATGGGGAACCAGGGAAGGTGTTGAGGGCCGGGACTGGCCAAGTCCAGGCCTGTGGGCTGCACTGGAGGTGCACAGATGTCCGAAGACCAATATCAGGGAGTCAGGAGGTCAAATGAGTGATGAGATCCCAGTGTTCAGTACAGTAGAACTGGACGAAGACAGCTGGGCTAGAGTGCTGGGACAACCGAGGTAAGGACTGAGGTGAAGACCGGGGTGACCAGCCAGAGGTCAGGGGTAGCTCGGGGGAGCTGACAGAAGTGAGTCCGGTTGATGAGGCCGGCTCAGGGGCAAGTCCGGAGGGTAACTCCGACCTGGGAGTGGGCTCAGGCATGAACCCAGGTTGGTGGTGAGTCCGGATGGTGAGTCCGACTCAGGGGTTGACATGGCCGGTCCGGAGTCAGGAAGAAACAAGTGGCAGGCAGGGCTCAGGAGTGAGGGAATGGATGCATTAAGTTTTGACTACTAAGGACATGGTGTCAGGGGTAATGCAACCCAGGGGTGTGCAGAGTGCCAAGGGGTGCCGGGTTACCTCTCTGCTTTAGCAGAGATCTCCGGGTTGGGCCCCGGAGTCAGAGGAGAGGTATCCCGATGAGTCCTGATGGGCAGGGTCATGGGTAGGGGCTCTAGAGCAGGACCTAGATATGATGCAATGGCTTGCACAAGCGTGAGTCAGAATATACTGTGAAGTACAGGTTTACCCTCGGGTGACCGGGCTTCAAGACCGGGTGACAGGGGCTGAGTCCGAGTGGCCAGAGTCAAGGCCGAGAGACAGGGGCCAAGTCCAGTTGGACCAGAGTCGAGGCCGGAGGTTAGGGGCTAAGTCCGGAGGACCGGACTTAAGGCCGGGAGCGCGGGAACAAGGCCGGTAGCGTGGGAAACCGACCGGTCTTGGAGTGCGCACAAGGGGAAGCTGGTCCGGGGTTGGATCTACCTCCCTTGGTCTCAGCTTATGTGCTGTACCCTTATGCAAGCCGGGGAGAGGTCCGGGACAGGGGTCGGGGATAGCTTAAGGCTCGGCCTTAGCTATAGAGTAGTCTCGAGGGGTAATACGGAGTTGAGGGTAATACTAAGTTGATATTCTGACTGAGGGTACTACGATGTATGTACAGGGGTTAAATACATGAGGCCGGTCCGGAGTAAAGAACACAAAGCCGGACTTGTGAATAAGCTATTAGCAAGACGATTAGCAAGGGTGAGGACAGCCACAGAGGCTGTGCAGAGACTAATAGCTAAAGTCCGGGTGACCGGCATACTGGGGTCAGACACAGGATTTGTACAGTAAGCAAAAGTCAGATGAACGGGCTAGACTAAATATAGTACAAACAAAGGGAAACAGACCGGAGTTATGTCCGAGTGACCCGGACATAGACCTGGGAGGACCGGGGTGGAGCAGCGCAAGGCCGAGAGGCCGAAATGGACCGGAGATAGGGGTAAAACACCGGACTTGAGTTATTCAGACCGGAGTTGAGTTATCTAGGGCCGGGACTGGGTTTTCTAGGCTGGACTAGGACCGGAGTTGACCGGAGATAGGGGCTAGGGGTCCGGACTGGACTGAGTCCGAGTCCAAGAGTCATGGACATGACACAGGCTGAGACGTAGTCCTTAATGGCAGAGGTCATCCTGGGCCAGACATAGTTGTGGGAGACAAGCTCCAGGGTTTTCTTCCAACCTGGGTGACCAGCAAGTGGAGTATCATGGTGCTTTTCCAGAGTATGAATCCTGGCTGCAGGGGGAACATAGACCCTTCCTCCGCAGACATAGAGGCCCTCTCATAACACCGACCCTTCCGGTTGTGGTGTGACTGAGGAAGCAGATTTTAGGGTGGAGATGAGATCCGTATCCCCTCCTACTAGCAGGGTGGTGGCCACTCTGGAGGGATTGAGGAGTGTGACTCCTTGGATATCTGACCCCTTCTCAGGTTCATGATCCTCTCTCCTTGAGAGGGCATCTGCCTTAGCCATTGAGGACCCTGATTTGTACACCAGTTTGTAGTTGAACCGGGAAAGATGCTGGGCCCACCATGCCTGGCGACGATCTAGATTCTGTGCTTTCATGAAGTACTGGAGGTTTGAGTGGTCCGTCCAGACTTCAAACTGGTAGGGGGTGGCTTTGAGGTAGTGTCACCACGTTTCTAGGGCACGAATTATGGCCAACATCTCCTTATCGAAGACCTGGTAGTTTCGTTTGGGAGGGGACATGGAGTGAGAGTAGAAGGTGACAGGTTGCCAGAGGTCATTGTCGCATTTTACAGAGAGAACAGCTCCGGTAGTGAAGTCTGAGGCATCAGTTTTGAGATGGAACTCTCTGTCTTGATCTGGAAAGGTGAGAATGGGAGTGGTGGTAAAGGCAATCTTCAGGGCATCAAAAGCCTGCTGTTCTCGAGGACCCCAAGTCCAGAGCTGATCCTTTTTTGTGAGATCATTAAGGGGGCGAGCAATTTGTGCAAAACCCTTGATGAAGCGGCAATAGAAGTTTGCTAGGCCCAGGAAGGCCCGTACCAAGTGAACCTTTGTAGGAACCGGCCACTTGGTAATAGCCTTTACCTTGCTTTCGTCCATCCTGACCCCATTGGTGCCAACCACCATCCCCAGGAACTCCACCTGTTTTTGCTTGAAAAAGCACTTCTCCAGTTTGACAAACAAATCATTTTCTTCTAGTCTCCTTAACACCTCCAGAACAATTCTGTTGTGTTCGGCCTCATCATCTGTCTTCGTGAAGATCATCAAGTCGTCGATGTAGACCACAAGAACCTCCTCCATATCTCCAAAGATGTTGTTCATCATGTTTTGGAAAGTAGATGGGGAGTTGCAGAGTCCAAAGTACATCACGAGGGGCTTGTAGGCACCCTTATGAGTGACAAAGGCAGCCTTCCACTCATCTCCTTCCTTGATGCGGACATTGTTGTATCCCCACTGGAGATCCATTTTGGTGAAGAGCTTGCAACCCTTGAGTTTGTCAATGAGTTGGGAGATCAGGGGAAGGGGATACGCATTCTTAACAGTGTGTTTGTTAAGGTACCAATAGTCCTGAACCATGTGTTTCTTTCCATCCTTTTTGGGGACAAAGAAGACAGGAGAGGTTTGGGGGGACTTCAAGGGACGGATGTATCCCTTTTGTAGTTGGTCTTCAAGGAAGTCTGAGACCTCTTTCTGCTCTTCTATGGAGAGCAGGATGAGTTGGCCATGTTTGGGAGTGAAGGTTTCCTTGAGATCAATAGCATGGTCCCATGGCTTATGAAGTGGCATCCTTTCCGACTCTTCCTTGGAGAAAACCTTGAGATACTGATGGTATTCCCTTGGGACCAGTTCCTCAGTTGTTCCAGCCCAGATCCTGGTGGAGCGCAGTTTTGGGTAGAGGTACTCCATGTCCTGTGCCTCCTGCTCCTCAGCCAGCTTTTCTGCTCTAGTCCTTGGGGCGAGGTCATGGCACTCACAAGGACAATGGGACAGTTTTACCTGTTTGGTCTCCCAACATACCTCCAGGTTGTGTTTCCACAGCCAGGTGTATCTGAGGATGAGAGGGTGTGTTCCAAGTGTGGTGACCTGAGCCCATACAGACTCCTGATGTCCTTGATAGTTCATGACAAGGGAGGCGATGTGCGTGATGTTGCCAGCCACGTTGGGGGTTCCATCGACGTTGAGGACAGTGATGGGTTGTCTGAGCTTGATCAGGGGAACGTCATTTTCATCGGCCCACCTCTTATCCAAGAATGTGTCATTGGCTCCTGAGTCCACCAATGCTTTTACATTCCACTTCCTTTCCCATCCTTCCAACACCACTTCCAACTCCAACTCTGCCTTCGGATCTGCTGTTCTTATTTTCAGGGTTTCTTTCACTTTCTGGATAGGCATATTTTTATTTTTGTTGCAAGAGGAATTAAGCACCGATTGTTTTACATCCATGGCTGCACCCACTGGGGTCGCCTCTTCAGATGGTACAGTAATCTCCGAGTTAAATATATCCTGCTCGGTAGAGAAATCGTCAACGCCTAAGACAGAAAACCTATTGTAAATGTAGCCAGTGGAGACCTGATCCTCTACTGGCTGAATCCTTTTCCCTGGGCCTTCATTTCGAATCTGCTTGTTGTAAAAGAAGGCCTGCATTTCCTCGAATGACATTTGATGGAGAGCAAGCTCCTGTGCCTCCTGTGTCACTTCTCGTATGCTGGGTCTAGCAGGACCCTTTCCTTTAGCATGAGGGCAATCATGCTTGTAGTGATTCCCTTGGCAGTCGAAACACTTGATATGACTGGGGACAGGATGAGGAGGGGAGCGAGCAGCACCAATTTCCATGGGAGCACCATGACCAGGTTGAGTTCCGGTAGGGGTAAAGTGGGAAGAGTATGGGGAACAATCACGTGAATGGGGAGTTGGTTCATTGGGATAGTGATTATAGAGAAGCTTGAAATGATCCCTGGCAAGGGCAGCTTCACAGAAGGCAATGGTCATCTGGAGGTAGTTGCCTTGGGTGTATCCCCTCCTTAAGGCCTCTTTTATGATGGTGGGGTGAATGGCATTCTCCAGTAAGAAACTGGCAGTCTCATCAGTGACATGTCCTTGAACTTTTAGGGATTCAAACTTGGCATAGAACTCTTCATACCAAGAGTTCCCTTGGCGCATTGCACGCATTTGAGCTTTTGCCCACTCAACATCTGTTTGAGGAGCGAAGAACCTATCGATATCTTCTATCATCTCAGGCATGTCAGGCCATACTCCAGTGATGATGGCGAGTGAAAACTTTGCCTGGGCAAATCTTCCAGCCACAGGGCCTGTCATGCAGGACCACACCACAGTGCACTTGTCTTGGGCGGTCAGTAGGGTGGTCCTGTTCTGAGCGACCCATACCTTCATCTTCACCCACCATTCAGAAAACTTGGCCCAATCACCAGTGTATTGACCTGGGTTGGCCATCACTTCTATCCTCCTCTGGATCACATTGGCAGGGAGGGCATTCCACTGGTTATGCTGACCTTCAATGGTTGTGATGGTGTCCTGAGCATTTCTTAGGCTGTCGTTTAGCCTGTAGTTTTTGTTGCGCAGGGTGTCTAGGGCATTTTGGAGGTCAGTTATCTGGTCCTGGATGCCTTCCATAGTGATCTGGACATCTCAAGTTCTGGTGGGGACAGAGGTTATAGCAGGGTTGCTGGGGTTCAGCAGGAAGTGAACAAAGGAAGATGGATTCAATGGAGAAGGGGTAGGTGGGAGGTGGTGGGAGAGAGTAGAGGTTGTGGTTGAAGAGTGGAGTGAGTGAGCGATGCTCAGGGATGTATGGAACGTAGAGGTTGGGGTCGGGTTCTGAGGCTGGGGGACTTGGTGAGTACACCCATGAGCCTTTGCAAAGGAAATGAGGAATGGTGATGAGTGGTGCAAGGGTACAATGAGTAGAAGCTAGTTCAAGTGTGATGAGACCTAACAACAGGGCTTGTTGTAGGCTCGCACCGAGAACCCAAGAGAAGAGAGAAGAGAAAGAGAAGAGGAGACGACTTAGAAGCAGGCAACTTTAGGACTCATAGACCCAAATGAACTAGCTTAGAGCTAGCTGGGTGATTGAGCATCAGTATTTATACTAAGATACACAAGGTAATGGTGAGGCATACATGAGGTCCATGACATCATAGTGATGTCATGATGATATCATAGTGGAGTGGAATGTACTAGAAGGAGAACATGTGGTAAAGGCAAGGTGAGGTCTAGGCCAGAGTTCAGGCCAAGTCCAAGAGACAAGACAAGGTCAAAAGATTAGATAAGAAAAGAAAAAGAGTATGTATCATAACAGGGATCAACACTTCCTCCAGGCTGTGCAAGCTCCCTGGAGGAGTGGACTAATTTTTTGGCTCTGCCTTCTCTGCAGGCAGAGGAGGTGGAGTTCCAGCTGTAGCTGCATGGGCTTTGGCTGTGTGAGAGGTAAACTTGGGGCAGTCCTTAGCAGAGTGGCCAGCCTCACCACAGAAGAGGCAGAGGTTGTTTTTCATCCTGTGCTGGCATTCAGCAGAGGTGAGTTTGCCATCCTTGCCCAAAAGATGGGCAATGTTGGACTTGGGCAGATCTTTCTGTTTGCCCTTGCCTTTGGTGTCAGACTTTGGAGTGGAGGCAGAGGATGACAATTTAGCTTTATTGTCAGAGTTGGAAGACTGCAACTTGTCAGTGGCAGACTTGGTGGTGCACAAAATTTCTGCTTTATGTTCCCAGTAGCATGCATCAATAGTTTGGGCAAGCTTGCAGAGTTGTGTGAGGGTAGAAGGTTTTCTGATGTGAGCAATCTCATCTTTGATGTGGTCTGGAAGTCTGCTATAGAAGTGGTGGTGGAGTGCACCAACACCATAGTCTTTGACCTGTGAAGCCCAGTGATTGAACTCCATGATGTACTTGGTAATTTGAGAGCCATCCTTCATAGTAAGGTTCTCAAGTTGTTGGATGGCATCCACTATGGCATCATGTGGACCAAAATTAGTTGTGAGCTCTTGCAAGAACTCATGATAGTCATCCATCCAGAGTGGGTGGTCATAATTTTCAGGATTTAGTAGGTCTGGTTCAAACCAAGCCAGAGCCATACCCTTAAAATAAGACTGAGCAAAGGTAACCTTCACCCTGTCAGAGCAGAATGCACAGGGGTGGTCCTGAAAGTTCAGCTTGCATTGTACAAGGAACTCACAGAGTTTCTTAGGGTCAGAGCCATTGAAGGTGTCAGGCTTGTGGACTTTGGTTTTTGGAGTGGAGTCCCCAGTATGCAAACTAGACTGCACAAGTGCATGGACAGCTCTAGCAAGAGCTACAAGAGGATCCTCTGGTGGCTCAGCTGGGTCTTTGGGGATATCCCCATCACCGCTGCCCCCACTGTCAGGATCACCATCAGGGTCATCAGGGTCAGGTTTGGGTCCATCATCTCAGTTATGAGGAGATGGAGTATAGAAGGCTGTTGGGTGGAGGTCAGAGTGACCAGCTTGCGAAGTGCTTTCACCTTCAGCATGAGAGTGCTGTTGAGTGGAGAATGATTGGAACTGTTTGACAACAGAAGGGAGTCAATGCAGATTAGCTAGCACTGCAGCAAGGTTCTCAGTGACCTCTCTCTGGGATTGAGCTTGATTTCTCATAATGGTGTAAGTTTTTTGGAAGACAGAAAACAAGATCATACAAGTGTGAGTACAAATATACTGTCAAGTCCAGGCCTACTCTGACCAACTCTGATGCTAGACAAGGTCTGGGGAGAGGTTCAGAAGCAAGTCCAACAGGAAAGAACTGAACTCTGACTGGCAGAGTGTTGGCAGGAACAAAAGACAGAGGTGGAGTGGAGTGTGGGTGTCAGGTTTAGCTTGTGCACTACCCCCTTGCACAATCTCAGCCCTTGTATTTCAGAGGGAGAGTACAGATGGAAAGTTGGAGGTAACTCCAACAGGCAGAAGACAGAGACAGAGGGAGTAGGAACTAAGTCAATATTTGTACTGAAGGACAGTGGAGTACAATACATGCTTTTATACTACTACAGAGGTAAAGTAACCAGAATTGGAACTGACATATGGAGACTCATAAATTTTCAAGTAAAACTTCCTAGATGACAAATGAAGGGTAGATGGAGGACATATGAATGGGTAACATAGAACATCCCAAAAAGGACACAGTCCAGGCACTGGACCATGCAGTGCATGTGCTGCAGAGTACCTGACTGTGCACTGTCAGGGAGAAGTCTGAAGGGTAGTCACATGACTCCTCAGAGAATGGTCCACACAGTCCAGTAGGAGAGCAGTACAAGTCTGACAGTAGTTGGAGTGGAGATGACTCATAAACATCAGGGGGCAGGTGGAGTTGGTGTGGAGTGAGTGAATGACCAGTGGAAAAGGGTGCAGAGTGAGTGAGGACTTAGGATGAACACACAGTCATGACACTTGGCCCAGTTGTCCTGTTGGTAGTTACAGTAGATGTGGAGGTACTGCTCAAGGGTCTGGTTCATCTGCTCAGTCTGGCCATCACCTTCTGGGTGATAACCCAAGGTGAAGTGAAGATGCATGTCAAGGGCCTTTCCTAGGGAGTAGAAGAAGTGGGAGACAAACTTGGGACCTCTGTCAGAGGTGACATTAGCAGGCACCCCATGCTTGGAGAAGACATGGGTAAGGAAGAGCTTAGCAAGTTCAGTGGAGGTGATGGAGTCATGGGTGGAGATGAACACCACTTGCTTTGAGAGGCAGTCCACTACCACAAGGATGGCAGAGTAACCATTGGAGTTGGGGAGGTGTTTGATGAAGTCCATGGAGATGGAGTTCCAAGGTCTCTCTGGGACAGGGAGTTGCTTCAGCAGACCATAGGGGTGGTGATGTGGAGTTTTGCTCTGTCCACAGGTGGTGCAGGACCTGATGTATTCTTTCATGTCAGAGTGGAGGTTTGGCCACATGTAGTCTCTGCAGATGAGTTCCAGGGTGCAGTTTTGCCTGATATGGCCTGCTAGAGGGTGGTCATGCTTGAACCAAAGCACTCAGAGGTGGAGGTCATCAATGTTGGGGACAAAGATGTGACTGTCAAGGCAGAGGAGACTGTTGGAGTCCAAAGACCACCAAGGCTTAGTTGGATTTGGGAGATGGCTGGCAGAGAGGGGGTTGGAGGGTAGGGCAGAGGTGATGTCAGAGTGCAAGCACTTGACATTGAAGACCATGGCAGCATGGAGCACAGGTGCCATGAGGGTAGTGGTATGGAGGGATGACACAAGCTGTTCCTGTGTAAACATAGGGTGGAGATTGTGAGGATTTACCTGTGTGTAGTCCCTATCCCCCCATTTTGGGTAGACATCCCAATGGCATGTAAGTGCATCAGGCTTGGCTCCTAAGTGGCCAGGTCAGAAGCAGATAGAGAGATTAAACTGGGAAAGGTACTCTGACCAGTGGGCCTGTCTACAGGTGAGAACTTTAGAAGTGGAACAGTACTCAAGGTTTTTGTGGTCCATCACCATGTCAACAGGTAAGGTGGAACCTTCCAGGTAATGCCGCCAATGGCAGATGGCCTTGAAGATGGCCAACAGCTCCTTGTCATGGGTATCATAGTTGAGTTCTGGTGCTGTCATGGTCTGGGAGTAGAAAGTGACCAGGCAGAGTTCACCATCAGAGCAGGTGAGCAACAAAATGCCAGTGATGGCATAGTTGGAGGCATCAGTTTCAACTGTAAGCAGAGCATCAGGAACCCAGTGAGTGAGGACAGGAGCTGAGCTGAAGGCATCCTTCAGGCAGAGGAAGGCAGAGTGACACTTGTTGGAAAAGTTCCAAGGAGCACCCTTTCATGTGAGGCGAGTGAGCAGAATGACAATGTTGGAGTAGTTATTAATGAATTGTCTATAGAAATTTGTGAAGCTGAGGAAGGACTGGATGTCTCACACCTTCTGCAGCTCAGGCCAGTTGTGGACTGCTTGAACTTTCTCAGTGGACATGGTGAGACTGGCAGGAGAGAGAATGTAGCTGAGGTATTTGATGGAGTCAGAGTGGAACTTGCACTTCTCCAGCTTGGCATAGAGACCATGCTTTTGAAGGCAGTGGAGTACCTCTTTTATGTGGTCACAGTGCAACTCCATGTCCTGCAAATAAATTAAAATGTCATCAAGGTATACCACAATGCAGACATTGAGCATGTCTGCAAAGATGCTATTAACAAATTGCTGAAAAGCCACAGGCATGTTAGTCAGACCAAAGGGCATTACCTGCCACTTGTAAGAACCATAATGAGTGCAGAAAGCTGTTTTCCATTCATCTCTGTCTGCAATGTGGACTAGATGGTAGGCATGGTGGATGTCACGACCATGCCCAGACCACCCCAGACTGGCTCTACCCTGGTCTCGACTGGTCTCATCCAACCCTTGCCCCAGTCCTGGCCCTAACCCTTTGACCCAGAAACATGTTAGCTTGTGAGGCACTGCTGGGCAGTGCCCAGTCGAGTTGTCCCCTCAGTTAGTACTGGGCCAGTGTAACACCTAGCCCAGCCACAAGTCCTGCCCCGGTTCCTGGTAACCCTTTGTTCATAGTCTTTGCTTGATAATATTCTTTGTAACCCTACTTACCAATCTGTTTACTAACCATTGCTGTACCAGCACAAACTGGTCTCTGGTGCTACATTACACTTAGGTTACTTCTAGTATTTTGGCCATAGGATAATCTGTTTAGCCTCAGTCTGAAATCAACCTAGTCTTGTCTTAACCCAGTCCCTCTTGTTCTCTGTCTTCTGCCTCTTGACCAGACTATGGCCCATGCAAGGGAATAGCACTGCGCCATCAGTCGCTAAGTCTAATAGTCCAAATCTCCTAGTACCTTGTATTACCCCCTGACCCCCGACTGGACTCCAGACTGGTTTTGGACCAGTGAAGACCTGGACTTAACAGTATTTCAGACTCACACTTGTGTGGGTCACCACCCTTCTGTCCAAATCTCAGCAATACTCTCTTGGCATGCCTACCCAAACCAGAACTCAAGCAGCATGGGCATGTGCTACCACCAACCCAGATTCTGCTTCAGCAGTAAACTTGTGCCACACTGCTGCCCTGGTGTCCTTAGGGACAGCCAGAAGGTTGCCTGGTGAAGTCAACAACTTCAGGGGCTTCACAGCCTGTAAATCCACTACTCCTGTTCCTAATTGACCTCCTGCACCCACTAATGATCCAGATGATGAACCAGACCTGGACAAACCAGATGACTTCAACCCCAGTGATGATGGTCCTGGCAATAATGGGCCAGGAGATGACCCAGATAATGACAATGAAGAACCCCTCCCAGAAGATGATGTCAAGCCAGGTGTAACCATGCTAGACAACCTTGCTAAAGCCATTGAGCTTCTCACATGCAATGCTCACACCAGCTCTGAATCATCCTCCAGAATGAAGTTGCATGAACCAGACACCCTCGATGGGACAGACCCAAAGAAGCTGTGTGCATTTCTTATCCAGTGTGAACTTAACTTCCGGGACCAGCCCCAGGCCTTCCAAAGTGATCAAGCCAAGGTCACTTTTGCACAGTCATTCCTGAAAGGGATGGCTCTTGAGTGGTTTGAACCAGACTTGCTGTCAAGTCCAGGCCTACTCTGACCAACTCCAATGCTATATAAGGCCTAGAGAGTGGTTCAGAAGCAAGTCCGACACGAAAGAACAGAACTCTGACTAGCAGAGTGTTGGCAGGAACAAAGACTGCTGAGGCAAAGGCGGAGCAGAGTGAGGGCATTGGGTTTAGCTCATGCACTACCCCCTTGCACAATCTCAGCCCTCGTATTTCAGAGGGAGAGTACAGATGGAGAGTTGGAGATAACTCTGACAGGCAGAAGTCAGAGACAGAAGGAGTAGGAACTAAGTTGATATTTGCACTGAAGAACAGTGGAGTACAATACATGCTTTTATACTGTTACAGAGGTACAGTAACCAGAATTGGAACTGACATACAGAGAGCCAGAAATTTTCAAGTAAAAACTTCCTAGATGATGAATGAAGGGTAGACAGAGGACATATGAATGGGTAACATAGAACATCTGGAAAAGGAAACAGTCCAGATGCTGGACCATGCAGTGCATGCACTGCAG
Source organism: Pisolithus tinctorius (assembly GCA_024663395.1). NCBI lineage: Eukaryota > Fungi > Basidiomycota > Agaricomycetes > Boletales > Pisolithaceae > Pisolithus > Pisolithus tinctorius. Next base: position 396,440 of record JANFAH010000049.1, on the reverse strand, counting down.
AGTACCTGACTGCACGCTGTCAGGGAGAAGTCCAAAGGTGGTCACATGACCACTCAGAGAGCAGTCCGCTTGGTCCAGTAGGAGAACAACACAAGTCCAACAGCAGTCAGAGCAGAGATGGTTCATAGATGATAGAAGGTGGGTGGAGTTGGTGCAGAGTGAGCAAATGACTGGTGGAAGAGGGTGTGGAGTGAGTAAAGACTTAGAGTGAATGCATGGTTATGACACTTACTTGGGACTGAAGACCTGGAGGACCAGCCCTACTGGATGGACTCTTGGAAGGAGTTCATCATAGAACTTCAAACCACTTTCAGACCTCACAACCTGGTGGCTGATGCTGAAAGCCAGCTGGACCACCTCCAGATGAAAGATAATCACCAGGTCAATAAGTATGTAGTTGAGTTCAACCAGCTTGCCTCTCAAGTCCAGGGATATGGTGATGGCACCCTGTGCCACTTCTTCTACACTGGTCTCCCTGATTGAATCAAAGATGAGGTCTGCCAGGTCAGCAAACCCAGAACCTTGCACAAGCTTCACCACCTAGCTCAGGAGATTGATGCACATTACTGGGAGTGCAAGGAGGAGGTTCAGCATTCCAGTAAACACCAGGGGTTGTCCCCTGGTAACAAGTCAACTCCCAACCCTGGTCACAGCACCCAGCCTAAGCCTGGTCAAGAGAAATCTAAGACTGGCCATAACTCCAGAAATAGCAACTCTGGTAGCCAAACTCAGTCCAAACCCACCTCAACTGGTCAGACCAGCTCTAACACACCTAAGCCAGACTCAAGCAAGTTAGGCAAGGATGGCAAGTTGACACTGGAGGAGTGCAAACACTGTAGAGATAACAACCTCTGCATGTTCTGTGGGGGCACCAGACATTTTGCAGATAAGTGTCCCAAGAAAGCCAGGAAAGCCAAAGCTTGCACTGTGGCAACCTCTGAGGCAGCGCCAGCCTCAACCTTGAGCTCTGCCCCTGAGGCAAAAAAATAGGTAGCAGCTCTCAGGACTCTGCACAGACTGAGAGCTGTGTTGACTCTGGCTGTGCACCCACAGAGGCTTGTCTCAACATGTCTGCTCTTTCTAATCCAAACTCATTAACTCCCCATGTTTCTATTATCAGTCACGGTTTGCCCTGGTTTCATACACTAGTGGACTCCAGTTCCACACATAGCTTCATAGATAAAGATTTTGTCAATCAACACTCTTTTGCCCCTTATCCCATGTCCCCTATCCAACTCTGGCTCTTTGATGGGTCATCAAGTTTTGTCATCACTCAGCAGTAGATCTTCTGGTTCAATTTGCAACCAGTGATGGCACCCCAGTAACCTTGTTTCTAGCCCCATTGGATTCTGAATGTAAGATAGTCCTTGGATGTTAAGTCCAGGTTGTCATGACCATGACACCAGCGTAAGCCCCTAACACCTACTCCGCCCTCTTCCAACATGTTCCCGCGCTTCTCCGCCCTCCTCCGACGTGTTCCCACGCTCCTCCGACCCTCCCGACACATCTCCACACCTCTCTGAGTTCCCCTGTCCATGTTCTGACCAACTCCACTCAACTCCGCCCTAAGGTTGGTCACATGGGCTGTCGGACTTGCGGCCCTGCATCCTAGATAGGGTTCCACCCTCATGTCGGTTTTCTCCATTCTTCCGCTTCTTCGGTATTTACCCTCTCTTCCTCGTTGTAGTAGTTTCCTTGTCTCAGTTAAGGTCCCCGTCATCCCTACTCTCTATCCCTTGTGTTGGAAGGGCTCTAACCCACTATACACTTATTGGTTTACATTCTGTACTGCACCGCCCTTGACCTACATCGTATATAAGGCCATGTAGTACTCCGATGTAATCAGTACGAATATCAAATAAAGTCCCCACCTTCGACTCCCTCTCAGTCCCCTCTGGAGTTTCGTCTCCACTTCCTCTGAGTCCGCTCCGCCTCTGGAATACGAGGGCTGAGCTTGCGCAAGGGGGCAGTGCACTAGCTGAACCCAACGCCCTCTCATCCGACCTCCGACCTCTGACCTCCGACTCCGACTCCGACCTCAGCCTCCGAGACTTTCCTTCATACCCCTCCGCTCACTGTTCGTCGAATATCTCACCACCCAGTGGTCAGATTCACTTCGGACTTTGACCGCTGTACTCCGCAGCCCAACCCGCTCCAACTCCGCCCTAAGAAGGAGCCAGGGGTGTTGTCCGACCTTGACACAGGTCTTCACCAGTCCAAAATCAGTCCAGAGTCTGGTCGGGGGTCAGGGGGTAATATGAGGTACTAGGAGATTTGGACTATTGGACTTAGTGACTGATGGTGCAGTGCTATTCCCTTGTGTGGGCCATAGTCCAGTCAAGAGGCAGAAGACAGAGAACAAGAGGGACTGGGTTAAGATGAGACTAGGTTGATTTCAGACTGAGGCTAAACAGATTATCCTATGGCTTAAATACTAGAAGTAACCTAAGTGTAATGTAGCACCAGAGACCAGTTTGCACTGGTACAGCGATGGTTGGTAAACAGATTGGTAAGTAGGGTTACAAAGAATATTATCAAGCAAAGACTATGAACAAAGGGTTACTGGGAACCAGGGCAGGACTTGTGGCTGGGCCAGGTGTTACACTGGCCTGGTACTAACTGAGGGGACAACTCGACTGGGCACTGCCTAGCAGTGCCTCATGAGCTAACACATTTCTGGGTCAAAGGGTTAGGGCTGGGACTGGGGCAAGGGTTGGATGAGACCAGTCAAGACTGGGGTAGAGCTGGTCTGGGGTGGTCTGGGCATGGTCGTGACAGTATCCCCCTCTTGGAGCCAAGCCCACAAGGCTCCAATGAGGACAATGCTGAGAACAAAAATTTTGTGTCTGACCTTGAAAACCAGTGGACTTATGACTGGTCCCCCTCAGGTTTGGTTCTTCACTTCGACATGTCCATTTGCCAGTCCAGAACACCATACAACCAAGACCTGCTGCCCAACCTGACCTGGGCAATGAGTGAAGAGCTGCAAGTGGGCAGCAACAATGATGATCAGGCCATCCAGGGTAAGCTGGCCAAGCACAAGAGGCACAAGGCAATGGTGCAGGAAGATGCCCAGCTCACTGAAGAAGCCTGGTTGGAGGCAGAGAGGCAAGAGCAAGCCCAGCTCAAGGTAGAAAGGGCACACACAGAGGCTGAGGCACAGAGGCTAGAGGCTGCATGCAAGGCTGAAGAGGCCAGGAAGGTGGCTGAGAGCCAGTGGGCAGATGCCCTGGTGGGTGGTTTGACTGGGACCAGGTCCAATGTCAAGGTAATGAGCCCTCAGTGAGTATTGTGATGATTACCACTGGTGTTGTTAACTAACATTCTACCAGCTGCCTTTGCTGTGCCCAGACCAACATGCCCTGTCTGCACAGCACCGACAGTAAGAAGAGGCATCTGGCATGTAACTGGTGCAATGAGCTCAAGGAGTGCTGCTGGTGGCCAGTTGAGGGTGAGACCAGTCAGGGAGCCAGCCCAGGTGTTGACAAGGGTAAGAGGAAGGCTGACATGACATCCCCACATGCCGGTGAGAAGAAGAAGAGGTTGCAGCACCCATCTGCTAAGGTACTCAAGGGTGCAGGTGACAAGGAGGACAGTGTGGAGGAGGGGCCTTCAATGAAGAAGACTGGTGCTGAGGCTGGGGCCTGTCCTGTCACTGGCGACCAGATGGAGTGCTTGATTACAGCAGTTCCCAAGTGTAATGAGACTGTGTGAATTTTTTTGAGTCACATGTTGAGTCATTCCAAATTGGGAACGAGTCATAATAAGTCATGTCGTGAACATTCCCTACACCTCTGCGTCAGCATTCTCACCGCTATGGACCCCCTCAATGAGCCTGATCCAATAGGCTGTGGGGTGGAATCGGTGGAGCAGGCAAATGAGCAAAAAGCCTCTCCTGGCTCCACCATTTGTAAGTTCTATTATCCGTCTCTACCCAGCAGTGCACTGATATCCCTAGACACGTTCACATTTATTGACGATGCATATATCCCTCCATGTGAATCGGTGACATCTACACTGGTTGCTAGCCCTGTCAAGAACTCTCCAAAGAAAATCTCTGCTAAGACCCCTACAAAGAAAGCGAAGCGTGGCTGCAAGCAGAAGCGATCCAATTCCCCATCTTCCCCGAAGTCCCCTGCCTCAAGAAAGAAGAAGAAAGCGAAGAAATCGATGTCGAAGACAGCCATATTCGATATTAGTGACTCAGAGGATAGCATTGCCAAACCCCCACCCCAATCTATCACAGCACACCTGCATCTTGAGACGTCTGTCGAGGTCTTGGCCCGCACACGGGGCAAATCGACATCCTCAACCTCTGTCAAACTTACCCAGTGCAACCCTTTTATATTCACAGTCAAGGATACTTTTGATACCTTCATCGATGCCATTGCTGATGCTGCTGATACCATGCCATGGCATCTGGCGGCTGAACAGTTGCGCTGGCGATTTGAAACTCCCGCTAATCTCCAGCTCAAACTCGTCACAAATGAGGTAGGATATCAGGCGATGATCAATGCTGTGAAGTCACACAAGAAGGATCAAGTTATTTTTCTGTATGTGCCGAGGCCCATTCCACGTGAGCTCGTAAGCAATCTTCATTTCTTCTGTGAGCGGCAAGCGCTGAACTACGACAGCCAACAATTGAGGAAAAGAAGAGAGGGAGAGGGAAGAGCTCAGGGGCGGCGAGAGAACTTGACGACAAACCACTGCCCGACTTATCTATCAAATCGCAAATCGATTCACTTCGTAACTGCTCTGCAAACGAGCTCAAGGAATTACAAGACAAATATCCTGTTGGGAATCATCCCCGCTTTCCAAACAAGCGCATATATGCATCGGGGGGACTCTTCTGGGAGCTAACCCCACTTCGCCTTCAAATTTGGGCAAACACCATCGCTGCGAAGGTATGTCATAAGTGGAATATTGATTCGAATACGTTGCTGACACCATACGTTGCTGACACCCTGATAGCCACCGACTGCAACATGTGATACCCCACCAATGTCCAATCACTTTACGAAGGCATCTGCTATTCCTGCTAGCCAAATGCCAGCGGACATTCCAAATCCGATCCTTGGTGCATGGAACGAAGACCACCATAGTGCGCCTGGGCCTCATGGCCTTTGGCATGCCCCTGGCCCCCACCCCATGTATCTGTTCAGCTCTTACTTTCCTCCTCCACCGATTCCCTACGGTTCGTATGGCTACTATATGTCAAACATGACATCTCCACCTGCACCAACCCCACCACCGCCCAGTCAAAGTACGACCATCTTCTCTTCACCCAGTTCCACCATGACACACAACGTTTCGCTCTTGGAGTTCTGTATGAAGTATCGGCTGTCAGCACATACTCAAGAGAAGTTGGAGAAACTGGACTACATTCCTGGGAATAAAGTTGTAGAATCACTCTCGGAGGCAGACTGGAAGGACAGCGGACTCTCTGTTCTCGCATCCTGCTCATTTTTAGCAGCACATCGGAAGTTTTGTGAGGCAATCCGTGCAGGCACTTGGGAATAGGAGTAGTCAGTCGTTCACGCCATGTAATATTGTGTCTAGTGTGTGAATGTCATGCGTGCTCTTTTTTTTTCCTTGGTGCTTCAAAAATTGCAAGTCAAGTTTCTCAAGTGTTTCTCAAACAAAAAGATGACTAGACTCTTCTACAGAACAGACTCAAAAATATTCCGTAAATCTCCGGCGACTACATTGTAATATAATCGGCATGGCGTATCCACTCCTGACATTTCCCAGCAGTGATGTAGCTTGTTGCCTCAAGGAGTGTATTGATGGGATCTTCCTCCCGGCGTAGATGATGAGTGTGGCGACGGAGATGTGCCTTTACTGTGATATGTTGTGAGCAAGTTCAAGAAACAGAAAGAAACAAGACGACGCACAAGTGCTGAATGACTCCTCGATCGGGTTGAGATCTGGGGAATATGGAGGCAAGAACATGAGAATACAACCTGTGGAGGATAAATGAGCGATGAAACGAAGTGTAGATTGTACTTACCGGCTTCCCGGACTGCGGCTTCGAGGTCTTCATTGTGATGGATGCAGCAGTTGTCGAGGACAATAACAGACCTTTCAGTGGGGAAGGGATTCATGGTGGGCAGCTACATTGAAATATCAGCTAGGACGATCAAAGGAACAGGAAAACGACTTACAAGTTGCTGTGTGATGAAGTCACAAAATAGATCACAATCGTAAGAACCCTCCACAACCTCAGCAGCAATATATCCATCGACCGTCATCGCTGCAACCAAGGAATACTGGTCACCTTGAACGAAGACATCTGAGAGGGGCACACGAGCACCTGACATTGCATGACCATAGTGACGTGCCCATGTACACTCATCTTTGCTTGTTTCATCCACGAACACGAATTCATGACCATCCCCTTGGAAGTTGGCAATAATTTGTTCCCGGAAGTCTCCATGGCATTCCTCATCCCTCTCTGCAGCTATTTTGTGAAGTATTTTGCGAGTGAGCCCAATTTCAGTGAGATTGCGAGCAAGCATCGACGTGGAGATGACGATGTCATGTTTGAGGGCTAGCCAAGTCTTTACTTCATCAAGAAATAGATCTGGTTCTTGAGAGAATAGGCCCTGGCAGGCCTGAATGAGGGTGCGGGTAAGGATATGAAGGCCTTGGCCTTTCAGTGGTGATGGGGGACGGTTGACACTGCCATGCTCTGCAAAAATCACTTGCCATCGATAGAGGCTTGCGTGAGATATTCCTAAGGTATCACATATATCCTCTGCCTCCCAGCCTTGATCCCAAAGCTTGAGGGCGATTTCCTTGATGTCTTTGCTGATACAACAGTTTCCCATCATTGTGGTGGGATGCTGATGGTGTAGGGAATGTTCACGACACGACTTATTACGACTCGTTCCCAATTTGGAATGACTCAATGCGCGACTCAAAAAAATTCACACAGTCTCATTACACTTGGGAACTGCTGTAAGGCAGTGGAGCATGTGGCTGATAACATGGTCAGCCTAACTGTGGCCCAAAGGGAGGTCTCAAGGAACTTCTACCAGTTTGCCCAGTCCTATGAGACCTACATTGAAGAACACTTCGAGTTCCTGGTGCTGGACATGCCCTCAGACTGGGACACCACTGACAAGGAAGACAGGGACATTGAGGGGCTCAACAAAGAGTTAGAGGGGCTGAGGAGGGAAGAGGAGGAAAGCTGGTCCCAGTCTGAGTCAGGTGATCAGACTGGTGCCAGTTCTGCTGGGTCCCAAGTCTGAAGTCACACGTGTAGAGTAGTGTTGTCTTTTCCTGTACACTTGTGAATGCCAATGCCTGGTTCCAGTTCTGAAGTATGAAAGAAAGCAAATAAAAGAAAAGCAAGGGAAATCAAGACATGGTAACTATGAGATAGGAGAAACAGATAGGGAGAAAGGAAACTTGAGACCAGTTCTAGGTTATTTCTTGAAAGGACCAGGTTTGTCTGGGTACTGGTCATGATACTCTTGGACAAGTTCAGAGGCATTGTCCAGTTCTGTTGCTAACACCCAGGTGGTTTCTTTGTCAGTTCCCTCATAGCCAGTCCACCAGACCAGGTACTGCAACCAACACTTCCTGTGCTGGTCGACCTTCAAATTGAGTATCTCTGCTACTTTGAATTCTAAGTCACCATTGACATCTACTGGTGGGGGTGGAGGTTGAGTCTGGTTGGGTATGGTATTTGGGATGGCTGGTTTGAGCTGGGATACATGGAAGACCAGGTGTACAGTGTGCATAGAGTCTGGTAAATGCAGGGCAAACAAGTGAGAGCCAGCCTGGGCTATTATGGGATAGGGCCCAAGGTTCTTCTCACTCAGTTTCTTGGAGGGCTGGGTCAACCAGAAATACTTGGCTTTTACATAGACACTGTTGCCCACTTTGAAGTCCAGGGCCAGCATGTGCTTAGCATCTGCTGGTCCTTGGTAACATTGCTGGGCAAGAGCCATTTCTTCACAAAGGTATTGGTGCAGTGAATCTAAGTTGACTGTGTAACCACAAGCCTGGTTGGATGTGAGATCATGCTCAGGGAAGACCAAGATATTAGGGTGGTAACCCTTATTAGTGAAGAAGGGTGATACTCTGGTCATAGCACTGGGTGCATTGTTGTAAGCAAATTCAGCTAGCAGTAGTAGTTCAGCCCAGTTGTCCTGCTGATAGTTGCAGTAGACCTGGAGATACTGTTCAAGGGTCTGATTGGTGCACTCTGTCTGACCATCCCCCTCTGGGTGATACCTGGAGGTGAAGTGTAGACACATGTCCAGAGCCTTACCAAGAGACTGGAAGAAGTGGGATACAAATTCTGATCCCCAGTGTCACACACCAAAGGTGTTGTGGACATGGTTACAGCTGACTCTGCCTAACTTGTCGATGAGTTGTGCACAATGCCCATGCATGCAGATGAAGACTAAAGGCCTCATGTGTAGAAAGACTGCCAGGCACAAGCAGTCATCCTTCACACAAGAACGAGTCATCAGTGCTAAAGAGAAAAGAGGAAGCAAGTTAAGCACACATTAAAGGTTTTCAGTGCCTGTGTATGGCATCCTGGTTTTCATCATATCTCCACCATTTCCAAAGATATCAACTCCATTCTCACACTTGCTTAAAGTGCTCAGCCACACAATTCTGCCTTCCAGGTTTGGAGAGGATCCTCACACCCTGCACATTTCTACAGCACTCCATCCATCAGACACTCATTTCGCTAAGTCTGTCAATCATGGCCACCTCTTCATCGATTGTCTTGCTTGTCTCATTTGCCAGAGACAGTGGCTATGTATATCTGCCAGGCATTCCCACCAGCTTCTGTCCTGAAGCCCCCTGGTTCATCCCATCATTGTCAGCCCTGTCTCATCCCATGCAGCTTTGTCAGCATGTTCTCCTTGTCAGTATGACTTCCAGAAGGACATTCTTTGGTCACCTCAGGTCTGTCACTTGGCTAGAGAGGTCTTATGTGGTTGTTTCAGTCTCCCCAGTTGATGAAGCATATGGATCATTCCTCCCTGCTCCCTGCACTGTCTTTATTCCAATCTCATCCATCATTCTTCCCACATTGTGACAGCTGCAGCATAGTCTACTGTTCTCCAGCCTCCCTGATCACATTCACGATGAGTATGATGTGCATCTTGCCTTCTTACTGCAAGATCCAGCAGAAGACATCCCCCCTTCTCCTCCTCCTCCATCAGAGCCCCATTCATGAAGCTTTTGTTAACTTTGCTGAGAGGATGGAAGGGTGGGAGACACAATCACTTATGCTCCCATTGCCCCACAGACCCCCAACACCCTAGCCCCCTTTGACACCTGACTCATGCCCTTCAATTCTGGAATTAATGCTTCCTTATCTGGAAACACTGTCCATCTGTCATGCCATCCTTGGATCTAGAGATGTCTCTGCCAAGATCTGACTTGCATCGCCACCCCCTAATGTGATATCAGCATGCTTACTCAGTTTCTGACTCCATTTGACTCATTCTGTGATATTTTGACTGTCCTTGACTTGTTCATTGCCAATACTTACCAATCTTCTTTGCTTGCTTACTTTTCATTTCTTGCTTACTCATCATGATTACTCAGTCCTTACTCATTACTTACCAGGTGTTTGTGCCTTGTTTGTCACAAGCTGTGCTCCCCACACAGTATATAAACCCCATGTACTTAGCTACACCCCAAAGCAATCAAGCAATCAGAAGTCACTCAGCAGTCAGTCAGTTCTTCTCAGCATAACTTGTTGTTGACAGTTGAGGCTCCACGAAGGGGTCTATCTGTCATCATTCATATACTTGGTAGTTGAGGCTCATTTGGAAGAGTCTATCTGCCATCCTTCATCATCTGAAGTATCATCTGTGCTTTGTCAGCACACCTGCTTAGTCATCCATCTACTCCTGCATAACTCATCAATGACTTGTGCTAGGAGTCCTTTTGGCTGAACACCTCTGCTCTGTTCAGCATCCCCTTCTCAATCAGCATTCATTCATCCTCTCCTGTGTAACTCGTCAATGACTTGCACCAGGAGCACCTCCACTTGAAGTCCCCCCCCACATTTAGGTTTTTCTGCACTCCAGGTTCCACAGAGGCAAACCACCACTTGCACATCATTTGTCTTTTGTGTTGGTTTTGGTTGGTTTTCACCACCTTTCCACACTTTGACTCACACTGGTCTGAAGTTACATGGGCTGGTACACTGTGCTTGGAGAATACATGCATCAAGAAGAGCTTGGCAAGCTCAGGGGCTGTGATGGTGTCATGAGTAGGTATGAAAATGGCTTGCTTTGAAAGCTGGTCGACCATGATGAGGATGGCAGTAAAGCTGGTTGAGGCCAGGAGTTGCTCTATGAAATCCATTGAAGTGGAATTCCATGGCTTCTCTGGCACAGGGAGTTGTTTGAGTAGGCCATAAGGCCAGTGGCAGGGAACCTTGGCCTGGGCACAGGTAGTACAAGACCAGACATAGTCTTTGACAAATGTCCTTAGGCCAGGCCAGGTGTATTCACACTGGATGAGTTCTAAGGTTCTATTCTGGCTGAAGTGGCCAGACAAGGGGTGATCATGTTTAAACCTCAAGACACAAAGGCAAAGGCTGTTAGAGTTCAGTACATAGATTCTGCCATCCAGGCAGAGGAAGCCAGTGTCATCAACTGACCACTGGGAATCTGATGTATCTGAGGACCAGACTTGGGCAACTGGGTCTGAGGGTAGGGCTGAGAGGATGTCATTGTGTAGCTTCTCCACATCCATCAGTGCAACAGCACGTAGGACTGGGTATTCAAGGTAGGTGGCATGCAGGGAGGTGGCTAGTTGTTCCTGTGTGAAGACTGGTCTGAGGTTCTGTGGGTTGACCTGGGCATAGTTGCTATCCCCCTCTTTGGGGTAGATGTCCCATTGTCTAGTTAGGGCATCAGGCTTAGCACTGAGTTTTCTGGGTCTGAACCAGATAACCATATTGAACTGTGACAAAAACCCAGACCAGTGTGCCTGGTGCCAGGTTAAAACCTTTGAGGTGGAGAAGTACTCCAGGTTCTTGTGGTCAGTGACAACATCAACCAGTACTGCAGAGCCTTCCAAATAATGCCACCATGTCCAGAATGCCTCAAAGATTGCAAGTAATTCCTTATCATGGGTGTCATAATTTAGCTCTGGGGCTGTCAGGGTGTGAGAATAGAATGCAACTGGCTGGATTTGACCATCACCACCAGTGATTGACAAAATACCAGCTATGGCATAATCAGATGCATCAGTCTCGACAGTAATAGGAGCATCTGGGGAAAAGTGAGTTAGGACCAGGGCAGTAGTGAAGGCCTGCTTGAGTTTATTGAAAGACTGGTGGCACTCCTCAGAAAAATTCCAGGGAGCACCTTTGCATGTCAACCAGGTTAAAGGTACCACTATGTCTGAGTAGTTGAAGATGAACCAGTGATAACTTTTTCTGAAGACATGGTAAGGCTGGCTGGGGACAAGTGGTAACCCAAATATTCCACAGAGTCCAAGTGGAACTTGCACTTCTCTGGTTTGGCATACAAGCCATGCAACCAGAGCCAGTGAAGAACCTCCTGGACATGCTGCTTGTGTGATGACTCATCTCTGGAGTAGATTAAGATGTCATCGAGGTAGACAATGATGCAGACATCTAGCATATCTGCAAAGATTGAGTTGACAAACTGCTGGAAGGTGGCCAGGGCATTGGTAAAACCGAAAGGCATCACCAACCACTCATAAGACCCATAGCACATTCTAAAGGCCATTTTCCACTCATCACTGGGTGCAATCTGGATGAGGTGGTACATGTGCCTTAAGTCAATCTTAGTGTAGATTTTGGCATGACTAGGGGAGTTGAGTAGATCAGATATTAGTGGTAGGGGATACTGGTCTTTCTTGGTGAGTTTGTTAAGGCCCTGGAAGTCAACACATAACCAGAGTGAACCGTCCTTCTTTTTTACAAAGAGGACTGGTGCAGTGTAGGGGGAAGAGGTGGGCTGGATGAAACCAGTAGTCAGATTTTTGTCAATGAAGGCCTGGAGAGCTTGCAGCTCGACCAGGGATAGTGAGTAGATGGTTCCTACAGGTGGTGTAGTACCCTCTTCCAGTTTGATCTTAAGGTCATACTCCTGGTGTGGGGGGAGAGTAGAGGCCTTGGCTCTGCTAAAGACATCAGCAAAGTTGTGGTAGTCCTTTGGTCCACTGGCCAGGTCTGGTGGAGGGCCAGTAGAGGCTGATGGATGGAGTTGTCATAGCCATGTCTCGACCCCGGCCAGACTTGGCCTCGCACTCACTTAGTCCGGCATCGGCCTCGCCTGTTCGCTATCCCCAGATGTCCTAGCGCAGTGAACACTGCTTTGCAGTGTCTGTCATTTCAGTTAAGTCCTGTCCCTGGTCCTGTCCCCGGTCCACCTGTCCCGGTGTGAGGAATCCGCATTCCCTGGACGCGTAAGCTCCTATCATTAACCGTTCCGTGACTACTGTTATGTCCACTCCCCTCTCGCGTTCACCGTTGTTCACGCGCTACCTTCCCACGCCCTCGCTCCCTCTCGCACGATGCTATACCCGTGGCCACTGTGCTCTGGTTGTTGTTTTTCCTCAGACTCTTTCTCTTATCATGGTCTCTGTTCCTTTAGTGCTTGTAGTATACCCTCGGCCTCTGTTTTGGCCTGTCTTCTGTGTATGCGCTGTCATGCGGCTTTCCTTTACTGTAGCCTGTCTTACTTAGGTTCCAGGTTTGCCCGGACTATAAAACCCTGTACTTAGGTACAGAATGATACCTTTTGGCACTCGGAAGGTCACCACGAGTTTCCTTTACACTTTGTCTACACCACACGTCTCGCATTCCACCACACATGAACTACATATACCGCTCGCACTGCTCGCATCACCAGTACTATTCTGCGGACCACGCCGCGCACGTCACGAACCACTACCGCTACAAAGCACCGGGTCTCACCTTCTAGACTCGACAGTCCAGAATCCATTGGGACAAGCAATTCATTCCCTTCATTTTTTATTGTTGTTATCTAAGCCATCTAGTTCGTATTATACAGCTACTTGGACTTTTCCTACACTGGTCTCCATTACCTTAGTCATACGTTAGTAATCCTTGTCTTACCAATCACCTTAGCAATCCTTGCGAGACCGGCATTACCGGTCTCCGTACTATAGTTGTTTCTAGTATATAAGCTCGTAGATACTCGGCCTGTACCCCTCAGTCTGAAATCAACTAAGTTAACCCTGATAACTCCGTCTCAGCCTTGGACTCGGACTGAGACCCATGCAAGGGAATAGTGCTGTACTCTTAGTCGCTAAGTCCAATCAGTCCAACTATCTGTACCTTCGACTCCCCCCCTGATCCTGACCCCTTGGCCTCATGCCCGCTTCGGTCTCCAGTCTGGACTCAACCTGGACAATCCCTGAACTTGACAGGAGTGCTGTAGAAATGTGCAGGGTGTGAGGATCCTCTCCAAATTTGGAAGGAAGAATTGTGGGGCTGAGCACTTTAAGCAAGTGTGGGAATGGAGTTGATATCTTTGGAAATGGTGGAGATACAATGAAAACCAGAATGCCATACACGGGCACTGAAAACCTTTAACATGTGCTTAACTTGCTTCCTCTTTTCTCTTTAGCACTGATGACTCGTTCTTGTGCAAAGGATGACTGTTAACGTTTGACAGTCTTTCTATGCATGAGGCCTTTAGTCTTCATCTGCATGCCTGGGCATTGTGTGCAACCTGTTGACGAGTTAGGCAGAGTCAGCTGTAACCATGTCCACAACACCTTTGGTGTGTGACATCGCCCCTAATGCTAAGTGTGGCTGTGCTTCAACATGAATCATGTCACCACTCAGTCAATTCTTGACATATGCATCTGTGATTTTGCAGGTGGGATGGCCTAGGGGGTATTCACAACATGTTGAAGTATTATCCAATCAAAGTCACTGGTTGATGAGATATAAGGGGAATGGAAAAAGCGAAAGAACATCACAGCATGCATCTCACACATAGTTTATGCAATGCTTAATACCTTGGATGCATGCCCCATGTCCCTAGCTACCTATGTAGAAAGTATCAAGTCAATCCATCAGGAATTGAATGAACAGCACACAAATTACACTTCCCAGATGCATGGGAAAACTCCAAAAAGCGCAAATAAAATAGTGGAGATTTACAAAACATATCTAAAACATTGCATTGCAGCCTCCACAGTGCTGCCACACTTACACCAATTCACCTGGCACATGGGATGGCATGCTCTGCCATAATAGCAGCAGGTGCCTAGTGATTTCTGCAATTAAAAGTGTCAAAAATGCGAAATGTGCACCTCTAATCAATCAGTCCATTAGAGATTTATAGCTTTGAGATGGCCAATAAGCCATTGACCATTGTGTGCATTTTGCATTTTTGGCACTTTTAGTTGCAGAAATCACTAGGCACCTGCTGCTATTATGGCAGAGCATGCCATCCCATGTGCCAGGTGAATTGGTGTAAGTGTGGCAGCACTGTGGAGGCTGCAATGCAATGTTTTAGATATGTTTTGTAAATCTCCACTATTTTATTTGCGCTTTTTGGAGTTTTCCCATGCATCTGGGAAGTGTAATTTGTGTGCTGTTCATTCAATTCCTGATGGATTGACTTGATACTTTCTACATAGGTAGCTAGGGACATGGGGCATGCATCCAAGGTATTAAGCATTGCATAAACTATGTGTGAGATGCATGCTGTGATGTTCTTTCGCTTTTTCCATTCCCCTTATATCTCATCAACCAGTGACTTTGATTGGATAATACTTCAACATGTTGTGAATACCCCCTAGGCCATCCCACCTGCAAAATCACAGATGCATATGTCAAGAATTGACTGAGTGGTGACATGATTCATGTTGAAGCACAGCCACACTTAGCATTAGGGGCGATGTCACACACCAAAGGTGTTGTGGACATGGTTACAGCTGACTCTGCCTAACTCATCAACAGGTTGCGCACAATGCCCAGGCATGCAGATGAAGACTAAAGGCCTCATGCATAGAAAGACTGTCAGACGTTAACAGTCATCCTTTGCACAAGAACGAGTCGTCAGTGCTAAAGAGAAAAGAGGAAGCAAGTTGAGCGTGTGTTAAAGGTTTTTAGTGCCCATGTATGGCATTCTGGTTTTCATTGTATCTCCACCATTTCCAAAGATATCAACTCCATTCCCACACTCACTTAAAGTGCTCAGCCCCACAATTCTTCCTTCCAAATTTGGAGAGGATCCTCACACCCTGTGCATTTCTACAGCACTCCATCCATCAGACACTCATTTCGCTAAGTCTGTCAATCATGGCCACCTCTTCATCAATCATCTCGCTTGTCTCATTTGCCAGAGACAGTGGCTACATATATCTGCCAGGCATTCCCACCAGCTTCCATCCTGAAGCCCCCTGGTTCATCCCATCGTTGTCAGCCCCATCTCATCCCATGCAGCTTGGTCAGTGTGTTCTCCTTGTCAGTATGACTTCCAGAAGGACATTCTTTGGTTGCCTTGGGTCTGTCACTCAGCTAGAAAGGTCTTATGTGGTCGTTTCAGTCTCCCCAGTTGATGAAGCATATGGATCGTTCCTCCCTGCTCCCTGCACCATCTTTATTCCAGTCTTGTCCATCATTCTTCCCACATTGCGACAGCTGCAGTATAATCTACTGTCCTCCAGCCTCCCTGATCACATTCATGATGAGTATGACATGCATCTTGCCTTCTTACTGCAAGATCCAGCAGAAGACATCCCCCCTTCTCCTCCTCCTCCATCAGAGCCCTGTTCATGAAGTTTTTGTTAACTTCACTGAGAGGATGGAAGGGTGGGAGACGTGATTGCATATGCTCTCATTGCCCCACAGACCCCCAACACCCTAGCCCCCTTTGACACCTGACTCATGCCCTTCAATTCTGGAATTAATACTTCCCTATCTGGAAACACCGTCCATCTGTCATGCTGTCTTTGGATCTAGAGATGTCTCCGCTGAGATCTAACTTGCATCGCCACCCCCTAATGTGATATCAGTGCACTTACTCAGTTTCTGATTCTATTTGACTTGTTTTGTGATATTTTGACTATCCTTGACTCGTTCATTGCCAATACTTACCAATCTTCTTTGCTTGCTTACTTTTCATTTCTCGCTTACTCATCATGATTACTCAGTCCTTACTCATTACTTACCAAGTGTTTGTGCCTTGTTTGTCACAAGCTGTGCTCCCCCCACAGTATATAAACCCCCATGTACTTAGCTACCAGGAAGCAATCAGAAGCAATCCAGCAGTCAGTTCAGCTCAGCTCAGCATATCTCATCATCAACAGTTGAGGCTCCACAAAGGGGTCTATCTGTCATCATTTGTATACTTGGTAGTTGAGGCTCATTTGGAAGAGTCTATCTGCCATCCTTCATCATCTGAAGCTTCCTCTTAGTCAGCAGTCTTAGTCATCCCCCCCACTCCTGCATAACTCATCATTGACTTGTGCAAGGAACATATTCTATCAAAGTCCATTACCCCCAAGTACTTTTGGCTGAACACCTTCACTCTGTTCAGCATCCCCTCCTCAGTCATCATCCATTCATCTACTCCTGCATAACTTGTCGATGACTTGTGCCAGGAGCACCTCCACTTGAAGTCTCCCCCACATTTAGGTTTCTCTGCACTCCAGGTTCCGTGGAGGCAAACCACCACTTGCTCTTATTTGTCTTTTGTGTTGGATTTGTTTGGTTTTCACCAGCATTCCACACTTTGACTCACAGTGAGTTAGTCACATGCTAGGTACATAGTGCCAGATGCGAGGTAGGTGCAGTCACATGACCATGTCACCCTTGTGACCGTGTGACCACAGGTGTGGATGCAGTCATGTGAGGTCACATGACCTAGACATGCACATGACAGACCACTGCCATGACCTGAGGCACCAAGTCACATGGTGCCCCTATGCAACTTCGTGACAAATTGTCACATGACCACAGTCACGTGACTTTGTCAGTGGGGGATTGGCAATACCTTGGATCACATGACAATTACACCATCTATCATGTGACTGAATCACATGATCTGTCATGTCATGTGATCAAATGTCATGTGACCTTCGCACTCTGGCTCGACCCTACACTTTTCATAGTCGACAGTAGCCAAAAATGCACACTACCAAAGTGTAGCATAACCTACACTATTCAGCACTACCAACTACTACAACTAGCACTAGTAGGTGTTAACACCCCAGCAAGTGATAATGGAGTGATGTCATCATAATCAAAGTTATAGCTCCTGATTGTGCAATCATGATGGTATGCTTATCTTATCAGCAAGTGGAAAATTGCATGAGGAAAACACAAAACACTTATGATCAGCACCATGCTGGGAGAAATCAATGGCTGCCCCAGAGTCCCTAGGCATAGTACTGGAGAAAACACTTTCCATGGCAGCAGCTGGGTATACCCAACCCATTGAGATCTCATAGGTATATACTGTAAACCTGTAGAAATAAACAGACCTAATGGGTCTCCAAAGGGGATTGACTTGACATGCCTGCAGCCTTCAAAGCTATCATGGGACATCTCATTGGTCTCCAGAGAGGGGAGTGGGATGTCCCATGGTAGCCTCTGAAGCTATCATGGGACATCCCACTGGCCTCCAGAGAGGGGGATGGGATGTCCCATGGTAGCCTCTGAAGCTACCATGGGACATCCCACTGGCCTCCAGAGAGGGGAGTGGGATGTCCCACAGTAGCCTCTGAAGCTATCATGGGACATCCCATTGATCTCCAGGGAGGGGAGTGGAATGTCCCACAGTAGCCTCTAAAGCTATCATGGGACATCCCATTGGTCTCCAGGGAGGGGGGTGGGATGTCCTGCAGTAGCCTCTGAAGCTATCATGGGACATCCCATTGGTCTCCAGGGAGGGGGGTGGGATGTCCCACAGTAGCCTCTAAAGCTATCATGGGACATCCCATCAGCCTTGAGGGAGGGAGGTGGGACATCCCATGGTAGCCTCTGAAGCTATCATGGGACATCCCAATGGCCTCCAGAGAGGGGGATGGGATGTCCCACAGTAGTTTCTGAAGCTATCATGGGACATCCCACTGGCCTCCAGAGAGGGGAGTGGGACATCCCACAGTGGCCTCCAAAGCTATCATGGGACATTCCACTGGCCTTCAGAGAGGGGGGCTGAGATGCATCTAGTATGTATGATCTTAGTAAGGAGCACTGTTGCGGTAAAACAGGGGACTTACATACATAGGCACTCATGGGAGAGGTCTGAATCCATTAACATTCATTACAATAATTCAATTCTCACTGCCACAGGCATTGTATGAGTCTGGAAATGACACCACACACAAACACACTGATTGCCCAGTATTCTTCAAATCTGTGCATACAGTGGCTCACAAAATTGTCCCAATGTTTGCATGTTTTTCATTAATCATGGTGTAGCAAGTGAACTATCATTATTGAGTCCAAGGTGTTGGTGGATGGATCAAAGCAGCTGGTCATGGCTCTCTGATGAGCCATATTACATAATATTTGGATAGAAACTGATGACATCATACCCAAATGAAAATGAGAGCTCATTGGGACAATTTTGTAACTTTGTGATATACTGGGGATGTAGTCCTTGGGAACACATATAAAACATGGTGAGATGCTCACCAATGCTTACATAATGTATCACATGGTCTAATGAATGATTTGTCAACAAACAAACAATGCCAAACAGTGATTTTGCACTACTAAGCCTCCTTGCTGTAACACAAGTTAAGAAATCACCCTTCTGGCTCATCAGGGAAATTCTCTCAGGGCAACCTCAGCAAATGCTGGTATACACTATAGTATAATCAATGGAATATGCCATCAGCACCATTGGTCTCTTCAGAAACCTGCTGGAAGTCATCTCCTGCACTGTTTCCCCACCAATGCCCCATGTGTCCTGGAACTAATCAGTACTGTGAGAGCTGAAAATGTTGTGGAGGTCCAATCTGGCAACCATCCTATCATAAACAAACCAATCACCCACTAACTACTACATCACAACTGAAGAAAAGCCTGCCTGAAGGCTCAGGTGAAGCACAACCCTCCTGGGCACTCCCAGTATTGTGGGAGGGTTGGCCAAACTGTACTCTGAGCTGAACTGGGGATCACTGGGAAGGAGTTATTTGGTCATATAAGACTAAAGGAAATATCCAATGCCAGATAGAAGGCCAGGAATGTGCAACCTGGTAGCTCAGTAGCATATCCCTCCCATGGTACCTGGAGTGAGAGAGGGTTTGGTTTCACCCTGACCTCCATACCAGTTTCTCCTTCACAGAAATGCACTAGTTAATGGGTGATTGGTTTGTTTATGATAGGATGGTTGCCAGATTGGACCTCCACAACATTTTCAGCTCTCACAGTACTGATTAGTTCCAGGACACATGGGGCATTGGTGGGGAAACAGTGCAGGAGATGACTTCCAGCAGGTTTCTGAAGAGACCAATGGTGCTGATGGCATATTCCATTGATTATACTATAGTGTATACCAGCATTTGCTGAGGTTGCCCTGAGAGAATTTCCCTGATGAGCCAGAAGGGTGATTTCTTAACTTGTGTTACAGCAAGGAGGCTTAGTAGTGCAAAATCACTGTTTGGCATTGTTTGTTTGTTGACAAATCATTCATTAGACCATGTGATACATTATGTAAGCATTGGTGAGCATCTCACCATGTTTTATATGTGTTCCCAAGGACTACATCCCCAGTATATCACAAAGTTACAAAATTGTCCCAATGAGCTCTCATTTTCATTTGGGTATGATGTCATCAGTTTCTATCCAAATATTATGTAATATGGCTCATCAGAGAGCCATGACCAGCTGCTTTGATCCATCCACCAACACCTTGGACTCAATAATGATAGTTCACTCACTACACCATGATTAATGAAAAACATGCAAACATTGGGACAATTTTGTGAGCCACTGTAATACATAAGTTGTATTACATGGTTTTGGAATGGCAGTGACTCTCACATATCCCCCCACTTTGACAGGTGTGCTCATCATCCTGGATGACCATGACAGCTATGTATGTTTTTCTGATCAGAAGTGGCATTTCAATGTGAATATGAACTGCATTTTTTTGAGCTGAGGACCCCTGACACCTAAGGCAGTCATGGGACAGCCCAAAATATATTACCAAAGGGATGGGATTATGGGACATCCCAGGTCCTGAAAACTGTAAATGGCCCTGGGACATGGCCAGATGTCCCTGGGATGACCTGGTCTGAGTGGCTTTTAGCTTGGATGATTTGGAGAAAAACTTCAGCCTAAATGCTTATGAAAATGGGTTACCTGAAGTGCCCAGAAACATGTTAGCTTGTGAGGAACTGCTAGGCAGTGCCCAGTCAAGTTGTCCCCTCAGTTAGTACCAGGCCAGTGTAACACCTGGCCCAGCCACAAGTCCTGCCCTGGTTCCCAGTAACCCTTTGTTCATAGTCTTTGCTTGATAATATTCTTTGTAACCCTACTTACCAATCTGTTTACCAACCATCACTGTACCAGTGCAAACCGGTCTCCAGTGCTATGTTACACTTAGGTTACTTCTAGTATTTAAGCTGTAGGATAATCTGTTTAGCCTCAGTCTGAAATCAACCTAGTCTCATCTTAACCCAGTCCCTCTTGTTCTCTGTCTTCTGCCTCTCAACTGGACTATGGCCCACACAAGGGAATAGTGCTGCACCATCAGTTGCTAAGTCCAATAGTCCAAATCTCCTAGTACCTCATATTACCCCCTGACCCCAGACTGGACTCCAGACTGGTTTTGGACCAGTGAAGACCTGGACTTAACAGTGGAGGTTGATCTTGGTGTAGACTTTAGCACAGCTTGGAGAGTCAAGCAAGTCAGAGTTGAGTGGCAGTGGATAGCAATCTTTCTACATGATTTTATTGAGTCCTCAATAGTCTATGCAGAGGCAGAGTGAACTGTCCTTCTTCTTTACAAAGAGGACAGGGGCACTATGAGTGGAGGTGGACTGCTTGATGAAGCCATAGCCAAGATGCTTGTCAATGAAGGTGTGGAGAGCTTCAAGCTCTGGCAGAGACAGAGAGTAGATCATGCTGATGGGCAGAGAAGCTCCTTCCTCAAGGTTGATCTTGAGATCAAAGGAGTGGTGTGGCAGAAGTTTGGTAGCCTTGTCTTTGCTAAAGACATCAGCAAACTCACAATACTCAGGAGGGACCAAGGAGAGGTCAGGAGGCAGAGAAGAAGCAGAGGATGCATGAAGCTTCACATCACCAGTGGAGAGCTGTAAGTGGAACTGCCTAGAGCCAGGGAGGGGACAGGCTCTGACATATGTGGCAGCATTGATGAGTGAGATGAACAGAGCAGAGCATGGTGAGTCAGTCAGAGGTGCAGTCAGAGCTGTAAACAGAGTGGAGGGTGTCAGATCCAGAGTGGAGATTGAAGCAGAAGGTGATGGAGGTGCCTGGGGTGTCAGCATTCCCTGTAGTGGTGGTTTAAACAATATACTGCCCAGTACCCAGTCAGTTGATATATTGAAGCAGGTGAGCCAGTTGTGTCCTAATACCAGCAAACAAGAAGAATCCAACAGAGTAACATGAAATGAAATGGAGTTGAGATCACTGGAAGGAAAGCAGAGGGAAAGATCTACTTCTTGGGAAATGACAGCATTTGTACTACCATCAAACAGGTGGAGCAGAATTGGCAGAGAAACAGAGGAAACAGGAGTAGAATATTTTTTTATTATAGACAGGTCTACAAAACAATGAGAAGAGCTGGAACCAATCAACACAGGAACAGTATCAACAGAATAATCAAGAAGGGTTACAGGCAGAAGTAAAGAATTGGGACTAGAGAGAGCAGATGTCATGACTGTGTGTTCATTCTAAGTCCTCACTCACTCCACACCCTTTTCCACCAGTCATTCACTCACTCCACACCAACTCTGCCCACCTTCTGTCATTTACAAACCATCTCTGCTCCAACTGCTGTCGGACTTGTACTGCTCTCCTACCAGACCATGCAGACCATTCTCTGAGGGGTCATGTGACTACCCTTCAGACTTCTCCCTGACAGCACACAGTCAGGTACTCCACAGTGCACACACCATGTGGTCCAGTGCCTGGACTGTTTCCTTTTTGGGATGTTCTATGTTACCCATCATATGTCCTCTGTCCTCCCTTCATTCATCATCTAGGAAGTTTTACTTGAAATTTTATGAGTCTCCATATGTCAGTTCCAATTCTGGTTACTGTACCTCCATAGTAGTATAAAAGCATGTGTGGTACTCCACTGTTCTTCAGTATGAATATCAACTTAGTTCCTACTCCCTCTGTCTCTGTCTTCTGCCTGTTGGAGTTACCTCCAACTTTCTGTCTGTACTCTCCCTCTGAAATACAAGGGCTGAGATTGTGCAAGGTGTCAAAGTCGGACAACACCCCTGGCTCCTTCTTAGGGTGGAGTTGGAGTGGGTTGGGCTGTGGAGTACAGCAGTCAAAGTCCGAAGTGAATCCAACCACTGGGTGACAAGATATTCGACAAACAGTGAGCAGAGGGGTACAAAGGAAAGTCTCGGAGGCTGAGGTCGGAGTTGGAGCCGGAGATCAGAGGTTGGAGGTCAGATGAGAGGGTGTTGGGTTCAGCTAGTGCACTGCCCCCTTGCACGAGCTCAGCCCTTGTATTTCAGAGGTGGAGCAGACTCAGAGGAAGTGGAGATGAAACTCCAGAGGGGACTGAGAGGGAGTCAAAGGTGGGGACTTTATTTGATATTCATACTGATTACATTGGAGTACTACATGGCCTTATATATGATGTAGGTCAAGGGCGGTGCAGTACGGAATGTAAACCAATAAGTGTATAGTGGGTTAGAGTCCTTCCGACACAAGGGATAGAGGGTAGTGACGATGGGGACCTTAACTGAGACAAGGAAACTGTCATAACCATGCGTTCGTCATAGGTCTTTGCTCACTCCGCAACCTTTTCCGCTGGTCATCCACTCACTCTGCACCAACTCCGCCCAACTTCTGTTGGTTGCAAACCATCTCCGCTCCGACTGTTGTCAGACTTGTGTTGCTCTCCTACCGGACCGAGCAGTCTGTTCTCTGAGGGGTCATGTGACTACCTTTGCAGTCAGGTACTCTGCAGCGTGCTCACCGCATGGTCCAGTGCCTGGACTGTTTCCTTTTCTGGATCTTCTGTGTTACCCGTTCGTATGTCCTCCATCTACCCTTCATTTGTCATCCAGGAAATTTTACTTGAAAATTTATGAGTCTCCATATGTCAGTTCTGATTCCGATTACTGTACCTCCGTAGCAGTATAAAAGCATGTACTGTACTCTGCTGTTCTTCAGTACGAATATCAACTTAGTTCCTACTCCCTCTGATTCTGTCTTCTGCCTGTCGGAGTTATCTCTGACTCTCTGTCTGTACTCTCCCTCTGAAATATGAGGGCTGAGATCGTGCAAGGGGGTAGCGCACGAGCTAAACCCGATGCCCTCACTCCGCTCCACCTTTGTCTCGGTGGTCTTCGTTCCTGCCGACACTCTGCTAGTCGGAGTTCTGTTCTTCTGTGTCAGACTTGCTTCTGAACCCTTCTCTAGACCTTATATAGTGTCGGAGTTGGTCAGAGTAGGCCTGGACTTGACAGTATATTCGTACTCACACTTGTACGATCTCACTTCCTGTCCTCCAAGAAACTTACACCATTATGAGAACTTGAGCTCAATCTCAAAGAGAGGTCACTGAGAACCTCGCTGTAGCGCTAGCTAATCCACGTCGACTCCCTTCTGTCATCGAACAATTCCAGTCTTTCTCTGCTTGACGCTGCTCTTGCACTGAAGGCGAAAGCGCTTCACAAGCTGGTCACTCCGACCTCCACCCATCAGCCTTCCATACTCCGCCTCCTTGTAACTGAGATGATGGACCTGACCCCGACCCTGATTATCCTGATGGTGATCCCGATGGCAGGGGCAGCAGTGACGGGGATGTCCCCGAAGACCCGGCTGAGCCGCCAGAGGATCCCCTTGTAGCTCTTGCTAGAGCTGTTCATGCACTTGCACAGTCTAGTTCACACACTGGGGACTCCGCTCCGAAAACCAAGGTCCACGAGCCTGATACCTTCAATGGCTCTGATCCCAAGAAACTCCGTGAGTTCCTCATACAATGCGAGCTAAACTACCAAGACCGCCCTTGTGCATTCTGCTCTGACAGAGCAAAAGTTACCTTCACTCAGTCTTATCTCAAGGGTATGGCCCTGGCTTGGTTCAAGCCAGACCTACTAAATCCTGACAACTATGACCGCCTGCTCTGGATGCACGACTACCATGAGTTCTTACAAGAGCTCACAGCTAATTTCGGTCTGCACGATGCTATAGTGGATGCCGTCCAACAACTCGAGAACCTTACCATGAAGGACAGTTCTTGTATTACCAAATATGTTGTGGAGTTCAATCACTGGGCTTCGCAGGTCAAGGACTATGGTATCGGTGCACTCTGCCACCACTTCTATAGCAGACTTCCAGACCACATCAAGGATGAGATCGCTTGCATTGGAAAACCCTCTACCCTCACACAACTCCACGAACTCGCCCAGACCATCGATGCATGCTACTGGGAGTGCAAAGCAGAGATCTCACACACCACCAAGTCTGCCTCCAACAAGTCGCAGTCTTCCAACTCCAACAGCAAAACTAAATCGTCATCCACTGCCTCTGCTCAAAAGTCCAATGCCAAGGGCAAGGGCAAACAGAAAGATCTGCCCAAGTCCGATATTGCCCACCTTCTGGGTAAAGATGGCAAAGTCACCTCCGCTGAGCACCAGCGTAGGATGAAGAACAACCTCTGCCTCTTCTGTGGCGAGGCTGGCCACTCTGCCAAGGACTGTCCCAAGTCCACCTCTCGTGCAGCCAAAGCCCATGCAGCTATGGCTGGAACTCTGCCTACTCCGACTGAGGAGAAGGCAGAGCCAAAAATTAGTCTGCTCCTCCAGGGAGCTCGCACAGCCTGGAGGAAGCGTTGAACCCAACTGTGCGCAACTGGACATCCGACTCAACGCGTCCGCTCTTTCTAGTCCCAATTCCTTACTTCCATCTGTAACTCTTCCGGATTATTCTGTTGATACTGTTTCTGCATTGATCGATTCCAGCTCCTCTCATTGTTTCATAGACCCATCTGTAATCAAAAAATATGCCATTCCTGTTTCCTCCATTTCCCTGCCAATTCCGCTCCGCTTGTTCAATGGTAGTACAAATGCTGTCATTTCCCAAGAAGTAGATCTTTCCCTCCGCTTTCCTTCCGGCGATGTCAATTCTGTTTCATTTTATGTTACTCCGTTGGATTCTTCATGTTCGCTGGTGTTAGGACACAACTGGCTCACCCGCTTCAATCTGTCGATTGACTGGGTACTGGGCAGTATATCATTCAAACCATCGCTACAGGGAATGCCGACACCCCAGGTGCCTTCGTCATCTTCCACTGCAACCTCCACTCCATTTGCAGCTCTGACTGCACCTCCAACTGACTTGCTGCACTCCGCTCCGCTCGTCTCACTCATCAATGCTGCTGCGTATGTTAGAGCCTGTGCTCTCCCTGGCTCTAGACAGTTCCACTTGCAGCTTTCCACTGATGATGTGAAGCTTCATGCGTCCTCTGCTTCATCTCCGCCTCCTGACCTCTCCTCGGTTCCTTCTGAGTATCACGAGTTTGCCAATGTCTTTAGTAAAGACAAGGCCACAGATCTTCCACCACATCACTCGTTCGATCTCAAGATCAACCTTGAGGAAGGAGCTTCTCCACCCATTGGTACAATCTACTCTCTTTCTCTGCCAGAGCTTGAAGCTCTCCGCACCTTCATTGACGAGCATCTTGGCTATGGTTTCATCAAACAATCCACCTCCACTCATGGTGCCCCTGTTCTCTTTGTGAAGAAGAAGGATGGTTCACTCTGCCTCTGCATAGATTATCGAGGACTCAATAAAATCATGAAAAAAGACCGCTATCCGCTGCTGCTCATCTCCGACCTACTTGACTCCCCAAGCCGTGCTAAAGTCTATACCAAGATCGACCTCTGCCATGCCTATCATCTGGTCCGCATTGCAGACAGAGATGAATGGAAAATGGCATTCTGCACTCGTTATGGTTCTTACGAGTGGCAGGTAATGCCATTCGGTCTGACTAATGCGCCTGCGGCTTTCCAGCAGTTTGTTAATAGCATCTTTGCGGACATGCTCAATGTCTGTGTCGTGGTATACCTTGATGACATCTTAATTTACTTGCAGAACATGGAGTCACACCGTGAACATGTAAAAGAGGTACTCCACCGCCTCCGAAAGCATGGTCTTTATGCCAAGCCAGAGAAGTGCGAGTTTCACTCTGACTCCATTGAGTACCTTGGTTATGTTCTTTCTCCCTCTGGTCTCACCATGTCCACTGAGAAGGTTCAGGCAGTCCGCAACTGGCCTGAGCTGTGGAAGGTGCAAGACATCCAGTCTTTCCTTGGTTTCGCAAATTTCTACAGACGATTCATTAATAACTACTCCGACATCGTCGTTCCACTCACTCGCCTCATGTGAAAGGGTGCTCCTTGGAACTTTTCCGAGGAGTGCCACTCCGCTTTCCTCCACCTGAAGGATGCCTTCAGCTCTGCTCCTATTCTCACTCATTGGGTCCCTGATGCTCCGCTTATGGTGGAAACCGACACCTCCAACTATGCCATTGCTGGCATTTTGTCGATCACCTGCTGTGACAGTGAACTCTGCCCAGTCACTTTCTACTCCTGGACCATGACTGCACCAGAACTCAATTATGATACCCATGACAAGGAGCTGTTGGCTATCTTCAAGGCCTTCTGCCATTGGCGGCATTACCTAGAAGGCTCTGCCTTACCTGTCAACATGGTGACAGACCACAAAAACCTTGAGTACTTTTCTACCTCCAAGGTTCTCACTCATCAGAGTACCTTTCCCAGTTCAATCTTTCGATTCGCTTCTGACCTGGCCGCCTAGGAGCCAAACCCGACGCACTTATGCGACATTGGGATGTCTACCCAAAAGGGGGGGATAGGGACTATGCGCAGGTAAATCCTCATAATCTCCGCCCTATGTTTACACAGGAGCAACTCGCATCGTCCCTCCATACCACCACCCTCATGGCACCTGTACTCCATGCCGCCATGGTCTTCGATGTTGAGTGCTTGCACTCTGACATCATCTCCGCCCTACCCTCTGACCCCGTCTCTGCCAGCCATCTTCCAACTCCGACTAAGCCTCGGTGGTCCCTGGACTCCAACGGTCTACTCCGCCTTGACAGACGCATCTTTGTCCCTGACATTGATGACCTCCACCTTTGAGTGCTTTGGTTTAAGCATGACCACCCTCTAGCAGGCCATTTCGGGCAGAACTGCACCCTGGAACTCGTCCGCAGGGACTATGTGTGGCCTAACCTCTGCTCTGATGTGAAAGAATACGTCAGGTCTTGCACTGCCTGTGGACAGAGCAAAACTCTGTGCCACCACCCCTATGGTCTACTGAAGCAACTCCCTGTCCCAGAGAGACCTTGGAACTCCATCTCCATGGACTTCATCGAACACCTCCCAAACTCCGATGGCTACTCTGCCATACTTGTGGTAGTGGACTGCCTCTCAAAGCAAGCGGTGTGCATCCCCACCTGTCATATCCATGACTCTCAGACTCGGTCCCAGTCCAGTCCGGACCCCTAGCCCCTATCTCCGGTCAAGTCCGGTCCTAGCCCAGCCTAGAAAACCCAATCCTGGCCCTAGATAACTCAACTCCGGCCTGCATAACTCAAGTCCGGTGTTTTACCCCTATCTCCGGTCCATTTCGGCCTCCCAGCCTTGTGCTGCTCCACCCTGGTCCTCCCAGGTCTATGTCCAGGTCACCTGGACATAACTCCGGTCTGTTTCCCTTTGTTTGTACTATATTTAGTCTAGCCCATTCATCTGACTTTGCTTACTGTACAAATCCTGTGTCTGACCCTGGTATGCCGGTCACCCAGACTTTGGCTATTAGCCTCGGCACAGCCACTATGGCTATCCACTCTCTTGCTAATCTTCTTGCTAATAGCTTATTAACAAGTCCGGCTCTATGTTTGTTATCCCGGACCGGCCTCATGTATTTAACCCCTGTACATACTTCATAGCACCCCAGTCAGAATATCAACTTAGTATTACCCTCAACTCCGTACTACACCCCGAGACTACTCTATAGCTAAGGCCGAGCCTTAAGCTATCCCCAGCCCCTGTCCTGGACCTCTCCCCGGCTTGCATAAGGGTACAGCACATAAGCTGAGACCAAGGGAGGTAGATCCAACCCCAGACTGGCTTCCCCCTGTGCACACTCCAACACCGGTCGGTTTCCCACACCACCGGTCTTGTTCCCACGCTCCCGGCCTTAAGTCTGGTCCTCTGGACTTAGCCCCTGACCTCCGGCCTTAACTCCGGTCTAACCGGACTTGGCCCCTGTCTCTCAGCCTTGATTTTGGCCACTTGGACTTGGCCCCTGTCACCTGGTCTTGAAGCCTGGTCACCCGAGGGTAAACCCGTACTTCACACCACCTATGATTCCATCACCTCCGCCGAACTTGCTAAGCTCTTCCTAACCCATGTCTTCTCCAAGCACGGAGTGCCAGCTAATGTCACCTCTGACAGAGGTCCTGAGTTCATCTCACACTTCTTCCACTCTCTAGGAAAAGCCCTTGATATGTGCCTTCACTTCACTTCAGGTTACCACCCAGAAGGTGATGGCCAGACCGAGCGAACGAACCAGACTCTCGAGCAGTACCTTCGTGTCTACTGTAACTACCAACAAGACAACTGGGCTGAGCTCTTACCTCTAGCGGAGTTCACTTTCAACAATGCACCAAGTGCAACTACTGGAGTCTCTCCCTTCTTCGCTAACAAGGGATACCATCCAAACCTGTCTGTGGTCCCTGACCAAGACTTCACTTCTCCAAGGGCTCATGACTATGTCATCGAGCTCTCTGCCCTTCATGATTTCCTCTGCTCTGAAATGTTGGCCACTCAACAGCGCTACCAGGGTCCAGCAGATGCTAAACGCATACCTCCGCCTGAGTTCAAGGTCAGAGAACAGGCCTACATCAAAGCCAAGTACTTCCATTCCACTCGTCCTTCAGAAAAACTCTCCGAAAAGTACTTAGGTCCGTTCACCATCTTGGCCAGGCCAGGTACACATTCTGTCACCCTTAAGCTCCCTGACTCTATGTGCTCGGTACATCCGGTCTTCCATGTCTCACAACTGGAAGCTGCAGCAGCCAACCCTTTCCCAAACCAACAACAACCTCTGCCTCTGCCAGTGGATGTCGATGGTGACCTTGAGTACAAAGTATCAGAGATACTCAACTCTAAGGTGGACCGCCGTCACCGCCACTGTCAACTCTTGTATCTAGTCCGCTGGGCTGGTTACGAGAACACCGATGAAGAAACCTCTTGGTTGCTCGCAACTGAGCTGGATCACGCCTCTGACATAGTATCCTCTTTCCATGAATGCTATCCACACAAACCTGGCCCGTACCAACCTCCGCCATAATACTCTGCCTACATAGTCCTCCTCCATGGGCCAACTCTGCCTCTTACCGACCTACCTTAAGTACTTTAGAATTTTCTCCACTTATCCGTTTCACTTCTCAGAGTCGCAAACAAGGTCACAGGTCTATTTTGTAGTAGTACAAAAATATACAAAACTAAAGACAAAAAAAAACAAAAAAAAAACAAAACAAAACTACCCTACTCTTCCATTGCTTGTTCTCCACCACCCTCCTGTTCTTCTCCGCCTTCCTTCTCTCCTCCAATGTCTTCCTCTTCCTCGTTATCCCCCTCCGCACCTTTGTCCGCTTCCTCGTTCTTGTCCTCCGCCTCCGACTGAGGCCTCTTCCACCCTCCACCTCTGCGCTTGAACTCAGCCATCCTGGCCTCTCACACATCCTCCCTCCTCCTCATCTCTGCCCACTCTGCCCAGGCATGGTACAGCGCCCACTCTGCAGCCTCCGCCGTCCACTCCGCTGCCTCTGCCATCCTCTCGAAGGCCAGCACAGCAGTCTCATGCGCTTTGGCCTGCCTTTCCATGGCCTGCAGCTGCCACTCCCTCTCCCATTCTGCCCACCACATGTGTACCCCCGCCCCTGAGGGACCCTCAAGGGGGGTCGCTGGCTCATCTTCTCCGCCTATCTCCTGCTCGTCATCCACTTCCTCTGTCTCTGTCGCTTTCTCCTTTCCCTTCCCTTGTGGCTTCTTCTTCTTCTCCCCTCGGGAGCTCCCTATCCCTGCCCTCTTCCGCAAAGGACCCGCTGCCACCTCTTCCTGTGTCCAGCTGCAGGTTTTCTTCTTGTTGTGGCAGGGCACGCAGGCCCTGGTCTTACCTTGCCCTGGCTCGCACTGACCTGCCATCAGACTCACTATGCAGCAAGTGCAAGGGGGACGCCTGGTCGCAGTGACCACCACAGAGGTCCCAGGGACCCTCTGGGCAGTGTTGACATTGTAGACCATGCCGCTTAACCTGAAATAAAAATACAAGTCAGCTCTGCCTGACTCATAGGATTCTGTCACTCACCTTTGTGCAGCCTTGTCCTGCCTGGCCTGGGCCCTCTGCCTCTGCTTCTCTGCCTCTTCCACCACTCTCTGTCTTTGCCTTTTGGCCTCTTCCTCTGCCACCTTCTTCCGCTGCACTTCCTCCTCCTCTCTCTGCCTCCACTCCGCCTCCAGTCGCACCTCCTCCGCCTTTCGTTGTCTGGCCTCCTCCCATTTGGCCTTACGCTCCGCCTCGCACTCTTTCTCTCTCTGCTCTGCCTCCGTTTGCTGACATGCTTTCTCTGCGTTCTTCTCGCACTCGGTGTCAGTCAAGTTGTCAGTAAGGACGACCAACATGTCGTCTGCAACTCAGGAGTAGTCGCAGGAGTGGCCTGGGGTTGGCTGGGGGGTTGTGTTCTCGCACTGGAAGGACATGGTGGTGAGGGAAGAAGGTACGAAGGTTCGGTACCCTGACATGTGTTTTTAAGTGGTACTTCGAACTCCGACGGAGCTCCACTGCAGCTGAAGCCATCATCCTCAAGGCATCAAAATAATTTCAAATGATCAACTCATGTTGATCTCATCCCATACATGCAGCCTTCAGGGGTTCAGGCCCTAAGGGGGGGGCACTGTCATAACCGTGCATTTGTCATAGGTCTTTGCTCACTCCACAACCTTTTCTGCCGGTCATCCACTCACTCCACACCAACTCCGCCCAACTTCTGTTGGTTGCAAACCATCTCCGCTCCGACTGTTGTCGGACTTGTGTTGCTCTCCTACCAGACCAAGCAGTCCGTTCTCTGAGGGGTCATGTGACTACCTTTGCAGTCAGGTACTCCGCAGCGCACTCACTGCATGGTCCAGCACCTGGACTGTTTCCTTTTCTGGATGTTCTGTGTTACCCATTTGTATGTCCTCTGTCTACCCTTCATTTGTCATCCAGGAAATTTTACTTGAAAATTTATGAGTCTCCATATGTCAGTTCCGATTCCAATTACTGTACCTCTGTAGCAGTATAAAAGCATGTACTGTACTCTGCTGTTCTTCAGTACGAATATCAACTTAGTTCCTACTCCCTCTGATTCTGTCTTCTGCCCGTCGGAGTTATCTCTGACTCTCCGTCTGTACTCTCCCTCTGAAATACAAGGGCTGAGATTGTGCAAGGGGGTAGCGCATGAGCTAAACCTGACGCCCTCACTCCGCTCTGCCTTTGTCTTGGCAGTCTTCATTCCTGCCGACACTCCACTAGTTGGAGTTCTGTTCTTCTGTGTCAGACTTGCTTCCAAACCCTTCTCTAGACCTTATATAGTGTCGGAGTTGGTCGGAGTAGGCCCAGACTTGACAGAAACTACTATAACGAGGAAGAGAGGGTAAATACCAAAGGAGCAGAAGAATGGAGAAAACTGACATGAGGGCAGAACCCTATCTAGAATGCAGGGCTGCAAGTCCGACAGCCCATGTGACCAACCTTAGGGCGGAGTTGAGCAGAGTTGGTCAGAACATGGACAGGGGACCTCGGAGAGGTGTGGAGATGTGTCAGGAGGGTCGGAGGAGCATGGGAACACGTCAGAGGAGGGCGGAGAAGCGCAGGAACATGTCGGAAGAGGGTGGAGAAGTGTGGGAACATGTCAGAGGAGGGCGGAGTAGGTGTTAGGGGCTTATGCTGGTGTCATGGTCATGACACAAGGGGGTAGTGCACAAGCTAAACCTGACACCCTCACTCTGCTCTGCCTTTACCTCAGTGGACTTTGTTCCTGCCAACACTCCACCAGTCAGAGTTCTGTTCTCTTGTGTTGGACTTGCTTCCAAACCTCTCCCCAGACCTTATCTAGCATCAAAGCTGGTCAGAGTAGGCCTGGACTTGACAGTATGTTTGTACTCACACTTGTATGATCTCATTTTCTGTCCTCCAAAAAACTTACACCATTATGAGAACTCAAGGTCAATCCCAAAGAGAGGTCACTGAGAAACTTGCTGCAGCACTAGCTAATCTGCATTGACTCCCTTCTATCATCAAACAATTTCAATCCTTCTCTGCTTGATGCTGCTCTCATGCTGAAGGTGAAAGCACTTCACAAGCTGGTCACTCTGACCTCCACCCAACAACCTTCCATACTCCATCTCCTCATAACCGAGATGATGGACCTGACCCCAACCCTGATTACCCTGATGGTGATCCCAATGGTGGGGGCAGCAGTGACAGGGATATCCCTGAAGACCTGGCTGAGCTTCCAGAGGATCCCCTCATCACTCTTGCTAGAGCAGTCCATGCAGTTGCATGGTCTAGTTCATGCACTGGGGACTCTGCTCTGAAAACCAAAGTCCATGAGCCTGACACCTTTGATGGGTCCAACCCAAAGAAACTCCACAAGTTCCTTGTTCAATGTGAGCTGAACTTTCAAGACCACCCCCATGCATTGTACTCTGACAGAGCAAAGGTAACCTTTGGTCAGTCCTACTTGAAGGGTATGGCTCTGGTTTGGTTTGAGCCAGACCTACTAAACCCTGAAAATTATGACTGCCCACTCTGGATGGATGACTATCATGAGTTCTTGCAAGAGCTCACAACTAATTTTGGTCCACATGATGCCATAATGGATGCCATCCAACAACTCAAGAACCTTACTATGAAGGATGGCTCTCAAATTACCAAGTACATTGTGGAGTTCTATCACTGGGCTTCACAGGTCAAGGACTATGGTGTCAGTGCACTCCACCACCACTTCTATAGCAGACTTCCAGACTGCATCAAAGATGAGATCACTTGAGTCAGAAAAGCCTTCTACTCTGGCACCACTCTGTGAACTTGCCCAAACTATCAATGCATGCTACTGGGAATGTAAAGCAGAGGTTTCGCACACCACCAAGTCCACCACTGACAAGTTGCAGTCTTCCAACTCTGACAATAAAGCTAAATTGTTGTCCTCTGCCTCCACTCCAAGGTCCAATGCCAAGGGCAAGGGCAAACAGAAAGATCTGCCCAAGTCTGATATTGCCCACCTTCTGGGCAAGGATGGCAAACTCACCTCCACTGAATGCCAGTGAAGGATGAAAAACAACCCCTGCCTCTTCTGTGGTGAGGCTGGCCACTCTGCTAAGGACTGTCCTAAATCAACCTCTCATGCAGCCAAAGCCCATACAGCTATGGCTGGAACTCCACCTCCTCTGCCTGCAGAGAAGGCAGAGCCAAAAAATTAGTCCACTCCTCCAGGGAGCCTGCACAGCCTGGAGGAAGCATTGATCCCAACTGTGCACAACTGGACATCTGACTCAACATGTCTGCTCTCTCTAGTCCCAATTCTTTACTTCTGTCTGTAACTCTTCTTGATTATTCTGTTGAAACTGTTTCTGCATTGATCAATTCTGGCTCTTCTCATTGTTTCATAGACCTGTCCATAATCAAAAAATATGCTATTCCTGTTTCCTCCATTTCTCCACCAGTTCTGCTCTGCTTGTTTGATGGTAGAACAAATGCTGTCATTTCCCAAGAAGTAGATCTTTCCCTCCACTTTCCTTCTGGCAATGTCAACTCCATTTCATTTTATGTTACTCTGTTGGATTCTTCTTGTTTGCTGGTATTAGGATACAACTGGCTCACCTGCTTCAATCTGTTGATTGACTGGGTACTGGGCAGTATATCATTCAAACCACCATTACAGGTAATGCCAACACCCCAGGTGCCTCCATCACCTTCCACTGCAACATCTGCTCCAGATCCAACACCCTCTGCTCTGTCTGCAGCTCTGACTGCAACTCCAACTGACTCACCATGCTCTGCTCTGCTTGTCTCACTCATCAATGCTGCTGCATATGTCAGAGCCTGTGCTCTCCCTGGCTCTAGACAGTTCCACTTGCAGCTCTCAACTGATGATGTGAATCTTTGTGTGTCCTCTGCTTCTTCTCTGCCTCCTGACCTCTCCTTGGTCCCTCCTGAGTATTGTGAGTTTGCCAATGTCTTTAGCAAAGACAAGGCTACTGAACTTCCACCACACTGCTCATTTGATCTCAAGATTGACCTCAAGGGAGGAACTTCTCTGCCCATTGGCACAATCTACTCTCTGTCTCCACCAGAGCTTGAAGCTCTCTGCACCTTCATTGATGAGCATCTTGGCTATGGTTTCATCAAGCAGTCCACCTCCACTCACAATGCCCCTGTCCTCTTCATGAAGAAGAAAGATGGTTCACTCCACCTCTGCATAGACTATTGAGGACTCAACAAAATCATGAAGAAAGATCACTATCCACTGCTGCTCATCTCCAACTTACTTGACTCTCCAAGCTGCACTGAAGTCTACACCAAGATCAACCTCTGCCATGCCTATCATCTAGTCCAAATTGCAGATGGAGATGAATGGAAAATGGCTTTCTGCACTCATTATGGTTCTTATGAGTGGTGGGTAATGCCATTCAGTCTGACTAATGTGCCTGCAGCTTTCCAGCATTTTGTCAATAGCATCTTTGCAGATATGCTCAATGTCTGTGTCATGGTATACCTTGATGACATCCTAATCAATTCCCAGGACATGGAGTTGCACTGCAAACATGTAAAAGAGGTACTCTGCTGCCTTTGAAAGCATGGTCTTTATGCCAAGCCAGAGAAGTGCAAGTTCCACTCTGACTCCATTGAGTACCTCAGTTATATTCTTTCTCCCTCTGGTCTCACCATGTCCACTGAGCAGGTTCAGGCAGTCCACAACTGGCCTGAGCTGTGGAAGGTGTGAGACATCCAGTCCTTCCTTGGCTTTGCAAATTTCTACAGACAATTCATTAATAACTACTCTGACATTGTCATTCTGCTCACTCACCTCACATGAAAGGGTGCTCCTTGGAACTTTTCCAAGGAGTGTTGCTCCACCTTCCTCCAGAAGGATGCCTTCAGCTCCACTCCTATTCTCACTCACTGGGTTCCTGATGCTCTGCTTACAGTTGAAACTGACACCTCTGACTATGCCATTGCTGGTATTTTGTCACTTACCTGCTCCAATGGTGAACTCTGCCCAGTCACTTTCTACTCCCACACCATGACTGTGCCAGAACTCAACTATGATACCCATGACAAGGAGCTGTTGGCCATATTCAAGGCCTTCTGCCATTGGTAGCATTACCTGGAAGGTTCCACCTTACCTGTTGATGTGGTGACAGACCACAAAAACCTTGAGTATTTTTCCACCTCTAAGGTTCTCACTTGTCAACAGGCCCACTGGTCAGAGTACCTTTCCCAATTCAACCTTTCCATCCACTTCTGACCTGGCTACCTAGGTGCCAAACCTGACACACTTATGTGATGTTGGGACATCTACCCAAAAGGGGGGGATAGGGACTATGCACAGGTAAATCCTCACAATCTCTGCCCTATGTTTACACAGGAGCAACTTGCATCATCTGTCATATCCATGACTCTCAGACTCAATCCTGGTCCAGTCTGGACCCCTAGCCCCTAACTCTGGTGAAGTCCAGTCCTCATCCAGCATAGAAAACCTGGCTCCAGCCTAAGAAACCCAACTCCAGCCTAAATAACTCATGTCCAGTATTTTACCCCTATCTCCGGTCCATTCCAGCCTCCTGGCCTTGCACTGTTCCACCCTGGTCCTCCCAGGTCCATGTCTGGGTCACCCAGACATAACTCCGGTCTGTTTTCCTTTGTTTGTACTATATTTAGTCTGGTCCTTTTGTCTGACTCTGCTTACTGTACAAATCCTGTGTCTGACTCTGGCTATGCCTGTCACCTGGACTTTGGCTATTAGCCTTGGCACAGCCACTGTGGCTGTCCTCACCTTGCTAATCATCTCACTAATAGCTTATTAACAAGTCCAGCTTTATGTTCATTACCCTGGACCAGCCTTGTGTATTTAACCCCTGTACATACTTCATAGCACCTCAGTCAGAATATCAATTTAGTATTACCCTCAACTCCATATTACCCCTCAAGTCTACTCTATAGCTAAGGCTGAGCCTTAAGCTATCCCTAGCCCCTGTCCCAGACCTCTCCCCAGCTTGCATAAGGGTACAGCACATAAAGTGGCTCAAAAAACTGACTGCATGTTTGGACATTTTTCACTAAAGTCAATACTGCCCCATATCCCCTAACCTAGGCCCTAACCTATAAGTGTATGAAACAAAGCCCTTACCATTGGCTCTCTATTGGCGCAGGGGTCAAGGGTTTTGGATAAGGTTTGATTAAATGGCAGCCATTTCAAAATGATGACTCATGTGGTCAGTTTTTTGACTTTAGGTTTCAATTACATATATTAGACCCTGGCATACTGTAATATTAGTACATACATTTGGTAATGGTTCTATTATGTCACCTTTATGTAATTGAGTGTCAGACACTATAAATCAACCCCACCATCACTATGAAACCCATCTCTGCATCTCAAAGAAAGAGCAGCATATTTCTCTCCTCTCTTGATCTTTCCACCAGGAAAATTGCTTCCCAAACTGGCTTAGGGCAGTCTACAGTATGCTGGGTCCTTCAGAAACTCCAGCCAGAGAGGACTAGGCTTTGTGGTGGCCATCCATTAAAGCTTACCCCTACCAACAAAAGGGCTATTGTTCAGCAAATCATTACTGGCAATGCCAAAAATGCTGTCCATGCCATTCAATTCATCAATTATCTTATTGATACTCCTGTCTGCCACAGACTGTTAGAAATAGCCTCAAGGAAGCCTCTGTAAAGGGTGTGGTCAAGAAAAAGAAGCCCTTGCTTTCTAATGGACACAAGAAGAGAAGGCTAGCTGTTGCTCTCAAGTACCAGAATTGGACTGTGGAGGACTGGATGAGAGTTATATGGTCAGATGAGACCTAAATATGTAGGACTGGGTCAGATGGGCAAGATTATGTGTGGAAAAAGAAGAGTGAAGGGCTAATTGCTAGAGAGGTCAAGGGTACAGTTAAGTTTGGAAGTGGTTCACTGATGGTATGGAGCTGCAGAAGGAGGAATGGAGAAGGGGTTTTGAGTGAGGTGGAAGGATGGATGGATGCTGAACAGTATGTGGCCATTTTGGAGCAGGGGCTGCTGCAAAGCTTGGAAGATTCTGGAATTCCAGAAGGTCATATAATCTTTCAACAAGATAATGGCCCCAAGCACACCTCTAGGACAGCCCAAAGTTGGTTGGAAGAACAGGAAATCAACCTTCTGGACTGGCCTGCACAATCTCCAGACTGTAATCCCATTGAACATACTTGGAATCACCTCAAGAGATGCCTCTCAGGTTATGAGAGTGCTCCTACAGTCATTCACTGACTATGGGAAAGAGTGGTGGAAGAGTGGGGGAAGATTGATGAGGAGCAGTGTCAAAAATGGATAGAAAGCATGCCTAGAAGGATTGAAGCAGTTATTAGGGCCAAAGGAGCTCATATGAAGTACTAGATACTTAAATTGATATAAAGTCAAAAAACTGACTGCATGAGTCATCATTTTGAAGTGGCTGCCATTTGATCAAACCTTATCCAAAACCCTTGACCCCTGCACCAATAGAGAGCCAATGGTAAGGGCTTTGTTTCATACACTTATAGGTTAGGGCCTAGGTTAGGGGATATGGGGCAGTATTGTCATGGCCATGACACCAGCGTAAGCCCCTAACACCTACTCTGCCCTCCTCCAACATGTTCCTGCACTTCTCCGCCCTCTTCTGACATGTTCCCGCACTTCTCTGCCCTCCTCCGACGTGTTCCCACCCTCCTCCGACCCTCCCGACACATCTCCACACCTCTCCGAGGTCCCCTGTCCATGTTCTGACCAACTCCGCTGAACTCTGCCCTAGGGTTGGTCACGTGGGCTGTCAGACTTGTGGCCCTGCGTTCTAGATAGGGTTCTGCCCTCATTAGTTTCTTTGTCTCAGTTAAGGTCCCCGTCATCCCTACCCTCTATCCCTTGTGTCGGAAGGACTCTAACCCACTATACACTTATTGGTTTACATTCTGTACTGCACCGCCCTTGACCTACATCGTATATAAAGCCACGTAGTACTCCGATGTAATCAGTACAAATATCGAATAAAGTCCCCACCTTCAACTCCCTCTCAGTCCCCTCCGGAGTTTCATCTCCACTTCCTCTGAGTCCGCTCCACCTCTGAAATATGAGGGCTGAGCTCACGCAAGGGGGCAGCGCACTAGCTGAACCCAATGCCCTCTCATCCAACCTCCAACCTCTGACCTCCGGCTCCGACTCTGACCTCAGCCTCCGAAACTTCCCTTCATACCCCTCCGCTCACTGTTTGTCGAATATCTTGCCACCCAGTGGTCGGATTCACTTCGGACTTTGACCGCTGTACTCCGCAGCCCAACCCGCTCCAACTCCGCCCTAAGAAGGAGCCAGGGGTGTTGTCCGACTTTGACAAGTATTGACTTTAGTGAAAAATGTCCAAACATGTGGTCAGTTTTTTGAGCCACTGTAGCTAAGGCCAAGCCTTAAGCTATCCCTGGCCCCTGTCCCAGACCTCTCCCCAGCTTGCATAAGGGTACAGCACATAAGCTGAGACCAAGGGAGGTAGATCCAACCCCAGACTGGCTTCCCCCTATGCACACTCCAAGACTGGTCAGTTTCCCACACTACTGGCCTTGTTCCCATGTTCCTGGTCTTAAGTCCAGTCCTCCAGACTTAACCCCTGACCTCTGGCCTTAATTCCAGTCCAACCAGACTTAGCCCCTGTCTCCTGGCCTTGACCTTGGTCAACTGGACTTAGCCCCTGTCACCCAGTCTTGAAGCCTGGTCACCCGACAGTAAACCTGTACTTAACATCATCCCTCTGTACCACCACCCTCATGGCACCTGTACTCCATGCCACCATGGTCTTTGATGTTGAGTGCTTGCACTCTGACATCATCTCCACCCTACCATCTGACCCTGTCTCCACCAGCCATCTCCCAACTCCAACTAAGCCTTGGTGGCCCCTGGACTCTGACAGTCTACTCTGCCTTGATGGTTGCATCTTTGTCCCTGACATTGATGATCTCTGCCTTTGAGTGCTTCAGTTCAAGCATGACCATCCTCTAGCAGGCCATTTTGGGAAAAACTGTACCCT
The DNA here is from genome assembly GCA_024663395.1 of Pisolithus tinctorius. Taxonomy (NCBI): domain Eukaryota; kingdom Fungi; phylum Basidiomycota; class Agaricomycetes; order Boletales; family Pisolithaceae; genus Pisolithus; species Pisolithus tinctorius. Next base: position 356,892 of record JANFAH010000049.1, on the reverse strand, counting down.
AGAACTCATCCACAGGGACTATGTGTGGCCTAACCTTCACTCTGACATAAAAGAATATGTCAGGTCCTGCATGGCCTGTGGACAGAGCAAAACTCCACATCACTGCCCCTATGGTCTACTGAAGCAACTCCCTGTCCCAGAGAGACCTTGGAACTCCATCTCCATGGACTTCATCAAACACCTCCCCAACTCTGATGGTTACTCTGCCATTCTCATGGTAGTGGACCACCTCTCAAAGCAAGTGGTGTTTGTCCCCACTCATGACTCTGTCACCTCCACTGAACTTGCTAAGCTCTTCCTTACCCATGTCTTCTCCAAGCATGGGGTACCTGCTAATGTCACCCCTGACAGAGGTCCTGGGTTCATCTCACACTTCTTCTGCTCTCTAGGAAAGGCCCTTGATATGCATCATCACTTCACTTTGGGTTACCACCCAGAAGGCAATGGCCAGACCAAGTGAATGAACCAGACCCTCAAGCAGTACCTTTGTGTCTACTGTAACTACCAACAAGACAACTGGGCTGAGCTTTTACCCCTAGCAGAGTTTGCTTTTAACAATGCACCAAGTGTGACTACTGGAGTTTCTCCCTTCTTTGCTAACAAGGGGTACCATCCAAACCTTTCTGTGGTCCCTGACCAGGACTTCACTTCTCCACAGGCTCACAACTATGTTGTCAAGCTCTCCACCCTCCATGACTTCCTCCACTCTGAAATGTCTGCTGCTCAGCAGTGCTACCAGGGTCCAGCAGATGCCAAATGCATACCTCTGCCTGAGTTCAAGGTCAGAGAACAGGCCTATGTCAAAGCCAAGTACATCTGTTCTACTCATCCTTCAGAAAAACTCTCTGAAAAGTACTTAGGTCTGTTCACCATCTTGGCCAGGCCAGGTATGCACTCCATCACCCTTAAGCTCCCTGACTCTATGTGCTTGGTACACCCAGTCTTCCATGTCTCACAACTGGAAGCTGCAGTGGCTAACCCCTTCCCAAACCAACAACAACCTCTGCCTCTGCCAGTGGATGTCAATGGTGACCTTGAGTATGAAGTGTCAGAGATACTTGACTCTAAGGTGGACCACAATCACTGCCACTGCCAACTCTTGTACCTAGTCTGCTGGGCTGGCTATGAGAACACCAATGAAGAAACCTCTTGGTTGCTTGCAACTGAGCTAGATCACACTTCCAACATAGTCTCTGCTTTCCACAAATGCTATCCACACAAACCTGGCCTGTATCAACCTCCACCATAATACTCTGCCCACATAACCTTCCTCTGTGGGCCAACTCCACCCCTTACCAAACTACCTTAAGTACTTTAGAATTTTCTCTGCTGATCTGTCTCACTTCTCAGAACCATAAGTACAATCGCAAGTCTATTTCATAGTAATACAGAATACAAACTAAAAAGAAAGACCAAAAAAAAAAAAGAAAAGAAAACTACACTACTCTTCCATCCTCTGTTCTCCACCATCCTCCTGCCCTTCACTGCCTTCCTGTTCTGCTTCAACTTCTTCCTTGTTATCCCCCTCCACACCTTGATCCACATCCTCATTCTGGTCCTCCTGTCAAGTCTGGGCCTACTCCAACCAACTCTGACACTAGACAAGGTCTGGAGAGAGGTTCAAAAGCAAGTCTGACACAAGAAAGCAGAACTCCAACTGGCAGAGTGTTGGCAGGAATGAAGTCCACCAAGACAAAGGTGGAGCAGTGTCAAAGTTGGACAACACCCCTGGCTCCTTCTTAGGGCGGAGTTGGAGCGGGTTGGGCTGCAGAGTACAGTGGTCATAGTCTGAAGCGAATCCAACCACTGGGTGGCAAGATATTCGATGAACAGTGAGCAGAGGGGTATGAAGGAAAGTCTTGGAGGCTGAGGTCAGAGTCAGAGCTGGAGGTCAGAGGTCAGAGGTCAGATGAGAGGGCGTTGGGTTCAGCTAGTGTGCTGCCCCCTTGCGTGAGCTCAGCCCTCATATTTCAGAGGTGGAGCGGACTCAGAGGAAGTGGAGATGAAACTCCAGAGGGGACTGAGAGGGAGTTGAAGGTGGGGACTTTATTCGATATTCGTACTGATTACATCGGAGTACTACGTGGCCTTATATATGATGTAGGTCAAGGGCAGTGCAGTACAGAATGTAAACCAATAAGTGTATAGTGGGTTAGAGTCCTTCCGACACAAGGGAAAGAGGGTAGGGGTGATGGGGACCTTAACTGAGACAAGGAAGCTACTACAACAAGGAAGAGAGGGTAAATACCAAAGGAGCAGAAGAATGGAGAAAACCGACACGAGGGTGGAACCCTATCTAGAATGCAGGGCCACAAGTCCAACAGCCCACATGACCAACCTTAGGGTGGAATTGAGTGGAGTTGGTCAGAACATGGACAGGGGACCTCAGAGAGGTGTGGAGATGTGTCAGGAGGGTCAGAGGAGTGCGGGAACACGTCGGAGGAGGGCAGAGAAGTGCGGGAACATGTTGGAAGGGGGTGGAGAAGTGTGGGAACATGTTGGAGGAGGGCAGAGTAGGTGTTAGGGGCTTATGCTGGTGTCATGGTCATGACAAGCAGAGTGAGGGCATTGGGTTTAGCTCATGTGCTACCCCCTTGCATGATCTCAGCCCTTGTATTTCAGAGGGAGAGTACAGATGGAGAGTCAGAGATAACTCCAACAGGCAGAAGTCGAAGACAGAGGGAGTAGGAACTAAGTTGATATTCATACTGAAGAACAGTGGAGTACAATACAAGCTTTTATACTACTACAGAGGTAAAGTAATCAGAATCAGAACTGACATATGGAGACCTGTAAAATTTCAAGTAAAACTTCCTAGATGATGAATGAAGGGTAGACAGAGGACATACGAACAGGTAACACAGAACATCCCAAAGAGGAAACAGTCCAGGTGCTGGACCATGCAGTGCATGCACTGTGGAGTACCTGATCACACACTGTCAGGGAGAAGTCTGAGGGGTAGTCACATGACTCCCCAGAGAACAGCCTGTGTGGTCCGGTAGGGGAACAGTACAAGTCTGACAGCAGTCAGAGTGGAGATGACTTGTAAATGTCAGGGGATGGGCAGAGTTGGTGCAGAGTGAGTGAATGACTGGCAGAAAGGGGTGCAGAGTGAGTGAGGACTTAGGATGAATACATAGTCATGACACCTCCACTGCCTCTGACTGCAGCCTCTTCCAACCTCCTCCTGCATGCTCAAACTCAGCCATTTGAGCCTCATGCACATTGTCCCTCCTCCTCATCTCCACCCATTCTGCCCAGGCACAGTACAGCCCCCACTTGTTGGCTGTCTGCTCTGCAGCCTCTGCCATCCACTCTGCTGCCCTTGCCATCCTCTCAAAGGCTGTTGCAGCCCTCTCATGTGCCTCCATGTACCTCTCTGCAGCCTTCAGCTTCCACTCCTGCTCCCACTCTGCCCACCAAGAGGAGACCCCCACTCCTGAGGGTCCCTTGTGCAGTGTCTCTGGCTCCTCCTTGTCTTCTCGACCTACCTCTCACTCATCATCCACCTCCTCTGTTGTCACACACCAAAGGTGTTTGGTGAGGTGGACATGGATGCAGCTGATGAATGGAGATGAAGACCATAGCCCTCATGCAAAGGACAGCCAGAAATGTTGGCAGTCATCCCTCACACAAGAATGAGTCATCAGTGCCAAAGAAAAGGAAGCAAGCAAGTTAAGTGCTGGAAAAAATTCTTAAGTGCCCATGTATGGCATTCCAGTTTTTGATGTATCTCCACCAATTCTGCAGATACTGACACCATTCCCACACTTGCTTGTAGTGCTCAGCCATGCAATCTTACCTTCCAAAGTTGGAAAGGATTTGCACACTCCACATGTTTCTACAGCACTCCCTCCAAAAGACACTCATTTCGTTAATTCTTCTGACATGGCCACCTCCACATCTGTCATGACTGTGCTCAGACCACCCTAGACTGGCTCTACCCCAGTCTCAACTGGTCTCATCCAACCCTTGCCCTGGTCCCAGCCTTAACCCTTCATCCCAGAAATGTGTTAGCTTGTGAGGCACTGCAAGGCAGTGCCCAATTGAGTTGTTTGTTCAGTTGGTACTGGGCTGGTGTAATACCCAGCCCAGCCACTAGTCCTGCCCTGGTTCCTGGTAATCCTTTGTTCATAGTCTTGCTTGATAATATTCTTTGTAACACTACTTACCAATCTGTTTACCAATCATCACTGTACTGGTGCAGACCAGTCTCCAGTGCTATGTTACACTTAGGTTACTTCTAGTATTTAAGCTGTAGCATAATCTGTTTAGCCTCAGTCTGAAATCAACTTAGTCTCATCTTAACCCAGTCCCTCCTGTTCTCTGTTTTCTGTCTCTCGACCAGACTACAGCCCACACAAGGGAATAGCACTGCACCATCAGTTGCTAAGTCCAACAGTCCAAATCCCTTAGTATCTCATATTACCCTCTGACCCCCGACTGGACTCCAGACTGGCCTTGGACTGGTGAAGACCTGGACTTAACAGTATTTCAGACTCACACTTGTGTGGGTCACTACCCTTCTGTTCAAACCTCAGCATCACACCCTTGGCATGCCTACCCAAACCAGAACTCAAGCAGCACAGGCATGTGCTACCACCAATCCAGATTCCACCTCAGCAGTCAACTTGCACCATGCTGCTGCCCTGGTATCCTTAGGGACAGCCAGAAGGTCACCTGGTGAAGTCAACAACTTCAGGGGCTTCTCAGCCCATAAATCCACTACTCCCACTCCTAATTGACCTCCCACACCCACTAATGATCTGGACAATGAACCAGACCCAGACAAACCAGATGACTTCAACCCTGGTGGTGATGACCCCAGTGATGATGGTCCTGGAAACAATGGGCTGGGAAATGACCCAGATAATGACAATGAAGAACCCCTCCCAGAAGATGATGTTGAGCCTGGTGTAACCATGCTTGATAATCTTGCCAAAGCCATCAAGCTTCTCACACACAATGCCTGCACTGGCTCTGAGTCCTCTTCTGGAACCAAGTTGCATGAACTGGACACCTTTGATGGGACAGACCCAAAAAAACTGCACACATTTCTTATCCAGTGCAAACTCAACTTCCAGGACCAGCCCTTGGCCTTTTGATGTGATCAAGCCAAGGTCACCTTTGCACAGTCATTCCTTAAAGGGATGGCTCTTGAGTGGTTTGAACTGGACCTACTGGGGACTGAAGACCTGGAGGACCAGCCTTATTGGATGGACTCTTGGAAAGAGTTCATCATCAAACTTCAGACCACCTCTGGACCTCATGACCTGGTGGCTGATGCTGAAAGCCAGCTAGACCACCTTCAGATGAAAGACAATCACTGGGTCAACAAGTACATGGTCAAGTTCAACCAGTTGGCCTCCCAGGTCTGGGGATATGGTGATGGTGCCCTGCACCACTTCTTTTACACCAGTCTTCCTGACCACATCAAAGATGAGGTCTGCTGGGTTGGCAAACCAAGAACCCTGCATGAGCTTCGCCACCTAGCTCAGGAGATTGATGCACATTACTGGGAGTGCAAAGAGGAGATTCAGCAGTCCAGTAAGCACCAGGGGTCATCCTCTGGTAACAAGTTGACTCCCAACCCTGGTCACAACAACCAGCCTAAGCCTGGTCAAGAGAAATCCAAGACTGGCAATAATTCCAGAAATGGCAACTCCAGTAGCCAGCCCTCATCCAAACCCACCTCAACTGGTCAGACCAGCTCTAACACACCCAAGCCAGACTCAAGCAAGTTGGGCAAAGACAGCAAGCTGACACTGGAGGAGCACAAGCATTGCAGAGACAACAACCTTTGCATGTTCTGTGGGGGCACCAGACATTTTGCAGATAAGTGTCCCAAGAAAGCTGGGAAAGCCAAAGCTCATGCTGTGGCCACCTCTGAGGCAGCACCAGCCTCAACTTCAGGCTCTGCCCCTGAGGCAAAAAAATAGGTAGCAGCTCTCAGGACTCCACACAGACTGAGAGCTGTGTTGACTCCAGCTGTGCACTCACAGAGGCTCATCTCAACACGTCCACTCTTTCCAATCCAAACTCATTAACTCCCCATGTTTCTATTGTCAGTCACAGTTTGCCCCAGTTTCATACACTAGTGGATTCCAGTTCCACACATAGCTTCATAGATAAAGATTTTGTTAATCAACACTCTTTTTCCCCTTACCCCATGATCCCTATCCAACTCTGGCTCTTTGATGGGTCATCAAGTTTCATTATCACTCAAGCAGTAGATCTTTTGGTTCAATTTGCAACTGGTGATGTCACCCCAGTAACTCTGTTTCTAGCCCCATTGGATTCTGAATGTAAGATAGTCCTTGGACATGACTGGCTCACCTGCTACAATCCATTGATTGATTGGGTATTGGGCAGTCTAACTTTCCAGACATCTACAGGAGGAATGCCAACCCTGTCAACACCCCCTGCCACACTGGTCTTAACTGGTCTTCCCAAACCTGGTCTACCTGACCAACCCAACCCTGGCCCTGTGCCATCTGTACCATCTGTTGACTCACCAGTTCACACCCCCCTGAAGGCTCCCCCTATTGCCCTGATCAATGCAGCTGCATATGTATGTGCTTGCAAGCTAGAGGGATCTACCCAATTCCAACTTCATCTATGCCCACCAGACCTGGTCCTGGCCTGGTCTACCTCCACCAGTCCTCCACTGGACCTGGCCAGTGTACCAAAGGACTACCATGACTTTGCTGACATCTTTAGCAAAGCCAAAGCATCTACTCTCCCCCCACACTGGGAGTACAACCTTAAGATCAAATTGGAAGAGGGTACTACACCACCTGTTGGAACCATCTACTTGCTGTCCCTGGTCAAGCTGCAAGCTCTCCAGGCCTTCATTGATGAAAATCTGACTACTGGTTTCATCTGGCCCACTTCTTCCCCCTATGCTGCACTGGTCCTCTTCATAAAGAAGAAGGATGGTTCACTCCAGTTATGTGTTGACTTCCAGGGCCTTAACAAGCTCACAAAGAAAGACCAGTATCCTTTGCCACTAATATCTGACCTACTAGACTCCCCTAGTCATGCCAAAATCTACACTAAAATTGACTTGAGGCACATGTACCACCTTGTCCAGATTGCACCCAACAATGAGTGGAAAACAGCCTTTAGAACATGCTATGGGTCTTATGAGTGGTTGGTGATGCCTTTTGGTCTTACCAATGCCCTGGCTGCCTTCCAGTGGTTCATCAATTCGATCTTTGCAGATATGCTAGATGTCTGTGTCATCATCTACCTTGACAACATCTTAATCTACTCCAGAGATGAGCCATCACACAAGCAGCATGTCTGGGAGGTTCTTCACCAGTTCTGGTTGCATGGCCTGTATGCCAAACTGGAGAAGTGCAAATCCCACTCAGACTCTGTGGAATATTTGGGTTACCATTTGTCCCTGGCCAGCCTTACCATGTCCTCAGAAAAAGTCAAAGCTATCTGCAACTGGCCTGAGCCCCGGAAGGTAAAGGACATTCAGTCCTTCCTGGGCTTCACCAATTTTTATTGCCAGTTCATTTTCAACTACTCAGACATAGTGGTACCTCTCACCCAGTTGACATGCAAAGGTGCTCCCTGGAACTTTTCTGAGGAGTGCCACTGGTCTTTCAACAAACTCAAGCAGGCCTGCACCACTGCCCTGGTCCTAACTCATTTCTCCCTGGATGCTCCTATTACTGTCGAGACTGATGCATCTGACTATGCCATAGCTGGCATCTTGTCCATCACTGGTGGTGATGGTCAAATCTGGCTGGTCACATTCTATTCTCACACCTTAACAGCCCCAGAGCTAAATTATGACACCCATGATAAGGAACTACTTGTGATCTTCAAGGCTTTCTGGACATGGTGGCACTACTTAGAAGGATCTGCAGTACTGGTTGATGTTGTCACTGATCACAAGAACCTGGAGTATTTCTCCACCTTGAAGGTATTAACCCAGTGCCAGGTGTGCTGGTCTGAGTTTTTGTCACAGTTCAATATGGTTATCCAGTTCAGACCTGGTAAACTCGGTGCTAAGCCTGATGCCCTGACTAGACAATGGGACATCTACCCCAAAGAGGGGGATAGTGACTATGCCTGGGTCAACCCACAGAATCTCAGACCAGTCTTCATGCAGGAACAACTAGCCACCTCCCTGCATGCCACCTACCTTGAGTACCCAGTCCTATGTGCTGTTGCACTGATGGATGAGGAGAAGTTACACAATGATATCCTCTCAGCCCTACCCTCAGACCCAGTTGCCCAAGTCCAGTTCTCAGATACATCAGGTTCCTGGTGGTCAGTTGATGACACTGGCTTCCTCTGCCTAGGTGGAAGAATCTATGTACTGGACTCTAATGACCTTCACCTTCATGTCTTGAGGTTTAAACATGATCACCCCTTGTCTGGCCACTTTGGCCAAAACAGAACTCTAGAACTCATCTGGTGTGAGTACACCTGGCCTGGTCTAAGGACATTTGTCAAAGACTATGTCTGGTCTTGTACTACCTGTGCCCAGGCCAAGGTACCCTGCCACCAGCCTTATGGCCTACTCAAACAACTCCCTGTGCCAGAGAAGCCATGGAATTCCATCTCAATGGATTTCATAGAGCAACTCCTGGCCTCAACTGGCTTTACTGCCATCCTTGTCATAGTCGACTAGCTTTCAAAGCAAGCCATCTTCATACCTACTCACAACACCATCACAGCCCCTGAGCTCACCAAACTCTTCCTCATGCAAGTGTTCTCTAAGCATGGTGTACTGGCCCATGTAACCTCAGACCAGGGATCAGAGTTTGTGTCCCACTTCTTCTGGTCTCTAGGTAAAGCTCTAGACATGCATCTACATTTCACCTCCAGGTATCACCCAGAGGGGGATGGTCAGACAGAGTGCACCAACCAGACCCTCGAACAATATCTCCAGGTCTACTGTAACTACCAAGAGGATAACTGGGCCGAGTTACTACCATTGGCTGAATTTGCTTACAACAATGCACCCAGTGCTATGACTGGAGTATCACCCTAATATCTTGGTCTTCCCTGAGCATGATCTCACATCCAACCAGGCTTGTGATTATGCAGTTGACTTAGATTCACTGCACCAATACCTTCATGAAGAAATGGCCCTCACCCAGCAATGCTACCAAGGACCAGGAGATGCTAAGCACATGCCAGCCCCAGACTTCAAAGTGGGCAACAGTGTCTATGTAAAAGCCAGGTATTTCTGGTCAACCTGACCCTCCAAGAAGCTGAGTGAGAAGAACCTTGGGCCCTATCCCATAATAGCCCAGGCCAGCTCTCACTTGTTCACCCTGCATTTACCAGACTCTATGCATGCTGTACACCCAGTCTTCCACATGTCCCAACTCGAACCAGCGATCCCAAATACCATACCCAACCAGAGTCAACCTCCACCCCCACCAGTAGATGTCAATGGTGACTTAGAATTTGAGGTAGCAGAAATACTTGATTCAAAGGTTGACCAGCACAGGAAGTGTTGGCTGCAGTACCTGGTCCAGTGGACCAGTTATGAGGGAACTGATGGAAACCACCTGGGTACTAGCAACAGAGCTGGACAATGCCTCTGAACTTGTCCAAGAGTATCATGACCAGTACCCAGACAAACCCAGTCCTTTCAAGAAATGAACTTGAACCAGTCTCAAGTTTCTTTTCTCCTTATCTGTTTCTCCTATCTCATAGTTACCATGTCTTGATTTCCCTTACTTTTCTTTCATTTGCTTTCTTTCATACTTCAGAACTGGAACTGGGAGTTGGCATTCACAAGCATACAGAAAAAACAACATTACACTACATGTGAACTGAGGCTTGGGACCCAGCAGAACTGGCACTGGTCTGGTCACCTGACTCAGACCAGGACCAGCTTTCCTCTTCTTCCTCCCTCAGCCCCTCCAACTCATCATTGAGCCCCTCGACATCCCTGTCCTCCTTGTTGGTGGTGTCCCAGTCTGAAGGCACTTCTGGTGCCAAAAACTCGAAGTGCTCTTTGACATAGGTCTCATATGATGAGGCAAACCAGTAGAAGTTTCAGGAGACCTCTCTTTGCACCATCACAAGGCTGGCCATGTTGTCAGCAACATGCTCAACTGCTTTGATCAAGTGCTCCATTTGGGCACTGGTCACCAGACTGGCCTCAACCTCAGCACTGGTCTTCTTTGACATTGATGGCCCCTCACCTACAGTGAGGGACAAAAGTGTTGCAATGTTTGTGAGGTGTGACTGGTTGCTGATGTAGCTTGGGCTATTCTGCACAGATAATCATGATACCTATACCATTGGAAAAGGGGTGACTCTAAGCTTTCCAGAGCACTAAGGATCAGTCCAAACAAAGCAATACATGCCAAGATACACCCTATTCTTTCTGAAAAGTGCATTGCAATGCTTTTGTCCCTGACTGGTGAAATAGTGAAAAGTGACCTTTTGATGGGATTGAGGGCATGAAGGATGGAAAATATGATTACATAATAAACCACATGATCTTCCAGATGATTTGTCAGCATGTAAACAATGACAAACATTGGACTTGTACCATTAATCCTCCCTCTTTTACCACAACTCATGAAATCATCTCTCTAGCTCACATGGTCATTTTCTCAAGGAATTCTTATCAAATACTGGTGGCCACCACAGTGCCATCAGTATAACATGCTCTCAGAACCATCAGTCCCTTAAAAAACCTGCTGTCAGTCATTTCCTGGACTGTTTCTCCCCCCATGCCTGATGTGTTCTGGGACTAATCAGTACTTGGAAGGCTGAAAATGTTATGGAGGTCAATCTGGCACTTCAGAACATGATGTACAAACAAATCCCCTCTCAACCAATGCATTTCTGGCACAGGGACAGTGGTATGGAAGTTAGGGCAAGACAAATTCCTCTTTACCCCTGGGTGTCATCAGAAGGATATGCTACTGAACTGCCATGGAGCAGAGTCCTGTGCTTCCATCTGGCCCATAATATTGCCTTTGGTCACATATGACCAAATAATCCTTCCCCAGTCATCTACAGTTCAGATCAGAGCAAGATCTAGTGAACCCTCTTATGGTGCCCAGAGCACAAGGAGGTTTTGTCTCACCCCAACTTCCACACCACTGTCCCTGTGCCAGAAATGCATTGGTTGAGAGGGGATTTGTTTGTACATCATGTTCTGAAGTGCCAGATTGACCTCCATAACATTTTCAGCCTTCCAAGTACTGATTAGTCCCAGAACACATCAGGCATGGGGGGAGAAACAGTCCAGGAAATGACTGACAGCAGGTTTTTTAAGGGACTGATGGTTCTGAGAGCATGTTATACTGATGGCACTGTGGTGGCCACCAGTATTTGATAAGAATTCCTTGAGAAAATGACCATGTGAGCTAGAGAGATGATTTCATGAGTTGTGGTAAAAGAGGGAGGATTAATGGTACAAGTCCAATGTTTGTCATTGTTTACATGCTGACAAATCATCTGGAAGATCATGTGGTTTATTATGTAATCATATTTTCCATCCTTCATGCCCTCAATCCCATCAAAAGGTCACTTTTCACTATTTCACCAGTCAGGGACAAAAGCATTGCAATGCACTTTTCAGAAAGAATAGGGTGTATCTTGGCATGTATTGCTTTGTTTGGACTGATCCTTAGTGCTCTGGAAAGCTTAGAGTCACCCCTTTTCCAATGGTATAGGTATCATGATTATCTGTGCAGAATAGCCCAAGCCACATCAGCAACCAGTCACACCTCACAACCATTGCAACACTTTTGTCCCTCACTGTATGTTACCCCCCTCATCACCCACACCCTCAAGTACTTTGGCAGATGGCTGCCTTGGCCTTTTTTTTCTTCTCCCTGGTGCAAGGGGAGGTCATGTCAGCCTTCCTCTTCCCCTTGTCCATGGCTGGGCCAACACCTGGACCAGTCTCACCTTCAACCAGCCACTGGCAGTGCTCCTTGAGTTCATTGCATTGGTTGCATGCCAGGTGCTTCTTCTTGCCATCAGTGTTGTGAAGGCAGGTTGTGTTCATCTGGGTGCAATGAAGGCAGCTGGTAAAAATGTTAGTCAGAAAACACCAGCAGTAATCATGATAACACTCACCAAGGATTCATCACCTTGATGTTGGAACTGGCCCTGGTTGAACTACCCACCAGCTCTCAGCTGCCTTCCTGGCTTCTTCAGCCTTGCATGCAGCCTCTATCCTCTGTGCCTCTGCCTCTGTGTGTGCCCTCTCTTCTTCAAGCTGGGCCTGCTCTTGTCTCTCTGCCTCCAACCAGGCTTCTTCAGCAAGCTGGGCATCTTCTTGCACCTTCACCTTGTGCCTCTTGTGCTCAGCCAACTTCCCCCAGACAGCCTGCTCATCATTGTCACTGCCTACCTGCAGCTCAACACTTGTCACCCAGGTCAGGTCAGGCAGGAGGTCTTGATCATATGGCATTTGGGACCAGCAAATAGACATGTTGAAGTGGGGAACCAAACCTAAGGTGGACCAGTCTTAAGTCCACCAGTTTTCAAGGTCAGACACAAAATTTTCATTCTCAGCATTGTCCTCATTGGAGCCTCATGGGCTTGGCTCCAAGAGGGGGATACTGTCATGACTGTACCCAGACCACCCTAGACTGGCTCTACCCCAGTCTCAACTGGTCTCATCCAACCCTTGCCCCAGTCCTGGCCTTAACCCTTCAACCCAGAAATGTGTTAGCTCATGAGGCACTGCAAGGCAGTGCCCAATCAAGTTGTTTGCTCAGTTGGTACCAGGCCAATGTAATACCCAGCCCAGCCACTAGTCCTGCCCTAGTTCCCAGTAATCCTTTGTTTATAGTCTTGCTTGATAATATTCTTTGTAACACTACTTATCAATTTGTTTACCAATCATCACTGTACTGGCACAGACCAGTCTCCAGTGCTATGTTACACTTAGCACTGGAAGCATTTCTCAATTTCTTTGCTGAAAACATTTTAAAAAAAGATTGAAAAATGAGACTCTTTAATTTGGGATGTTTTTGTGACGAATATTGTAAAAACATATAAGATTTGTATTGTCTACCATGCCTCACAAAATGTTATCAGAAAAACTTAAATTGTTGCATATAAAATAATTATGGATGTTCAGCAGAATGATTTTGAGTACAATATGTGTGATACATTGTAAATAGTTCTCCAATATATCTCACTTTTTTTTTGATTTAACAATCTGCTTTTTTGTGAGCAGAAAGTTTAAAAGGTAGGAAGTATTTACTTAGCCCAAATATTGTATTGCAATGATGAATTGTGTGCTAAAGCTCATCTGAAAAACATTCTGCCTTTTTTATGCACAAACATTTAATATGCAGTGAAATATTTTTCAAGAAAAAATCAAATCAGAAATAAAGTCTTTCCACATGAAAAACATAGATCAAAACATCAAAAATGATTTCTGGATGAAATATTGAATATATTATTACAAGAGCAATTGGTACAGTATAAATAAGAAAGTAAGTGATAAGATATACCTTAGTGATGACAAGATTGACTGAGGCTCTGTAAGTAAGGGAAAAGATTTAATTGAAAAAAGAAAAATAGTAAACAAATTTAAATGTGAATTTGATGATTCTCTGAGTCCCATTGCTTTCAAGGCTTTGCCTGCCTCTCAACCTACTTGCCCATGATCTCCTGGCTCAAGCATCCTGGTGTATGGATGCCTGTACTTGATGCCTATTGTAATTGTAGTACTGAATTTATTTTCATGCATTATAACTGAAAGAGAGCATGAATGCCTGTATTGAGTTGAGGCAACATATATTGATGCTTGTGGTTACATTGTTCTAAGATATTGAATCAGTCCCTTTGAGAGGCACAAAGGAGTCTTTGAACACAGGTCATTCAATGCACACAGTATGTAGTATTAAGTAGTGGACTACTGTATAGTTGTAGATCTTGTGACTGCCATTGCTTTCAAGTGCATTGCCACTTCAAGCCAAGCTGATCAGACTACCATCTGAGTGTCATCTGAGTATCTGGCAAAATGAGTGGCCAATTTTGAAATGGGGGTGCATGGATATAGTGGCCTGTGGGTGGTGATGGAACTAATTTTGCAGTGTTTGTAATTACAATTGTGGCTCCCCCTCATCCTCATCCTGCTGCTCCTGCCAGTGGTTGTCCCATGCATGGTCTGAGCCTCCCTATACCAAGTGCACATGCTTCCCCTACAGCTCTTCTTTAAATACAGCTTAGTACCAATTTAAGTGCCTTGAGGTCAAAACCTATGTGTCAGGACCACTCACTCTGACAAACTCTGACACTGCCAGAGGGCTAGAATCAAAGTGCAGAGGAAGTCTGACAAAGCCAAGAGGCAGAAGTGGAGTGAAGGCATTGGGTTCAGCTTGTGTGCTGCTCAAGTCTTGTAGGCAGCCAAAGGTGGGTTTCAAGGCTGCAAGAAAATTACAGTTTGGTGTCAAATCTGGTCAGCCTAAAGTGGATATGAAGTGCACAGCACCCCAAGATGAGCAGCAGCACAAGAACCTATGTGATGACTCAGAAGAAGAGAACATGTCTTTGTATGACACTGCAGATCACAGCACAGTGCATGATATAGCAGATGATGATGTCATGGAGGAACCAACTCACTCTGCTCAATCAAGATTCCCCTTCCTCTGGTGCAATGTACAAAAAGGATTCAAAGTCAGATGCAAGATGCTTGGGATTAATCCAGTCGTCACTGGCACATCCCATTTCTATCACATGTCCATGCCCCCCCAATGGCACTGAAGAGCAGGAAGTGGCATCCACTACCAGTAGGACCACTGTTCAGTCATGGTCTTGTGTCATGTGTGATTTGCATGGTACATTCAACAACCACACAGTGCTTCACAAGCATCTCAGCTGGGACCACCCAGAAATTAATGTGAAGTGGAACACAGTGAGTGTTGATGCTTGGGTCACATGCTCCATCTCAAGCACTCCTAGGACTACAGTGAGTTGTTGCTCTTGAAGCATCCCTTGTACAAGCTCAGCCTTCAGATTTCAGAGTGGAGGTTGGAAGAGTGTTAGAATGGTGAGAGGGGAGAGGGGAGATTCAGAGGGATGGAAGGCAGAGGCCAGAGGACTGGATGCATTGCATGATTATATCAGCATAATTTGTGAGCTCTACAACAACACTCAACTACCATTGTCAGTACCAACCCACCACCACCACCACCACCACCACCACCACATGATGACAATGACAGCCTGGAACATGTAATAATATACTCAATATTTCATCCAGAAGTAATTTTTGATGTTTTGATCTATGACTTTCATGTGGAAAGACTTTATATCTGATTTGATTTTTTGTTGAAAAATATTTCACTGCATATTACATGTTTGTGCATAAAAAAGGCAGAATGTTTTTCAGATGAGCTTTAGCACACAATTCATTATTGCAGTACAATATTTGGGCTAAGTAAATACTTCCTACCTTTTAAACTTTCTGCTCACAAAAAAGCAGACTGTTAAATCCAAAAAAAAGTGAGATATATTGGAGAACTATTTACAATCTATCACACATATTGTACTCAAAATCATTCTACTGAACATCCATAATTATTTTATATGCAACAATTTAAGTTTTTCTGATAATATTTTGTGAGGCATGGTAGACAATACAAATCCTATATGTTTTTACAATATTTGTCACAAAAACATCCCAAATTAAAGAGTCTCATTTTTCAATCTTTTTTTTAAATGTTTTTAGCAAAGAAATTGAGAAATGCTTCCAGTGTAGGTTACTTCTAGTATTTAAGCCATAGGATAATCTGTTTAGCCTCAGTCTGAAATCAACTTAGTCTCATCTTAACCTGGTCCCTCCTGTTCTCTGTTTTCTGTCTCTTGATCAGACTATGGTCCACACAAGGGAATAGTGCTGCACCATCAGTTGCTAAGTCCAACAGTCCAAATCCCTTAGTATCTTGTATTACCCTCTGACCCTCAACTGGAATCCAGACTGGCCTTGGATTGGTGAAGACCTGGACTTAACAACATCAATCCTTTCAATTGTCCCCTTTGCTAGGCACCATGGCTATGTATATCTACCAGGAGTTCCTACCAGCTTCTGTCCTGAAGCATCCTGGTACATCCCATCCTCATCTGCCCCCTCTCAGCCCATCCAGCTTGGACAGCACATTCTTTTTGTCAGTATGACCTCTAGGAGGATGTTCTTTGGTTGCCTCAGGTCTGTGATTTGCTGGAAAGGTCTTATGTGGTCATTTCAGTCTCTCCAGTCCAAGAAGCATATGGATCCTTCCTCCCTGCTCCCTGCAACATCTTCATACCAGTCTTGTCCATCATTCTTCCAAAATTGTGACAGCTACAGTATAATCTACTGTTCTCCACTCTCCCTGATTGCATCCATGACAAGTATGATGCACATCTTGCCTCCTTATTGTGAGATACAGCAGAAGATGCTCCCCCTTCATCCCCTCTTCCAACAGAGCCTCATACATGAAGTTTTTATTTGCTTCACTGAGAGGACAGTTAGGGGGGGAAAGTTTGCTCCTGTCACCCCACAGACCCCCAAAGCTTGACCCCTGTTGACATCTGACTCACCCTGTCCACTTTTGGATGTACTATATTGGCATCAGATCAGCGCTGCCTCTCTGTCATCCCACTTTGTCCCAGAAGTGATCCCTTTGAGATGTGGCATGCACAGCCTCCCCCTAATGCAATTCCAGTGTGCTTTCCCAGTTTCTGACATTACTTGACTCATACTTTGACATTCTGACTGTCTTTGACTCACCTGTTGCCAATACTTACCAATCTTTTGACCTTGCTTACTGATTCTTTGCTTTTTGGCTTACTTATCCTTACCAATGCTCACCAATGCTTTCTAAGATGATTACCCATCACTTACATTCCTTACTCATCAGTTACCAATCACTTAACAAGTGTTTGCACCATGTTTTCCATAGGCAATGCCCCTGTACTGTATATAAATCACTGTACTTAGATAGCTGAATAAGAAGATGTCAGAGAGCCCCTCTTGCTCGCATTTTATCATCTCTCAGTAATTCATTCAGCAGCGTCAGTAGTTGAGACTTTATTAAGGGTCTAACTATCATCTACTTCACTTATCTTTGTCTATCATCAATATACTTCACTCCAAGTCCTCCCTGAGCTCAGTGCAGCTTAGGACATCAAATTAAGTCTTCATCCATCCTTCTGTAGGCTGACAGCAGTCTACCCTATTGCATTCTCTCACATTCCTGCTCCTTCTTCATCAGGAGCACCCCCAACCCTCAGCACTTGTCTTTGAGTGTTGTAGCTCACAAAAACCCTCCCAAATCAAAGGTTCTACCATCTAGGTACCACATAGGCACACCACCACTCACTTTCATTGTCTTTTGTGTTGGTTTTGGTTGGTTTTCACCACTGAACCACACTTTGACTCACACCATCTCCATTGCCCTTGCCTTCCCCTTCCCTCACAGCTTCTTCTTCTTCTCCCCTTGGGAGCTCCCTGTCCCTGCCCTCTTCCATGAAGGTCCCACCACTGCCTCTTCCCATGTCCAGCTGCAAGTCTTCTTGTTATGGCAGGGCACACAGGCCCTGGTCTTGCCCTGCCCTGCTGTCAGACTTGCTATACAGCAAGTGCAGGGGGCTCTCCTGGTTGTGGTAACCACCACAGAGGTCCCAGGGACCCTCTGGGCAGTGTTGACATCGTACACCATGCCACTTAACCTGAAATGAAAGCAAGGTAAAATAAAAATACAATTCAGCTCTGCCTGACTTGCAGTACTCTACCACTTACTTTTGCATGGCCTCATACCACCTGGCCTGGGCCCTCTGCCTCTGCCTCTTGGCCTCCTCTGCTGCCACTTTCTGCCTCTGCCTCTTGGCCTCTTCCTCTGCTGCCTTCTTCCTCTGCACTTCCTCCTCCTCTCTCTGTCTCCACTCCACCTCCAGTTGTGCCTCTTCTGCCTTTCATCATTTGGCCTTATGCTCTGCCTTGCACTCCCTCTCTCTCTGCTCCACCTCCTCCCACTGATGAGCCTTCTCCACATTCTTTTTGCATTCAGTGTCAGTTAAGTCATTGGTGAGGATGACCAATGTGTTGTCCACAACTTGGGAGTAGTTGCAGGAGTGGCCTGGGGTTGGTTGGGGGGTTGTGTTCTTGCACTGGAAAGACATGATGATGGGGGAAGAAGGTATAGGGTTTCTGTGCCCTAAACACATGTTTTTAAGCAGTTCTTCAAACTGCAATGGAGCTCTGCTGTGGCTAAACTGTTGTCCTCAAGGCATCAAAACAATTTCAAATGATCAACTTGTGTTGATCTCGTTCCAAATAGGTGGCCTTCAGGGGTTCAGGCCCTAAGGGGGGGGACACTGTCATGACCATGCATTCATTCTAAGTCCTCACTCACTCTGCACCCTTTTCCACCAGTCATTCACTCACTCCACACCAACTCTGCCCACCTTCTGTCATTTATGAACCATCTCCACTCTGACTGCTGTTGGACTTGTACTGCTCTCCTACTGGACTGCATGGACCATTCTCTGAGGGGCCATGTGACTACCCTTCAGACTTCTCCCTGACAGTGCACAGTGAGGTACTCTGCAGCACATGCACCACATGGTCCAGTGCCTGGACTGTTTCCTTTTTGGGATCTTCTATGTTACCCATTGTATGTCCTCTGTCTTCCATTCATTCATCATCTAGGAAGTTTTACTTGAAATTTTATGAGTCTCCATATGTCAGTTCCAATTCTGGTTACTGTACCTCTGTAGTAGTATAAAAGCATGTATTGTACTCTGCTGTTCTTCAGTACAAATATCAACTTAAAGTGACTCCAAAAACCCTTTCAATGTTTGCTCTAAATGGAGTGTGTGAAGTGTAGTGTGAAAAGGGGTGGGAATTTTGCTTTGCATCTCTAGGACCAAATTTAGTACTTGCTCTTGGCTACAAAATGGTACATTTGTCATGTGATTTGGCTGACAGGCAGTGGAGATATCATTGATTTAAAACTACAATACCATTGAAAGGGTTTTTTCACTTTTGAAATGAAAAGGGTATTTGGAGAACCAGAAGCTGAGATCTCAGGAGGGATGGGAAAATATGATTACATAATAAACCACATGATCTTCCAAATGGTTTGTCAGCATGTAAACAATGACAAACATTGAATTTGTACCATTAAACCTCCCTCTTTTACCACAACTCATGAAATCATCTCTCTGGCTCCCATGGTTGTTTTCTCAGGGAAATATTATCAAATACAAATACTGGTGCCCACTACTGTACCATCAGTATGACATGCTCTCAGGACCATCAGTCCTTTAAAAGACCTGCTGCCAGTCAATCCCTGCACTGTTTCCCCACCCATGCCTGATGTATTCTGGGACTAATCAATGCTTGGAAGGCTGAAAATGTTATGGAGGTCAATCTGGCACTTCAGGATGTGATGGACAAACCAATCCTCTCTTAGCCAATGCATTTCTGGCCCAGGGACACTGGTATGGAGATTAGGGCAAGACAAAACCTCCTTGTGTTCCAAGCACACTAAGGTGGGTTCACTAGATCTTGCTCTAATCTGAACTTTGGATGACTGGGGAAGTGTTATTTGGTCACATATGACCAAAGGCAATAATCAGGGCCAGATGGAAGCACAGGATTCTGCTCCATGGCTGCTCAGTAGCATATCCCTCTGATGACACCCAAGGGTAAAGAGGATTTTGCCTTGCCCTAACCTCCATACACAGCAAGCATTTTACAATTTTCTTTGTACAAACATAGGGAAAAAAAATCTTTGAAAAGATACTTTGTTTTATCTCATGTTCTCTGCTGAGATAACTGGCAATAATGTTGAATTTTGACAGGTTTTTCTGACAGAAAACATGACACAGTGGATTTCCAATGTTTTATTGGTGAAAAACAATTACCATGACCCACCACCAAAAACCAAAAACAATCATCAAAAAAATTATTAGTACTGTTTTCTACATGTTATGCAATACATTAATCAAATACTTTACCACAAAATAATTTAAACACACTGATCATTGAAGAACATGTAATGTTACATAGAACATCAAAAGTAAATGATATATGTTTTGTATGTGATAATAATAAAAACATTTGGCCAAGTCTTTCAATGTTCACCTGAAAAAAAAAACAGAACAGCAGTTCAATGTTTTCTCTAAAAACATGACATGCTAAACTACAATTTTTATGTACAAGAACATGGTACTGAGAGCATGCCAAATGTTCTAGGTCAAATTACAGTATCTTCTCTCCCAGAAAACATGATAAATAAATAATGTATTAAAATATCCTGTTCTATTACAGAATAACTGTGAAGTAGGCATGTTATATGTAGAGGTGTTGTGAAGGTTCTGAGCTGTTTAGGTTCATTTGTGGGCATGACTGCCTTGTGCACAGATCCAAGTTTGTCTCTCTTTGACATTGTTTCATAGGTGACAAGCTGACCACTCCCTTCCAGTGTGCTTGACTTGTTTTTCCAATCTTTCAGCATCTCTGCCCTAGCTGCATCATCAGGCCTCTTGCTGTTCTGCTCTGCTGTGCACTTAGTCCCTCAGTAGCTTGTCAGCATACTGAGGTCTATCTACAGATTCCACAATTATATCCTAAAATAAAAGATGAAACACATAAAACAGTACAATGTATCACTGATAAGATGACTCATCCAGTTCTTCCAATGAGGACCATGGTGGGTCTGTCATGCACAAAATATCCTGTTTGACAGTTGTGGACAGACAAACATGACAATTTTACTCATTGAATTATTCCAATATGGCACAACATTCCAGGGGTGTTACAAATGTATACTAGGCATATTTAGGACATAACAATGCAATCTGCATGAGCCAATTTTTGTTATACTAAGTTTTTGAAATTTTGACCCAAAAATGTGGCCAGCCCCCAAAAGAATTTGTAAAAATCCTGGAAAAAGCGGAATAAGTCACATTAGCCTAGTATAGTATGATTGCAATGTCAGGGTACAGCTGTCACACTAGTGAGGAGCAGAAAAAATTGAGCAAGTCTGAGGTTTGTGGTCATGTGAATTGCTGATCTTAGACACAGGAATGCCCTTGAAAACCCACTGTAACATGCAACATGGCTGGTCTGCATAACCAGAGCTCAGCTGTTGTTGAAACAGGCAATGTATCATTCCCTGATACACCCAAATCTGACAAGGATCAGCACACAAGCAAATGCATGAGGACATGATCCCATGCTCCCAGCCCTGAGGCAGAAGATGAAGAACTGGAGTGGAAATGCACCAATGTACTTGACAGTTTGAAGTTTACAGCCAGTGAGAGTGAGTCAGAGCATGTGTAACAACTGGTAGACTTTTTGCTTTCTGTTTCTCCCTAGTTGCCCATATATGCCCACCCTCTGGTTAGGGTTGTGGTTTAGGGATGCTTAGTCATCTCAGACTTTTCCTTTTGCTTGTCCTTTCACACTTACATGATACTTAGTTTGAAAAATTGGCAGTGGTGGTGAAGGGCACCTGCCAATTTGCAGCAGGCGTACACATGTGATCACTGAGGCCAGGAATCCATGACATCATGGGCCTCAGCCACCTTGGCACCACTGCTGGCAGGCTTGGCAAGTTGTCATGTGCCGTTGTTTGGGCGCCTTCGGCGCCCTTGTGTCAAAGTCAGACAACACCCCTGGCTCCTTCTTAGGGCGGAGTTGGAGCGGGTTGGGCTGCGGAGTACAGCAGTCAAAGTCCAAAGTGGATCTGACCACTGGGTGGCGAGATATTCAACGAACAGTGAGTGGAGGGGTATGAAGGGAAGTTTCGGAGGCCGAGGTCAGAGGTCGGATGAGAGGGTGTTGGGTTCAGCTAGTGCGCTGCCCCCTTGTGCGAGCTCAGCCCTTGTATTTCAGAGGTGGAGTGGACTCAGAGGAAGTGGAGATGAAACTCCGGAGGGGACTGAGAGGGAGTTGAAGGTGGGGACTTTATTCGATATTCATACTGATTACATCGGAGTACTATGTGGCCTTATATACAACATAGGTCAAGGGCAGTGCAGTACAGAATGTAAACCAATAAGTGTATAGTGGGTTAGAGTCCTTCTGACACAAGGGATAGAGGGTAGGGATGACGGGGACCTTAACTGAGACAAAGAAACTACTACAATGAGGAAGAGAGGGTAAATACCGAAGGAGTGAATGGAGAAAACCGACATGAGGGCAGAACCCTATCTAGAATGCAGGGCCGCAAGTCTGACAGCCCACGTGACCAACCTTAGGGTGGAGTTGAGCGGAGTTGGTCAGAACATGGACAGGGGACCTCGGAGAGGTGTGGAGATGTGTCGGGAGGGTCGGAGGAGCGTGGGAACACGTCGGAGGAGGGCGGAGAAGCGCGGGAACATGTTGGAAGAGGGCGGAGTAGGTGTTAGGGGCTTACGCTGGTGTCATGGTCATGACACCTTGCCCTCGTTTAGGTCAGTTTACATCAGCTCCATCGTCTCACGACATCCATATCACATCCATATCACATCGCGATCAGTGATGAACAAGTCCACAAAGCTTCTGCGGGACGAGTGCGCCTTGTATGTAGGACTGCTCCTCAATAATACAATAATACATGGCATGCGAACGAAGGAATGTCGAATGGACATGGCGTGACTGACTAGAATATTGCAACAATGCTTTTTGGTTTGATTTGGTGCATGAAAATGATGATGATGATGATGATGATGATGATGATGATGATGATGATGATGATGATGATGATGATGATGATGATGATGATGATGATGATGATGATGATGATGATGATGATGATGATGATGATGATGATGATGATGATGATGATGATGATGAGTGTACATATGACAATAGTGACATAGTACGTAATGATCTGGGGGGTGATGCTAGGGCAATAACATTGACAAGTGGATGGATGGATGTATTATGAAAAGGTGTAAGTGAAAAAAAAAAAAAATAGAACTGGATCGCAATGGCGGAATGGACAACCTTACTGTGATGTGCATCACTGCTGCTCGCTGCTGCCTTGTAGTATCGAAGAAGGATCACAGACCTCTTCACTTGTGAGGTGACAATGGTGCTCCCTGGCTCCACAATACCATTTGCAGGTGGCCAAGATTGCTTTGAGGAGTTTCGTGTGTCCTTGACTGACGGCACTTCCATAGACCTTGAGGAAGATTTCCTCATCTCCCTGGAATCTGGGGGACCATGTCAAAGGAACTTGGGTAAGTGGTAGCACTGCGACAAGTCGACTTACTCATCAAGGAATTCTGTTGTGATGACACGTCGCTGAGAGTACTTCGTATTGAATTGACAGCTGCTCTTCCCATTGTAGTAGTGATAAGGCCAATCCTTGAGCGAAATGTGCAGGCCAAGCCGTGGCTCACCCTCCATCCAGTGGCGCACTATGTCCCTCCAAGAGTCCGATTTCGGGGTCTGTGTCCCATTGGGGTGCAAGACAGGCACGTCCGGGATGACAACTCCCAGAAGGGAAGTAGACGTGTGGGTCTTGATCCTCTGAGGTCCAATACGTGAAGGGAGGGACATCGAGAACGAGACATCTGACAGCTGGACAACCCATGGCATCCTGAACTGTGTTTGAGTCGGTTGTAGATCGAAAGTGGATAGGTATGGTTGGGCTGCTGGGGTGGAAGTGGGCTGGATCGCAGGGGGCAACAAAGTCATGGTCTGCACAGGTGAATATTGGTGGGCTGATGCATGCAGCCGGTCAGTTGGCACGGTGAAAGTGACTGAATGGGCAAGGCTCACCTACTGCTGGCATTGCTCAAGCATCAATGCCAGTGGTTCCCTGGCACAACACTGGGACTGAATGTGTGGAGGTTGAGGTAAGGAGAGCCTTTGCAACTAGGTTGCTCATGTCGGTGAGCTGTTGGCGGATCTCCCTTACATCCATCAATAGTGAGCATGAGACTTCTTTCACTTCCCTCACGGTTGTGTGCAGTGACACCATGTCGGCCATTATTGATGCATGAGCCATGCTGAGCACCTCAGTGGACACTGGTTGGATGAGTGCAGCTTCACCTGCAAGTGAACGATCACCTTCGTGTGGGACTGGTTGCAGCATGTCGCTGTGGTCGTTTTTGTAACAATTCAGCTCATCAAGAAGGTAACACATAAGTGTGTCGCGCTGTGTAGTGGTGTGGAGCAAAAGGCAAGGAGTCAGTTGTTTGCTACACACCCAGATAGGAAGGAAGACTCACATGCTTGCCTTCTGCCCACCCGCCCCACCACCAGACCCGTGCAAGGGTCCATCGCTGCCCCACTGGCGCGAACATGAAGCAGTACTGTGCTCCACCACGACAGTAGCAATGCATTGTGAATGTTCCGGGAATTCCAGACCCCACCACTGCCTCGTTGATCCATTTTTGGATCATGTCATGGGAAAGCAGCTCTCCTGGCTGCAGCACGCCATTTGTGCCAATCACGGGGAAAAGGAAATCCTCTTCAGTCATTGGCCAGCCGAGATGGACGAGTTCGACCCATTTCATCCAGGACACGAGGTGCAGGAGGGCATCACACACCTTGCCCATATCCAGGTGTGGATAAATCTTGTAGTGATTGCCTAGTAAGTACCAACGCAAGAGATCAGATAAAATGATATGCGAAGATGGATCTAAAGATGGACTTCATAGGTCAGCTTCCCTCATCCCCTTATCCAACTTTCTCTGCCATCCCTTACAGTTTTTCAGGTGGATCTCGAAGTAAGCATTGCACTCATTAATGGTGAGGGAGAGTTCCTTGCCTCGGAGATATTTCATGAACACGCTGTCTATGACAGTCTTGTCAAGCTTGACATCCCCGTGCTTCAACTTCAGGAGCTCGTAGTTCCTGTCATAACCCGCAATCGAAAACATTGTTGATCAAACCGCCTGCCAGTACTTACCTCGTCCAAAGTGTAAATGAGATTGTGCTAAAAGCAAGGTGTTCTAGGTGCCATGTGACTGCTAGCTTCACTTTCCTGTTCAGGGACTTGCCCGATGGCAGCGCTTTGTAGCCTATCATCACGAGACGAATGTATTGGAGCAGGGCATCAAGTGGACAAAGTGATTCTGACCAGGCAAGTATCTTATCCATGTATTCCTTCTTCATGGCACCCAAGTGCTTCCGTTCAGCACCTTCGGAACTAACCTTGTGTCTGATAGATGCCATGACATCGTCAACTTCTGCTGACAAAACCGGGTTGCCCTCCCATCGATGATGGGCATCATTGTGATGCCATTTCCCATGGAATGTTGCACTGTCACTATGCCGAAGGTATTAGTCTATGAGCATCAAGGAAAACTGAGCAATCATGCCATGCACGCTTCATCCCACAACATCTTGAATCCCGCCTGAACTCCATCAATAGTGCTTTGGCTGCTATTCTCCTGGAAGCCTCTCCAAGAAAGGTAAAGAGCTAACGCTTTATCTGAGCACCTATTTGGCATGCGCTCAAACATGTTCTTAAAATTTGGATCACTATAGATTTCAGAGTCCTCTCCGGTGTGACTCAGAGTTGGTGGTGTCCCCTCCTCTGGAAAATGGCTCTGCAGCCACAAGCGCGCTCAGTGGACGTGTCCCAAGTATGCCGCCCTCGTCTTTGCTGCCCAGAGGTGAGTCTCCTTGCCAGCTTCTTTAATTCAGTGGGCGGTGTGCAAGCTAGGTGGTTCCTTTGCGGTGGACACCCTTGCCCTCTTTTTGAGCTTGTCTGGGGATGACACAGCATGCTTGGTGCCAGGTGCCTTCTGTCTGACCATCACGACAGGATATTCAGTTACCAGTCATAAACTGACTTGATGCAGCTATGTGGGAGTTGTGATGTCACAAGTCTAAGGCTGGCAGCTACAATGTCACCTAGTTATTTGCAATAGATATACTACGAAGTGCAATGAATTCTGAGGACTAGCCAAGGACTAGCATAAATATGGTGCAGCTGTAACTAGATATCTCTGGTTCCATCTACAAAGTATCGCAATCATGCCCAGGATTGCACTGAATACACAAGGCATCTGGTTTATTCATGTACAACCACTAACGGGTGGTGTACTCACAGTTCGCCTTGAAGCCGTTGTGAGGAATCCGCATTCCCTGGACACATAAGCCCCTATCATTAACCGTTCTGTGACTACTGTTACATCTGCTCCCCTCTCGCGTTCACCGTTGTTCACGTGCTACCTTCCCACACCCTCGCTCCCTCTTGCACAATGCTGTACCTGCGGCCACTGTGCTCCGGTTGTTGTTTTTCCTCAGACTCTTTCTCTTATCACGGTCTCTATTCCTTTAGTGCTTGTAGTATACCCTTGGCCTCTGTTATGGCCTGTCCTCTGTGTACGTGCTGTTGCGTGGCTTTCCTTTACTGTACCCTGTCTTACTTAGGTTCCGGGTTTGTCCGGACTATAAAGCCCTGTACTTAGGTACAGAAGGATACCTTTTGGCACTCGGAAGGTCACCACGAGTTTCCTTTACACTTTGTCTACACCACACGTCTCGCATTCCACCGCACACGAACTACGTATACCGCTTGCACCGCTCGCATCGCCAGTACTATCCTGCAGACCACGCTGCACACGTCACGAACCACTACTGCTACAAAGTGCTGGGTCTCACCTTCTAGTCTCGACAGTCCAGAATCCCTTGGGACAAGCAATTCGTTCCCTTCATTTATTATTGTTGTTATCTAAGCCATCTAGCTTGTATTATACAGCTACTTGGACTTTTCCTACAACTGGAGCCCACCGCGAGGGATTCTGCTGTCGCTTCCAGAAGGTCGCTCAGGCACACCGCCGAACGCACTGAACTAGAAAATTTACGCCTGCACTTTCGCAATCTCAACCTGTCAGAAGACTCCAACATTTTCCGCCCTGTTTCACCCGTAACACTGGATCACGTGCAATTACCTGCTGACATTCCGTGGGTACTACCCACGATCACTCCTCCTGATATTTCGGCAGATCAGATATCTGTCGCGTCGGATCACCTAGATCTCACTGCCCCTGATTTTCCCAGTGGCTTTATCCACTCGACCCCCCGAAGGCCCGAAACCCCACCATCACCTTTAACACCCATCACATCATCTGATTCATCATCACCGACACCCTCTTTTTCCCGTCTCTTTGACACCTCCGAATCTATACCCAGACTCTCAGTTCCATCCACCACACTGCCGCAACCACTCACTCGGTCGCAGACCACCCATCAGCCAATTAGTAACCCACCAACGCTTCCGCCAGCTCGCTCGCACACTATACCAACTGCTTCGCACCCACAACCAATACCCATTCCACCCATTACCAATCCGGCATCGCCACCACAGGTTAACCCACCAATGGCTAATCCTCAGTTTCAGATGCCACTCTGCAGAACACAAAACTCACCTAAATTTAGCGGAGATTCTCCTGCGCAGCTTCTGTGCTACCTCAAAGACATCGACTTCCTTGGTACTCTCGCTGCTCTTGATGACCGTGGCAAGATCAGAGCTGCAATCCGCTATGCTGACCTCGAAGAAGCCGAGGTCTGGCAAACGCTTCTGGAAGCTGCTCCCACGGCCGACAACTGGGATGCCTTTGTAGTCGCTGTTAAGGGTTTGTACCCTGGCTGCGAGGGTGACAACCGCTATTGCCACGCAGATCTGCAGTACCTCGTCGAGGAATATCAGTCCAAGCCTATGCGGAACCAGGATGACCTTGGAGAATACCAGCAGAAATTCACTAAGATTTCTGCCCTCCTCATTAAAACTAAAAAGCTTGCAGAGATGGAACAGGATTCCATGTTCCTGAATGGCTTCCCGAAGGCCATTGCAGATTGTATTCATCATTGACTCTCTATAGTCCGCACCGACCTCCACCCTGACGATCCATACCCGCTCACAGAAGTCATCAAAGCCGCCAAGTTCCTTCTGACAGGATCCGCTCTTCATAGCACGGTACTGACGATGGGTACCGCGGCCTTGCCAGCTGCACCTCCCTCATTGGCTTACATGCCGCAGGTGCCACCTGCCAGTACTGTTGTTAAACAGGAATACAACTTCCAGATGCAGCCTCTGCCACAGCAACGCAGACCTGGTTGCGGTTTCTGTGCAGACCCCAACCACTGGATGAGGATGTGCGCACTTGTTGAAGTTTATATCCACGCTGGTAAGATCACGAGAGGTACAGACAACTGTCTCTATCTGGCAGACGGGAGCCGAATCCCACATTTCCCTGAATGTAACTCACTGAGAGAGGCTGTTGACCACGTCATGGCTGACAGAGACCAGGCCAGCATGCACGCTGCGACTCCTGCTGCTCCACGCAAGGCACCGCCAACCTCTTCTGCATTGCTCATCCCGAAATTGACGTGCAGTTGGAGATCCAGCCTTCTGCCTTCTTAAACACCGTCCAAGATGCCGATGAACCTGTCGCAGACTTAGCCGACCCTGACTTCCAAACATATGTCGCTCAAGCTTGGGCTACCAACCAAGCGGATAAAGGTAACAAGGGAGCAGTCATTCCCCACAGAAAGAAAGCCCACTTCGACAGAGTTGAAATCACAGCTCGACCCGCAGCACGTCCTGCCAACCCTCCATGAGTCGACCCATGCACAGCCACTGTTGAAGAGGAAATCATTTCCCCTGGTGTTCAAAGTTCATGTGCTGCTCGCCAGGCATCCAATCCCTCTGCACCTGCTCCAATGTCCACCGCTACGAAACCATATGTTCCTCCGACTAATCTGGCTCCAACGCCCATGCGCAAGGATCCTGTTCCCATGGCAATTGTTCCATCGCAGACACTGTACCCAGCAGCTTGCAATCAAAACCAGTATCATTACTCGTTCCCTCTCGAAGACAAAGCCACACCCAAGCATATCGTGGAGCGCATACTTGAAACCAGCGTTGCCATGCCAGTCAAAGAATTATTTGCAGTAGCCCCAGAGTTTCGCAAACAGTTCAGAGACATCACCATGGCGAAACGCATCACCACAAACAAGATTGAGGTAGTTCATAGCGACGATGAAGAAGGAGTACAGGTGAATGAACTGACTGGCCGCAATCCTCAAAGAACTGCATGTGAATACAGAGACCACGTTATCCACAGTGACGACGGCTCCATCGTAGCTCACCACACTCTGCCGCTCTGCTGCATCAAAGCCAAGGTCCCCGGGACCGACGTCACAATCAACTGCATACTAGATTCCGGTTCGGAAATCATCACCATGCCCAGGCACGTTTGGGAAAAGATCGGACTCCCATTGCGCTGCGATCATCTCATGACTATGACGTCTGCTAACATGTCTAAAGACACTACTGTAGGCATACTGGAGAACCTGAAACTCAACTTCGGCGCCAGCCCAGTCATGCTCCAGGTTCAGGTGATTGAACATGCCAATTTCGACATGCTCCTCGGACACCCTGCAGTAACAAACAATTATCCTGATGGCGGACAGTGGATCACTCTCCAAGACCCGAACGACAGCCGTGAGTACACTTTGCCCACACGCCCGTGGCGCGA
Source organism: Pisolithus tinctorius (assembly GCA_024663395.1). Classification (NCBI taxonomy): domain Eukaryota; kingdom Fungi; phylum Basidiomycota; class Agaricomycetes; order Boletales; family Pisolithaceae; genus Pisolithus; species Pisolithus tinctorius. Next base: position 327,450 of record JANFAH010000049.1, on the reverse strand, counting down.
GGGCTGTCCGCGCTGCAAGTGTGGCAAGCACTGCCATAGCCACCAAAGTATAGTCGAATGGGGTTTTTGAGTATCGATGATCCACCAAATGGTCGGGGAGAGCCTACTAAGACATCCTGTGTCCTATTTAGCCACTGTTATCCATTCCTCAGTCCTACAGTCTCATCATTAGCCTTTACTTTGACGAACTTCTCTTCGCCCACAGCACCCGTACTGCAGAACATACCCACTGGAATACCCTCGCCTGCTTTTGCTTTCCTCTCTTCCACTCAGACAATACTAAACCCCTCTGCTATAGCCGCATTTGGCAGTGTTTATCAACTAGATCCTGTGGTTTGCACCCTCGTTTACAAGCCAGTTGCCAAGAAGGTTCGGACAGTACCTGCCCCGATGGCAGAAGAATACCACATCGTGTGCAGCCTGCCTGACGACCTGCTCACTGGTCTCCAACCACTTCCAACCCATCCACCAGACTTCGCTCTGGGCATCCGCTTCACTGCCGAACGGGCCGCAGAACTTGACCTCAATCCTGCAGATTGGCTTTGGCCAGAAGAACTTAAACTTGTAACTTGGCTCGTTTCGGTCCATGAGCTCGCATTCACTTGGGACATTACAGAGTGTGGACACCTAGACGAACGGTATTTTCCACCAGTAAAGATTCCTACGATTCCGCACATGCCTTGGGTCCAATGCAATATCCCTATCCTGAATGCGATACATGCCCAAGTCATAGACATGATTAAAGATCGCATCAAGTTGTGAAGTACAGGTTTACCCTCGGGTGACCAGGCTTCAAGACCGGGTGACAGGGGCTAAGTCCGAGTGGCCAGAATCAAGGCCGGGAGACAGGGGCCAAGTCCGGTGGGACCAGAGTCAAGGCCGGAGGTCAGGGGCTAAGTCCGGAGGACCGGACTTAAGGCCGGTAGCATGGGAACAAGACCGGTAGCATGGGAAACCGACTGGTGTTGGAGTGCGCACAGGGGAAAGCCGGTCCAGGGTTGGATCTACCTCCCTTGGTCTCAGCTTATGTGCTGTACCCTTATGCAAGCTGGGGAGAGGTCCGGGACAGGGGTCGGTGATAGCTTAAGGCTCGGCCTTAGCTATAGAGTAGACTCGAGGGGTAATATGGAGTTGAGGGTAATACTTAGTTGATATTCTGACTGGGGTGCTATGAAGTATGTACAGGGGTTAAATACATGAGGCCGGTCCGGGATAACAAACATAGAGCCGGACTTGTTAATAAGCTATTAGCAAGAAGATTAGCAAGAGAGTGGATAGCCATAGTGGCTGTACCGAGGCTAATAGCCAAAGTCCGGGTGACCAGCATAACCAGGGTCGGACACAGGATTGTACAGTAAGCAAAGTCTGATGAACGGGCTAGACTAAATATAGTACAAACAAAGGGAAACAGACCGGAGTTATGTCCGGGTGACCCAGACATAGACCTGGGAGGACTGGGGTGGAGCAGCGCAAGGCCGAGAGGCCGAAATGGACCGGGGATAGGGGTAAAACACCGGACTTAAGTTATTTAGACCGGAGTTGGGTTTCCTAGGGCTGGAGTTGAGTTCTCTAGGCCGGAATTAGGTTTTCTAGGCTGGACTGGGACCGGACTTGACTGGAGATAGGGGCTAGGGGTCCGGACTGGACTGGGACTGAGTCTGAGAGTCATGGATATGACACACACCTGTGATTCCCACCCTGCCAATCTTATTAGAGGTGATAATAATGCATGTGACACCCTCTTAATAGAGGGAAAATACTATACTTTCTGCCTCCTTCAATATCTCTTCAATAATAATTGTTCTTAGTGTGTAGTACTCCAGTAGCCCAGAGGAAATAGTACTCTATTTATGCCATCTGACGTCGGTGGCAATGGCCACCCCCCCCCCCCCCCCACACCCCCTCGTGCTCGTTGCCGATCTCGGCTGACGTCGGTGGCAGTTGCCGCCCTCCCGTGCTCGCTGTTGCCCATGACGAGCTTGTATTTTGTGTATATCTCCCCCAATTGTGTACCAATTTGCCTCGGACTTTCTTTACCTTACTCGGGAACACGTGACCGTTCTATTTGTTACCAGCTACCGCCAAATGGCGATGTCGGAAAGCGCTACCCTGCACATGATGTATTTGTAATGTTGTTGTTGTATTTATAGTTTTATGACATCAGCGGTTGTCGGTGACAGCTGCTGCCCCTTGTGCCCCCTCGCACTCGTTGTTACCAACGACAAGCTCGTGTTTTGCACATATCTCCCTTGACTGTGCACCTATTAGTGTCGCATTTTCTTTACCTTACATGCAGGTGGCCTGGCGGCGATGAATAGTACCATTACCATCACTTGCTAGTATTTATAATTATCATAATGTATCTATTTATGTCTGACATTGGCAGTCAATGGCGACACACTGACAGTGGATGCTCCACCCATGCTTGCTGTTGCCTACAGCAAGCTCACTGTTGTCCAGTGTCCACAACACATTATACATTACTGTTAACAGATTTCTTGTATGTATAACAACTCTCGACACATTATGTATTAGCAAGAGTACGCAAGCTAATCGTCCAGGTCTTCCTCGTTATCATCATCATCTGTGTCTTGAATGAATTCAACGCTTTTCGGGAGTGTTCTCTTGCGTGATCCATGCAACCTCTTTCTGGGTGGGCCCTCCGACCTGTTCTCCTTGTCTGCAGACAGCTCTGCACCACTGGGTGCCTTGCGCTTGTGCGATACACCCACATCTGCTCTTTTCTTGCGTGGTTTAAGCACTGCCTCACCTGCGGTGACTCGGCTCTCCCACTGCGCCAAAAATTCCTGTCGCTCGCACTTCGAAAGCTTTTTCCAAAAGCATGCACCGGAGCAGAGTGCATCTCGTAGTCTGATCACCTCGGATATAACACCGATACTCGATGGATTAACAAACTTGACATCGGTAGGCCAGCCAACCAGCTTGACACCATATGCCAGGATTATACTGCGCTCATAATTGAGATAATTCATTATGATGTTCCTCTTGTTTGTGGCTTGTCCTGTGGCAATGTTTAGTGCAGTTTTATGGAAAACACTGCTCCGAGGCACCCACTGAGACCATCCAAAATCGTCTTGGTTACTTGTTTCCTGACGCTCGCAAGGTTATCGTGCTCCACAATATCTGGGCCTATGGTTGAGCAGCTGTCACCTAATGCTGAATGAACTTACTTTGACCCTGAGTACATGCCCACTGCTCATACTTGTGTGCGATGTCAGCAACTGGCTGTTGGATGACATCCTGCCAGAAGTCTGCTGAGTTGTTGGTTGCAGTCCATGTGGACTGGATGGTGTCATTGACATGGCCACGCATGACAAATAATGTGGCATATATGCCAGTTCGGTCATGAAGGTTTTCGAGCTGTGGATCATCCTTACCATGAAGAAGTTCATAAGTAAAGTGCAACATACCTCCTTGGTGATCCTATCTACCATGTAATTGACATTGTGTGCCGTCACAGTGTTGTTCATGTGGGTGCCACGCATCTTGAGCTCACGATATTCTTGAAGTTTCTCGATGAGTAGTTCTTCTTCACTTTGTGAGAGCGGATGCGCCTCTAAATCGACCTTGACCAACTCTTGAAGTCACGCCATGGGTAGCTTCTCTCCAACAGGGCAATCTGGACTTGCTTGTTAGCACTCGTATAATGGTACAGTCAAGTATACTTACCTGTATTGACTTTGAGTGATTTGGCGTGGACCAGGGCATTCTGTAGCATGGCACGGCAGCTGTGGTGATAGTTGGTCTTCGTGTTGATGAGGCCCTTGACGTGGTCAAAAGTAACGTTGTTGGCTGCAGCAATGGCTTCAAGCTTCGCATTCTGAGAGTGGAGGAAACTCTCGAGTGCGTCATGGAGTTCCTTCACTCACTTGGCCTTGTCCTCCTTCATTAATGAGCGAGAGGATTCCTCGGCAGTCGAAAGGAGGCGCAGCGCCTGTGCTTTGATAGGTTGGACAGGAACCCCAGGATTCCGAGCACACCAGGAGGAACTATTTGCTGAGGATTTCACATTCTCGACAAAGCTTGTGACAGGGTTGATTGTGTGCTTGTTGCTCTGTAGTCTGTTGGGGGAGGAGGAAGTCCAAGTCGAGGCAGTACCCAGGCCACTGAATTGACCAGCAGTTGACATGTCGATTGAGCTCGACCTTACCTCCGCATTCTGTAGCCTGTTGAGTGAAGAGGCTGGCCAAGCCGAGGTAGTGACCAGGCCACTGAGGTGACCAGCGGGTACATTGCTTGCGCACAAACTTGCCTCAGCAGTCTGCAGCTCGTTGAGTGAAGAGACTGGCCAAACTGAGGTAGCGTCCAGGCCACTGGGTAGACCGGAGGTTGGCCAAGTGTAATAGACTGGTGGAACGTTGGTGGCGGGCAGGCCGAACGACAGTCTATATGTTGAAGACACGCTGAGGTAAGGTCAGGGACACCGTCTATGATATGGATGGAAGTATGTGACTGACAAATTATTCACAGGGATTAACATGGTTGTCTCGTTACGAGCGGATGCACCTGCTGGGCTCATGCAGTTGAGTGAAAAATTCAATGGAAGCAAAATATATATTACCATAACTAAGGCCGGTGAGGGGGTTATCTTCACTGTTGAGCATATCAAGAAATGAAATAGGATTAGACGGAGCCATATCAGACGGTTGAGAATCATCGCCAGCATGGTTCATACTAACAGTACTATGAGAGTGGAGGGGAGAGGTCTGAGAGGAAGACACTGACGCACCAGAATATTTTCACGCTGGCAGGATATGCGTTGATCATTCACGCCACTCGACAGTCCAATATCACCATGACATCAGCACAACACAATATTTATTGATTGACGTCGCACATGCCTTGCATTTGAATCACATGGATGCAGCCGACAACACCATACATTCGGGGCACCTAGAGTCTCAGTTGTAAGCCATGTTGCCACACCAAAACCAGACAACAGATAGTACCTTCAGATAATTTTGTGGAACAGAGGCATGCAACACCGCAACACATGATCACGCCGCACCATATTGCATCATGTGCGTGTGGTGGTGAGATAGGGTTCTACCAGTGGACGATGCACAGTATAGGGTACCTGGAACTACAATGTATGGTTCATCACTGTTGTACCGTCGATGAGTTACTTACCAAGAACATCCAATATCCATACTTTATATGACCTTTGAGTGGTGTGGTGGTCTTGCACCAGCTACGTGGTACATGCCACAACTACGCTCGGGATAGATCAGCAACAGTTAGACCTACCGGGATACCAAGCAAGAGTGCCTCTACCCAGCAGGAATGCGTCGAGTCATAGCATGAGCATCAGCTCAGAGAAATTCGCGCGAAATTTGCTGAATACCTATGGGCAATAGTAAGCATTCAAATACACATGTCAACTATGCTCAGTCACAATGACAGTTGCGACACACCATGATTGAGACAACGAAGAATTTCGTGGAGCTGATTCCAACGCTTGCAGCATATTGTTAGCAGGTGGGTGGAAATGAGAGGAAGATGGGTATTTGACTGTACCCATAAAACTGATAAACGTGTATCACACATTCAGCGTACAGACGTATAGAGCGTGGCTGGTCCAAACGCTTAATTCCCGCTGTGTACATGTAGTGTTTTCGAGAAGCTTACGATATTTCATTTAGAAAATAGGGGTTGAGTGCGGGTGCCCATGCCCTCCATTACCACGAGGTATTTACATATGTTTATACCTGAGCTAAGTCAGGAACTAAGTAGCATAGTTGGCTTATCCAAAGTCTGTCAATCACTGCATGCTTCAAGTAAGTCTTTTATACAAACTGACTTGCCCTTTCGAAGCATGGCTAAATATTTACAGTGAAGAAGAAACCATCCAAGGCTAAATGCTCGCAGTCAGACCGTAGTGATCGTCAGTGGCTCGCTACTCAATGTTGGTTCTCAAAGCCTGGGTACGTATAATCACCCATCCACGCAGTTGGCTCTCTGATGCTATTACACAGGGTCCGCAAGGCACAGAATGAAAAGGCATGCCTCTGAGTTGCAAGGTAAGTACAGGGCGAGTACCAACAATTTTTGACCCAATAAAACATACTGCGTGGTTTGTAGGACAAGACTCCAGTAGGCGTTCCTCGCAACTTTGAATGAGGTGCCGCTGATCTGATGTTACAGGCAGCGAGAATCATCAAAGTGCTCTCGGCAGACTGCTGTGTCGGCGGAAACTCTCGCTCCCATCAAGCGTACTGCTGCTCCATTGGCGGAAACTCTCACTCCCATCAGGCATGCTATAGAGCTATGGTGTGTGGACTGGCAGCCAGAAGACCGATGGCCAGATGAGTTGGAGATCTTGAAGGAATCTGTATGCTCGAAGTCTGATCCTGCAGCGCTCAGTCGCTTCTGGGCAGGAATGAGGGTCCATATCGAGGAAGGAAAGGAGATTTTATCCTGCCTTCGTAGGATTTCTCATGGTGCGCAGATGGAAGTGCCTTCCACCTCGTTAGGAAGTTTCTATGACATGTGTGTTAATGTAGCTTCGGAAGTGAAGTTCTTTGAGATGTCGCTACTACATGCTGATACATAGATTCAAATATGATATATTTCTGCGCCCATGATCCTGCCATTGCATGCCAGTATGTAGAAGCAGTTATAATATGTGGTGGCTCGAGAACAAAATGGAAATCCAAACATTTCCATAGCGAACACTATAGCGAACACCATGTTTTGTAAGCCTTGCGATCCATATGCCTCTATCGAGCGCAGATAACCCTGAGATCTCGGTACTACATGTATATTCTAACTTGATAAGTGCCTGGCGTGCACCTGGCTTAACGTTAGTGTCTCGAGAATGCGATGGAGAGCCAGCGCATCATAGCGAACACCATAGCGAACACCATATTTTGTGAGTCTCGTGACTGCCAATCTATGTACATACCTTCATCCGGAGCATGTACACACTACATCTATAACAGAATACCTACATATGCTAGTACATATCATGAGTAGGAGTCTTTAGCAATACTCAAAGGATATACCACCTAGCAACTTGCACAATGTATACAAGTAACCACTGACGACGAATTACTGGCCACTTCCATTTCAACTCAAGACCAGGTTGTAAGCTATGAAGGGGTCCTCTCGCTGGATGGAGGTGTATCACATAATTGCATTGACACAATTTATCTACAGTAATTCAGCTTTAGCTACTTGGGACCACAGCTCGTCAGAACTACTGGCCGTGGAAGAAGGCTCCATGTGACCGAGGATATCATCTAAAGACTTGGGCCAAAATGGGCTGTTAGGAACTGGAGTCGCATACACCAGTCCTTCGTTGTAGTTGGTAGTATAAGCTTGCAGTGCTGCGGCAAACGTCTTGAACCTCTTATGACTATTGTCAGGCACGCCAGTGACATGCGCCTGAACCGCCAGCCTTCTGATTGTTAGCTGTATAGATAAATATTATCTGAAAGTGGAACTGACCATTGAAAAAAAATGCCAACTTCCTGTCCTACTGTGATGACATAGTAGCCATCAATACCGTCCGTGGTGTCAGGAGGCAGAAATGTCGATGGATGGGGCCCAGGAAAGTGGAGAGGAAAAACCGGCGCAGGGCATGGAGCTGTGACGGCGTCCGGATCTGTGGTGTACGTGGTGTCTGGGGAATGCGTGAAAATGTTATAGACTCTTCTGTCATTGTCCAAGTCCAAGTGACCGTGTCGCAGTTGATATCTGTAGGCAATACGTAGTTAGTGTCAAGTCCGGGCCTACTCCGACCAACTCCGACACTATATAAGGTCTAGAAGAAGGTCCAGAAGCAAGTCCGACACAGAAGAACAGAACTCCGACTAGCGGAGTGTTGGCAGGAACGAAGTCCGCCGAGACAGAGGCAGAGCAGAGTGAGGGTGTCGGGTTTAGCTCGTGCGCTACCCCCTTGCATGATCTCAGCCCTCGTATTTCAGAGGGAGAGTACAGATAGAGAGTCGGAGATAACTCCAACAGACAGAAGACAGAATCGGAGGGAGTAGGAACTAAGTTGATATTCATACTGAAGAACAGCAGAGTACAGTACATGCTTTTATACTGTTATGGAGGTACAGTAATCAGAATTGGAACTGACATACGGAGACTCATAAATTTTCAAGTAAAATTTCCTGGACGATGAATGAAGGGTAGACGGAGGACATATGAACGGGTAACACAGAACATCCAGAAAAGGAAATAGTCCAGGTGCTGGACCATGCGGTGAGCGCGCTGCGGAGTACCTGACTGCGAAGGTAGTCACATGCCCCTCAGAGAACAGACCGCTCGGTCCGGTAGGAGAGTAACACAAGTCCGACAGCAGTCGGAGCGGAGATGGTTCGTAAACAGCAGACGTTGGGTGGAGTTGGTGCAGAGTGAGTGAACGACCGGCGGAGTAGGGTGCAGAGTGTATAGGGACTTATAATGAACGCACGGTCGTGACAGTGCCCCCCCCTTAGGGCCTGAACCCCTGAAGGCCGCATGTATGGGACGAGATCGACACGAGTTGATCATTTGAAATTATTTTGATGCCTTGAGGATAATGGCTTTAGCCACGGTGGAGCTCTGTCGGAGTTCGAAGTACCACTTAAAAACACGTGTTAGGGTACTGAACCTTCGTCCTTTCTTCCCATCATCATGCCTTCCCAGCGCCAGAGCAACACCCCCCAGCCAACCCCCAGCCACGTCCGCGACTACTCTCAAGTTGCGGATGAAGAACTGGTCGTCCTCACTGACGACTCCACCGACACCAAGCGGGAGAAGTCCGTGGAGAAGGCGCACCAACGAGAGGAGACTGAGCGGAGAGAGAGAGAACGTGAAGCAGAGCGCAAGGCCAAGCCTGAGGAGGCCAAGAGGCGGAAGGCGGAGGAGGAGAGGTTGGAGGTGGAGCGGAGGAAGAGAGCGGAGGAGGAAGAGGAGGCCCGAAGGAAGAAGGCGGCAGAGGAGGAGGCAGAAAGGCAGAGGCAAAGGGCCTCTGAAGAGAGGGCTCAGGCCAGGCAGGACGAGGCCACACAGAGGTGAGTGGTGGAGTGCTGTGAGTCAGGCGGAGCTGACTCGCAGTCTTATTTTCTTAGATTATGCGGTGCGGTGTATGATGTCAACACCACCCAGAGGGTCCCTGGGACCTCGGTGGTGGTTACCACGACCAGGTGGCCCCCCTGTACTCGCTGTGTAGCAAGCTTGACAGCGGGGCAATGCGAGCCAGGGCAAGGCAAGACCAGGGCTTGCCTGCCCTGTCACAAGAAAAAGAAGGTATGTAGCTGGACGAGGGAGGACGTGGTGGCAGGGCCATCGCGGAAAAGAGTGGGAACAGGGAGCTCACATGGGGAGAAGAAGAAGAGACTGCGAGGGAAGGGGAAGGAGAGAGCGACGGAGACAGAAGAGGCGGATGACGAGCGGGAGGCGGGCAGAGAAGAAGACGAGCCTGCGACACCGCTTGAGGGTCCCTCAGGGGCAGGAGTACACATGCAGTGGGCGGAATGGGAGAGGGAGCAGCAGCTGCAGGCCATGGAGAGGCAGGCCGAAGCGCATGAGACCGCTGCGCTGGCCTTCGAGAGGATGGCAGAGGCAGCGGAGCAGATGGCGGAGGCTGCAGAGTGGACCGCCAACGAGTGGGTGCTGTACCGTGCCTGGGCAGAGTGGGCGGAGATGAGGAGAAGGGAGGATGTGCGTGAGGCCAGAGTGGCCGAGTTCAAATGTGCAGGAGGAGGATGGAAGAGGCCGCAGTCGGAGGCAGCGGAGGACCAGCGAGAGGAAGTGGATGAAGGTGCGGAGGGGGATAATGAGGAAGAAGTCGAAGGGGAGCAGGAAGGCGGTGAAGAACAGGAGGGTGGCGGAGAGCAAGTGATGGAAGAGTAGAGTAGTTTTCTTTTTTTTTTTTTTTTTTTTTTGTCTTTATGTTTTTCTGTTCGTATTTTTTGTACTACTACTAAATAGACTTGTGACCTTACTTGCGATTCTGAGAAGTGAGACGGACGAGCGGAGAAAAATCTAAAGTACTTAAAGTAAGTCAGTAAGGGGCGGAGTTGGCCTGCGGAGGATGGTTATGTAGGTGGTGTATTATGGCGGAGGTTGGTATGGACCAGGTTTATGCGGATATCGTTCGTGGAAAGCAGAGACTATGTCGGAAGCGTGATCTAGTTCAGTTGCAAGTAACCAAGAGGTTTCCTCGTTGGTGTTCTCGTAACCAGCCCAGCGGACTAGATACAAGAGCTGACAATGGCAGCGATGGCGATCCACCTTAGAGTCAAGTATCTCTGATACTTCGTACTCAAGGTCACCATCAACATCTACTGGCGGAGGTGGAGGTTGTTGTCGGTTTGGGAAAGGGTTAGCCGCTGCAGCTTCCAGTTGTGAGACATGGAAGACCGGATGTACCGAGCGCATAGAGTCAGGGAGCTTAAGGGTGACAGAATGCATACCTGGCCTGGCCAGGATGGTGAACAGACCTAAGTACTTCTCGGAGAGTTTTTCCAAAGGACGAGTGGAGTGGAAGTACCTGGCTTTGACGTAGGCCTGTTCTCCGACCTTGAACTCAGGCGGAGGTATGCATTTAGCATCTGCTGGACCCTGGTAGTGCTGTTGAGCGGCAGACATTTCGGAGCGGAGGAAATCATGAAGGGCGGAGAGCTCAACGACATAGTCATGAGCCCTTGGGGAAGTGAAGTCTTGGTCAGGGACCACAGACAAGTTTGGATGGTATCCCTTGTTAGCAAAGAAGGGGGAAACTCCAGTAGTCGCACTTGGTGTGTTGTTGAAAGCGAACTCTGCTAGAGGTAACAGCTCAGCCCAGTTGTCTTGTTGGTAGTTACAGTAGACACGAAGGTACTGTTCGAGGGTCTGGTTCATTCGCTCGGTCTGGCCATCGCCTTCTGGGTGGTAACCCAAAGTGAAGTGAAGACGCATATCAAGGGCCTTTCCTAGAGAGCAGAAGAAGTGTGAGACGAACTCAGGACCTCTGTCGGAGGTGACATTAGCTGGTACTCTGTGCTTGGAGAAGACATGGGTAAGGAAGAGCTTAGCGAGTTCAGCAGAGGTGACAGAGTTGTGGGTGGGGATGAACACTGCTTGCTTTGAGAGGCAGTCCACTACCACGAGTATGGCGGAGTAGCCATCGGAGCTGGGGAGGTGTTCGATGAAGTCCATGGAGATGGAGTTCCAAGGTCTCTCTGGGACGGGGAGTTGCTTCAGTAGACCATAAGGGCAGTGGCGCAGAGTTTTGCTCCAGCCACAGGCGGTGCAGGACCTGACGTATTCTTTCACGTCGGAGCAGAGGTTGGGCCACACATAGTCCCTGTGGATGAGTTCCAGGGTGCGGTTTTGCCCGAAATGGCCTGCTAGAGGATGATCATGCTTGAACCGAAGCACTCGAAGGCGGAGATCATCAATGTCAGGGACAAAGATGCGACCGTCAAGGCGGAGTAGACCATTGGAGTCCAAGGACCACTGAGGCTTAGTCAGAGTTGGAAGATGGCTGGCGGAGACAGGGTCGGAGGATAAGGTGGAGATGATGTCGGAGTGCAAGCACTCAACATCGAAGACCATGGCGGTGCGGAGCACAGGTGCCATGAGGGTAGTGGTACGGAGGGACGACACAAGTTGCTCCTGTGTAAACATAGGGCGGAGATTGTGAGGATTTACCTGTGCATAGTCCCTATCCCCCCCTTTTGGGTAGACATCCCAACGTCGTGTAAGCACATCGGGTTTGGCTCCTAAGCGGCCAGGTCGGAAGCAGATAGAAAGATTGAACTGGGAAAGGTACTCTGACCAGCGGGCCTGTCGACGGGTGAGAACCTTAGAGGTGGAAAAGTACTCAAGGTTTTTGTGGTCTGTCACCACATCGACAGGTAAGGCGGAGCCTTCTAAGTAATGCCACCAATGGCAGAAGGCCTCGAAGATAGCCAACAGCTCCTTGTCGTGGGTATCATAGTTGAGTTCTGGCACAGTCATGGTGTGGGAGTAGAAAGCGACTGGGCGGAGTCCACCGTCAGAGCAGGTGATCGACAAAATGCCAGCAATGGCATAGTCGGAGGTGTCAGTTTCCACTGTAAGCAGAGCGTCAGGGACCCAATGAGTGAGAATGGGAGCGGAGCTGAAGGCATCCTTCAGGCGGAGGAAAGCGGAGCGGCACTCCTTGGAAAAGTTCCAAGGAGCACCCTTTCACGTGAGGCGAGTGAGTGGAACGACGATGTTGGAGTAGTTATTAATGAATCGTCTGTAGAAATTGGTGAAGCCAAGGAAGGACTGGATGTCTTGCACCTTCTGCGGCTCAGGCCAGTCGCGGACTGCCTGAACCTTCTCAGCAGACATGGTGAGACTGGAGGGAGAAAGAATGTAGCCGAGGTACTCGACGGAGTCGGAGTGAAACTCGCACTTCTCCGGCTTGGCATAAAGGCCATGCTTTCAAAGGCGGCGGAGTACCTCTTTTACGTGTTCGTGATGCGACTCCATGTCCTGCAAATAGATTAAGATGTCATCGAGGTACACCACGACGCAGACATCAAGCATGTCTGCAAAGATGCTATTGACGAATTGCTGGAAGGCCGCAGGGGTGTTAGTCAGACCGAATGGCATTACCCGCCACTCGTAAGAACCATAACGAGTGTGGAATGCTGTTTTCCATTCATCTCCATCTGCGATGTGGACTAGATGATAGGCATGGCGGAGGTCGATCTTGGTATAGACTTTAGCATGGCTTGGGGAGTCGAGTAGGTTGGAAATGAGCGGCAGTGGATAGCGGCCTTTTTTCGTGATTTTGTTGAGTCCTCGATAGTCTACACAGAGGCAGAGTGAACTGTCCTTCTTCTTTACAAAGAGGACAGGGGCACCGTGAGCGGAGGTGGACTGCTTGATGAAACCGTAGCCAAGATGCTCGTCAATGAAGGTGCGGAGAGCTTCAAGCTCTGGCGGAGAAAGAGAGTAGATTGTGCCAATGGGTGGAGAAGCTCCTTCCTCAAGGTCGATCTTGAGATCGAACAAGCAGTGTGGTGGAAGTTCTGTGGCCTTGTCTTTACTAAAGATGTCGGTGAACTTGTGATACTCAGGAGGAACCGAGGAGAGGTCAGGAGGCGGAGATGAAGCGGAGGACGCACAAAGCTTCACATCATCAGCGGAAAGCTGTAAGCGGAACTGTCTAGAGCCAGGGAGAGCACAGGCTCTGACATACGCAGCAGCATTGATGAGTGAGATGAGCAGAGCGGAGCGCGGTGAGTCTGTCGGAGGTGCAGTCGGAGCTGCAAACGGAGCGGAGGGTGTCGGATCCGGAGCGGAGGACACAGTGGAAGATGACGAAGGCGCCTGGGGCACCGGCATTCCCTGTAGCGGTGGTTTGAACGATATACTGCCCAGTACCCAGTCAATCGACAGATTGAAGCGGGTGAGCCAGTTGTGTCCTAATACCAGCAAACAAGAAGAATCCAATGGAGTAACATAAAATGAAGCGGAATTGACATCGCCAGAAGGAAAGCGGAGGGAAAGATCTACTTCTTGGGAAATGACAGCATTTGTACTACCATCGAACAAGTGGAGCGGAATTGGTGGGGAAATGGAGGAAACAGGAATGGCATATTTTTTAATTACAGACAGGTCTACGAAGCAATGAGAAGAACCAGAATCAATCAACGCAGAAGAAGTATCAACAGAATAATCCAGAAGAGTTACAGACAGAAGTAAAGAATTGGGACTAGAAAGAGCGGATGCGTTGAGTCGAATGTCTGGTTGCGCACAGTTGGGTTCAACGCTTCCTCCAGGCTGTGTGAGCTCCCTGGAGGAGTGGACTAATTTTTTGGCTCTGCCTTCTCCGCAGGTGGAGTAGGTGGAGTTTCAGCCATAGCTGCACGGGCTTTGGCTGCGTGAGAGGTGGACTTGGGACAGTCCTTGGCGGAATGGCCAGCCTCGCCACAGAAGAGGCAGAGGTTATTCTTCATCCTGCGCTGGCGTTCAGCGGAGGTGAGTTTGCCATCCTTGCCCAGAAGATGGGCAATATCGGACTTGGACGTGTCGGACTTGGGTGGGTCTTTCTGTTTGCCCTTGCCCTTGGCATCGGACTTCAGAGCGGAGGCGGAGGACGATGATTTACTTTTGTTGTCGGAGTTTGAGGACTGCGACTTGTCGGAGGCAGACTTGGTGGTGCGCGAGATCTCTGCTTTGCGCTCCCAGTAGCGCGCATCGATGGTTTGGGCGAGTTTGCGGAGTTGTGCAAGGGTAGAAGGCTTACCAACGCGAGCAATCTCGTCTTTGATGCAGTCTGGAAGTCCGCTATAGAAGCAGTGGTGGAGTGCACCGACACCGTAGTCCTTGACCTGTGAAGCCCAGCGATTGAACTCCACGATGTATTTGGTAATTCGAGAACCATCCTTCATGGTAAGGTTCTCGAGTTGTTGGACAGCATCCGCTATGGCATCATGCGGACCGAAATTAGCTGTGAGCTCTTGCAAGAACTCATGATAGTCGTCCATCCAGAGCGGGCGGTCATAGTTGTCGGGGTTTAGCAGATCTGGCTCGAACCAAGCCAGGGCCATACCCTTAAGATAGGATTGAGCGAAGGTAACCTTTGCTCTGTCGGAGCGGAATGCGCGAGGGCGGTCTTGGAAGTTCAGCTTGCACTGAACGAGGAACTCACGGAGTTTTTTAGGGTCGGAGCCATCGAAAGTGTCAGGCTCGTGGACTTTGGTTTTCGGAGCAGAGTCCCCAGTGCACGAACTAGATCGCGCAAGCGCATGGACAGCTCTAGCAAGAGCTATGAGGGGATCCTCTGGCGGCTCAGCTGGGTCTTTGGGGATATCCCCGTCACCACTGCCCCCGCCGTCGGGATCACCATCAGGATAGTCAGGGTCGGGATCAGGTCCATCATCTCGGTTACGAGGAGACGGAGTATGGAAAGCTGATGGGTGGAGGTTGGAGCGACCAGCTTGCGAAGCGCTTTCGCCTTCAGCACGAGAGCAGCATCGAGCGGAGAAGGATTGGAATTGTTCGACGACGGAAGGGAGTCGACGCGGATTGGCTAGCGCTGCAGCGAGGTTCTCAGCAACCTCTCTTTGGGATTGAGCTCGAGTTCTCATAATGGCATAAGTTTTTCAGAGGACAGAAAACGAGATCGTACAAGTGCAAGTACGAATATACTGTCAAGTCTGGGCCTACTCCGACCAACTCCGACGCTATATAAGGTCTAGAAGAAGGTCCAGAAGCAAGTCCGACACAGAAGAACAGAACTCTGACTAGCGGAGTGTTGGCAGGAATGAAGTCCGCCAAGACAGAGGCGGAGCGGAGTGAGGGCATCGGGTTTAGCTCGTGCGCTACCCCCTTGCACGATCTCAGCCCTCGTATTTCAGAGGGAGAGTACAGATAGAGAGTCAGAGATAACTCCGACAGACAGAAGACGGAATCGGAGGGAGTAGGAACTAAGTTGATATTCGTACTGAAGAACAGCAGAGTACAGTACATGCTTTTATACTGTTATGGAGGTACAGTAATCAGAATCGGAACTGACATACGGAGACTCATAAATTTTCAAGTAAAATTTCCTGGACAACAAATGAAGGGTAGACGGAGGACATATGAACGGGTAACACAGAACATCCAGAAAAGGAAATAGTCCAGGTGCTGGACCATGCAGTGAGTGCGCTGTGGAGTACCTGACTGTGAAGGTAGTCACATGCCCCTCAGAGAACGGACTGCTCGGTCCGGTAGGAGAGTAACACAAGTCCGACAGCAGTCAGAGCGGAGATGGTTCATAAACAGCAGACGTTGGGCAGAGTTGGTGTGGAGTGAGTGAACGACCGGCAGAGTAGGGTGCGGAGTGTATAGGGACTTATAATGAATGCACGGTCGTGACAGTTAGTAGCAATCACCATGGCAGATAGAAAAATATTAATTACCTGAGAGCTGCATTGACTCTAGCAACTCATGAAGCGCGCTAGAGGAATAGCGACGGGATAGGCCAGAGCGTGAGCGGGACTCTTTGCTCATCAAGTTATCAAGCTGATGGAACAGTGTGCCAGAGGTATTGGAACAAGGAGGTTAATAAGCTGTCAGGTATATGATACAATCACGTGGTAAATGTCAAGCTTATGTAGGAGCAGGAAACATGTCGTGAACAAACGATGAGCCCAGGGAAATTACAGACGAAGCAGCCAAGAAATAGAACTCGCCTTTCCCTCAGTCTAGTGCGAGAAGTCCGCTCAGCAGGGTCGCAAGGAGTTGTGCACACTCGGCTTACACATACAGTTTACAACCAGAAGACACTTGTGGCGAAGGCAGCAGAAGCCCAAAATGACCAGGCAGAGAGAATTGGCAGTGAGTATCACCTGTGATTCCCACCTGGAAGAGTACAAGGAACTTACCCTGATGAAGAGGTGACGCCAGAGGCACTGGCCAACATGCAAGCGTTGGATAGGTATAACGGTCAAGCTAAAGGACAGAGATATATATTGATAACTCGGATAGCTGGGAGGATTGTGAGGAGGCCGTTCTTGATGGTGTGTTGGATGGTACTCACATTCTGGAGATTAGCAACGTGGGTGGGGAGCTGAGCGACTTGATAAGAGATATGTATTCGGATTTTGAAGCAGGGTAAGAACATGAACTTACTTGAAAATCATTCTAACTGAGTATGTACCCTGCAGGTCAGAAAAGCGCACAAAGCGCATTGATCATCACATGCGCCAAGATCGAATTATTCAACACAGTCAGGCATTCGATTTGCAAATGCCTGCACTCACTCACTCTTACCTGGAATGGAACCATGCTCAAGCCTTGATGCCAGCTAGGGGCCATTTTGCGGAGAGGGTGGAGGCTGAGGACCTGGGCAATGGATCGAGCGCCGGAACTTGGAGAGTGCATGTGGTAGATGTGTTTCATGGGCCATTATAGTTCTGTGCGAAGGGTGTTACTGACGGCAACCATTTAGGCGCTGAGAAAGTGAATCTTGTAATCAGTGCAGATGACTCTTACATCACCTCCGCACTTGTGAGGCAAGGATTCGTGCCGTGCTCCCCAATCAGACCTTCCATGGCTATCACGATCAATGCTCTCAAACTATACCGTGTCGCTCGCCTCCGTAGTCTGCATTTCTCCATTCAGGCCTTTGTCAAGACCATCTGTGATTTACAAGGTGTAAGTAGTTCGTCTTGGATCTGGCAGTCTACTGATACACAACAGGTCGCATTCCAGCGCTACTTATCCCGTCAGTTCTCCATCGCGCTCGATCTCTACCTCAACATCTTAAACGGAGTGGAAGCCCTCATTATGGAAGCATTGTCTAGGACATCTAACGACTGGCGCTTGCAGCATGCATGTCCTGCATGCACCTACGAGTTGAAAGACGAGCCCTGTCTCAAGTTCAAGATCCTATATGCTATGGACAGTAACAATTCCTTGAAGCATATACTCCATTGCATTGTGGAAGATGAAGACTCACATGAGCTGCCTACAACTCAAAAGGTACCAATGACATGCTACCTCTCTCGTGAATTCGTTGATTCTTTTGCCCAAAGTGCTCCCATTCAAAGTACAAGCAAGGACGTCGAGGTAAGTTTGAGTTTGAATTCTCTTGTAGTCATCTTCATGCAAAGTTGGTCAGACAGGAGATGAGAATCCATGCGCCAGTCGTTGGAAGAACATGGACGAGCAGAAGACGAAACAGACATGGGGAGTCTATGACGAGACTGGGATATTCCTGGCTGTTTGCTGGCATGGGATGTCATTGCTCATTGCTGACATGGTACAGAGCGGAGAACTGTGAGTGTATCTCTCGTTACAGCAGAATTAACGATAAATTCAAATCACAGCGCCAAATATCCAATTGCCATTGTGTCGAGGCTGATGAAGGTATTCGGGGCTGATCTCGGAGGTGGATATGACATCAGGTGTCAGTTCTCCACCACCCTTGCAAAGAGTGTTATTGGCAAGGACGTCGAGCAGAATCAACATACCTGCCTGGTCCCAGCGTTTCATGGTCATGCTCACTGGCAATTGTGTCAACTTTCTCACCTGACGGTCTATACTGAAGGACTGGGCCTCGAAGACCTCGAAACATGTGAGAGGACGTTCTCCAAGTCTAATGCGCTCGCATCCTCATTACACTATGCGAGTGCTTTCCATCGTCAGCAAGCAATCAACGCATATTTTTCCCATAATGATGCGTATGAAGTATATGCGAGTATATGTGAGTATGCATTTCATGTTCCCCCATACTGTCCTCTAACAGTTGTGTGTATAGTGAACTTCATATATAGCAACTATAAGCAAGCACTATCGATCATACAGGACTGTGAATTCGTGTTGCCATCGCTCAAACATGAACTTGGGGTCACCGCTGACACTGAGTTCACTACGTGGCTTCAGGAGGAGCGAAACTATTTAGAAGGGCTTGAGATGGAACCTCTAAATGAGACCTTACAGATGGAGTACTGGCGGGCATTGGTGAACCTTGAAGCGAGCAAGTAAGTTCTCATAACACCGCTGGTTGCTAAAGTTAATTCCCCTTAGGAAGGATCTAGACTTGAAATCTGCGCTATGGGATGTCACAACACCTTCCGACCCAAAGGACTATGCTATGTACACACGCAAGACTTGGAAGGCGGAGACAGCTCACCGGCATGCTGTAGAAATGTACAACAAGGATCTTCGTATTGTCCAGGATCTCGAGAGTAAGCTCAACATTGACAGCCGTTGGACGCCCGAGCGACCCAAATGGCATGATGCTGCACGTCTTGTCACAAAGAGGACTTTCCAGCATGCGCTGGACCATTTAGAAGCCCTTGTCGTCGCATGGATATTCGAGCTCTTGAAAATGAACCGTGTGGGTACCAGTGAGTGATTGGTCCATATCATTTCACATTGGTCATTGGTGCTCACCACAGCTACAGGATACAAGATGCGGAAGCACATTGCGAAGGTGCTGCAAGTGTGCTCCAGTGCAATTCGCATAGCACTCGAACAATATAATACTGCTGCATGTGCCATGGATCCCCCCCATCGCATTCTCAAGTGGGACGAGGTAGTTGAATATGCCTTTATCACTGAATTCGACCTCCTTCGAGATGCCCGGCAAGACGTGTCACAGCGACCATGGGCGACACCGGCTGGACGTAGTGCAATGGACCATTACTTCAAGTTGTTGCATGCTCGAGAGGAGATCAAACACCTAGAGGTCGAAGCCTGTAGGCTATTGATGTACTTGAGAGACGAGGAGCGCTTCCTGGATGAGAGTGAGCAGCAGGCGTGAGCTCTCCACCCCCCATTAGCTCATCAGATAGCTCGTTACCACTCGAGACACAGTCGCTTCACCTCCCAACACCTCAAGTGCCTGCATGACATCACCAAGCTGCCTGGCTACAAGGGCTCTCTCTCTTTCAGCGAGAGCATGCGAATGGGCCCTGGTGAAAGTGCCTCTAAGCCGCATGTCATCATACTGCCCTTGTTAATCAACACTGTTTGCTCTCAGTTGATGGATTCCAATGATATAGACACTCAGGAGAATCTGGAGGAGGAGGAAGAGGAGGAGGAGGAGAAGGAGGAGACTTTGTGTATGGTGCTGGAGGTCCTTGATGCTACTATTTACGAAAGTACTACTTGACTTAGTTTTTCCGTAGATAAATTTCAAGCATAAAATCATCAACCTCCGCAGGGGATATTAAGTATGAGTACCGTCATGTGCTCCCAAGTAAGGTAAAGAAAATGCGACACTAATAGGTGCACAGTTGAGGGAGATATGTGCAAAACACGAGCTCATCATGGGTAACAACAAGCACGAGGGGGCATGAGGGGCGGCAGCTGTCACCAACAACCGCTGATGTCATAAAACTATAAATACAACAACAACATTACAAATACATCACGTGCAGGGTAGCGCTTTCCGACATCGCTGTTTGGCGGTAGCCGGTAACAAATAGAACGGTCACATGTTCCCGAGTAAGGTAAAGAAAGTCCGAGGCAAATTGGTACACAATTGGGGGAGATATACACAAAATATGAGCTCGTCATGGGCAACAGCAAGCGCGGGAGGGCGGCAACTGCCACCGACATCGGCAACGAGCGTGAGGGGGCGTGGGGGGGGGGGTGGCCATTGCCACCGACGTCAGACAGCATAAATAGAGTACTATTTCCTCCAGGCTACTGGAGTACTACACACTAAGTACAATTATTATTGAAGAGATATTGAAGGAGGCAGAAAGTATAGTATTTTCCCTCTATTAAGAGGGTGTCACACGCATTATTATCACCTCTAATAAGATTGGCAGGGTGGGAATCACAGGTGATGACACAAGTCCGGCATGTATGAACCTTCTACAGTGGCTTACCGCTCCCGCTGGTTCTGCATAGTAAAGAAAGATGGAAAGTCTCTTCGTCTTGTGCATGACTTACAGCCCCTGAATGCAGTGACCATCCGCAATGCATCCGTCCTGCCCTTCGTAGAACACCTCGCAGAATCCTTTGCCAGGTATGCGGTATATGCGATGATGGACCTCTACTCCAGGTATGACCAGCACGCACTTCATGTGGATTCCCGCGACCTCACCACTTTTGGTACCCTGCTTGGGCTGCACCGGCTTACTACCCTGCCGCAAGGTCATGCGAACGCAGTCCAGGTATACCAGGGAGATACTGCATTTGTTCTCCAGGATGAGATCCTGCATCATACCTTGCCCTTCATAGATGATGTCCCTGTAAAATCTGAGACCACCCACTATCAGCACGCAGACGGGTCCTATGAGACTATCCCGGAGAATCCTGGGATTCAGAAATTTATCTGGAACCACTGTATAGTCATTAACCATATCCTTCAGTGTTTGCAGAACGTCGGAGCCACCGTCTTGGCAAAGAAGTTCGTGCTAGCCGCTCCGTCCACTGTGATCGTTGGCCACAAGTGCACCTTTGAAGGTCGCATTCCTGAGGAAAGCAAAGTGCAGAAGATCTGCAACTGGCCCGAGTGCCGCAACCTGACACAGGTCCGCAGTTTCCTTGGTGTCTGCGGAGTGCTACACATCTTCATCAAAGATTTCGCCAAGATTGCGTGGCCGCTAGTCGCACTCATGTGGAAAGACGTACCATTCACATGGGACGAACCGCAACGTGCTGCCATGCAACAACTCAAGGACGAAATTGTAAAGTCCCCCACACTCTGAAGGATTGACTATGAGTGCGGTCGCGAAGTAATTTTAGCAGTTGACACATCGGTCATTGCAGTTGGCTACATCCTCTACCAGCTTGGCAAAGATGGCAGATGGTACCCGAGTTGCTTCGGATCCATCACCCTCAACGAAGTGGAAAGCTGCTACTCTCAGGCTAAGCTTGAGTTGTATGGTCTCTTCCGCACATTGTGCATGGTACGCATATACATCTTCGGCCTCACTAACTTCACTGTGGAGGTAGATGCGAAGTATATTAAGGGTATGATAAATAACCCAGATCTGCAGCCTAACACGATGATCAATTGCTGGATCGCTGGCGTCCTCCTTTTCTCGTTCAAACTCGTCCACGTTCCTGCGGATAGGCATGCCAGCCCTGATGGCTTGTCCCGCTGTCCACGGTCGGAGCTCAACCCGCCTGAGGATGACAACCATGAGGATTGGCTAGACCATTTTTATTCTTTCTCTATGCAGGTTGTCAATGACTGCCCACCTCCTATGTCACTTTCCAGTCAAGATCAGCATTCCCTACCGCCACCCGCTTACCATCAGGCGAGCCTCCCGCCGCCTGCATCCTTCTATCTCGCATTCTCTGCGACTGCTGATGCTAATAACCCTTCTGATACCCCAGACGACCCTGCTATTCTGCGGTCCATGAAAGCTCGGGCACGCGAAGCAAAGATAGAAATGATCCGCACATTCCTCACGACCTGCGAGCGACCTCCTGACCTTACTGATGCGCAGTACTCATCCTTCTTTAATTCGGCCAGCCGCTTCTTCCTCCTAGATGGTAACTTATGGCGTAGGGAACCACACGGACGGCACCAGCTAGTCGTCGATGAATCCAAGCAGTACTGTCTCATCAAAGAAGCGCATGATGACCTCGGGCACAAAGGTGTCTTCACAGTCCGCACATGCCTTCTCCTCCACTTTTGGTGGCCTCTGCTTGTCGAGGATGTGAAGTGGTATGTCCGCACTTGTCACAAATGCCAGATCCGCCAGATGCAGAAGCTTCATATCCCCCCCACTGTACCCATGATAGGGGGCCTGTTTCATAAAGCTCACATTGACACAATGCTGATGCCCAAAGCCGGCGGCTACTGCTACATAGTACAGGCTCATTGCGCGCTCACCTCATATCCTGAATGGCATATGTTGCGTGTGGAAAATAGTACCACACTCGCGTCCTTCATCTTCGAGGACATTCTATGCCACTGGGGTCCACTCACTGAGATTGTCACTGACAACGGTCCTGCATTCATCCAAGCCTTAGATGCCCTAGCCATGCAATATCATATCTGTCACATCTGTATCTCTCCTTACAACTCTCAGGCTAACGGCATTGTAGAGTGCCGCCACTATGATGTTCGTGAGGCTATCATGAAGAGCTGCAAGAATGATGATCGCCGCTGGCACACCGTTGCACACTCTGTCTTCTGGGCCGAGCGGGTCACCATTCTGAAGTCTACAGGTTTATCCCCTTACTTCATGGTGCATGGTGTTGAGCCGCTGTTTCCATTTGATCTCGCTGAGGCTACCTTCCTCTTGCCCCTATCCCATGATGATGCAACACTGCTGGCTACCACAGAACTGATTGCTTGGCATGTGCGCCAGCTACAGAAGCATCAGGATGACCTAGACCAGGTCTGCGGCAATGTCCTCCGTGCACGCTTTCAGTCTATCCAGCAGTTCGAAACCACCTTTCAGCATCGCATTAAAGACCATAACTTCGCTCCCAGCACCCTCGTGCTTGTTCGCAACTCCCGCATAGAGAAAGAGCTGAACCGGAAGACGAAGCCACGGTACACCGGTCCCATGGTCGTCCTTTGTCAGACCACTGGGGGCTCGTACCTGCTGGCTGAGCTGGATGGCTCCATCTCCAAACTCCGCTTCGCTGCATTCCGCTTACTTCCCTACCACCCGTGGTCTCAGACCCGCGCAACCGTGACTCACATTACTGGGTTGGATGATGAAGAACTAGACCGCCTTCTTGAGGAAGCTGAGGATGACCCCACTGATGATGATGTGGAGGCTTTTTCCATGGACAGCTGACTATCCGTCCTTTCCAGTATCCACAGTTTGTCCATTGTGCTATTCCCCCATACCCTCTTCTCCCACAATACCCATACCTCTTTCTGCGGCCTCGCCCGCCTCCCCGTGGCTTCTTCTACTACACTTGTTCCTTCTCCCATGCTGACTGGGGACAGTCAGCATTCAAAGTCCCCCACAGGGGTGACCAGCATACCACTTGATCCACCCGATACCAGACATAGTTTGTTTCCTTTTATCTGTTTTACCCTGGGTTTCGTCCAGAGACCTCTATTCCACCCCGGGTTTCGTCCGGAGACCTCTATTCCACCCTGGGTTTCGTCCAGTGATTCTACTGATAGCTAGTCCTCGCTCAAAAAACATAACAACTGCTTACAAAAAGTCCAAAACCGTCCAGAAAAATAACAAAACACCAAATAAGTATATAGCCAAAACAACATCTCTCCTATCTCTCTTACTAGTCTCGCTGATGCCGTCCTTGGCCACCCTATACCATGGATCCTCGCAACCTCCCCGCACAGTCAGCGTGCGCCCCTTGATCTATTTTTCTTTCAACTTGCCTTCCATCTCCTTGCAATTGATACACAAAGACCGTCCCAGCTACCCAATAAACAACCCCTTCGCCTCCTCTTCAAGAACCTGTCACATCCTACCATCAAGATCGTTTCATGAGGACTTACCATTGAGAGAAGTCAAAAGTCACATGAAGAAGACAAGTCGGGCAGTACCCCACGCACTCTACCATACTGCGGCTGATTCAGGGCCAGTTCCATGCTGAGCAGACAGAAATCTTTCGTGGTACCCTGCTTCGCAACCACACAGAACAGGCCAGAACAATGTGTTTTCCCGCGCATAAGGCGTGGAACGATCCCAGTACGACAGGTGATGCGGAAACAAATGTACATACTACACAACGGCCTACTCGATCCCATGCTCTGCCAGCGCCTCTGCAAGCTGCTCGATGCGCACCTGCAACCGAAGGTTGGCTGCATGCATGGCCACCGCCTTGGCCCTTACCATTGCGAGAGCCTGCGAGAGATCTGTCGCAGTCTTGTTGCTCACTGCGCTGCGCCCAGAGGTCTTGCCCTTCCCATGGGTTCTGCTCTCGACCACTTCCACAATGTCATTGTCGTTGTCGTCATGAGCCTGCTTAGATGGACCGGCCTTAGGAGCCTTCGAGGATCACACTGTAGCGGATTAGTCTCGGTCGTGTTGACACACACTTGTCACTTACCAATTGATGCGCCAGCCTGCGCCTGCTTTCCCATGGCCTTCATCGACTTCTTGCATCCCTGCTTCATATGTGTGCAACCATCGCATGTTCGACCCTCCAGACCGAAACACACTGCATTCTTCACCGAGCACCTCATGCATGGCACCTTGTGCAGAACCGACCTGGGTGGGATCGTGACCCTCGGTCCTGCCTCGTCCTTGCTCTCTGCAATGGTCTGTCGCAAACACTGGAAATCCGCATGGTTTCCACGATGTTGCGAACCATTTAGACTCACTTACCTTGCGAGCCAGTTGAGGGACCTCCACATGGGACATTTTCACCCCTGCACCTTCGTCACCAACCCTCACTGCAGTCTCCTCACCCATATGGACATCTTGTTCGGCCTTAGCGTGTGCTTCGGCTTCCTCCGCGGTCCACTGCTCATAGACATCGTTGGCCTCAGCCAGCGTGGGAGCATCTGCTGCATCAACCCACACGGAAACCCCAAGCGTCTTCCCTCGCTCGACCAAGGGCATCAATGCCACCTGTGGCGGTCTCATCAACCTGTGCAACCACATCACCGAATCAGCCTCTTACTGTCTTCTCCTCCCAGCACCTTAGCCATATTGTTTTCTCTTCTCACATGTCCTCCCGATCATCAGGCACACATTTCGCCTCAGCAACAAGCCCTGCCGACACAGCTGTGATCTGCTCTCTCAAGGCAACCTTCTCTGCCTCTGCAGGGTCTGGGGTCGATGCACAGACGAGTTGGGACAGTCAAGGGGCGCAGTTTGCAGACATGGTACGAACATTGGAGATGGTCGATGGGGGGGGGAGAGAATCAAATCGATGCGAAGGTTTGTGCTGTGCACTAACAATTATATACTTAGCGGCCATGAGGTGCTTATGTCATCGGTCCGGACACCTATACGCAGCATTCAACAGTCTCCTCATGTTCCTCGGCTCCACGCTTGCTTTGTCTCTATGCGGAATCGTCCGGTGTTCTCGAACCCTCGGCACCACACCATTGCCATCACCATGTGGCAAGCTATTTATGTCCTCCGCACCACGTGGCTGACCGGGGATGGTCAGCATCTAAGTCCCCCACAGGTGTGAGGAATCCGCATTCCCTGGACACGTAAGCCCCTATCATTAACTGTTCTGTGACTACTGTTACGTCCGCTCCCCTCTCGTGTTCACTGTTGTTCACGCACTACCTTCCCATGCCCTTGCTCCCTCTCGCGCAATGCTGTACCCGCAGCCACTGTGCTCCAGTTGTTGTTTTTCCTTGGACTCTTTCTCTTATCACGGTCTCTATTCCTTTAGTGCTTGTAGTATACCCTCGGCCTCTGTTATGGCCTGTCCTCTGTGTACGTGCTGTCGCACAGCTTTCCTTTACTGTACCCTGTCTTACTTAGGTTCCGGGTTTGTCCGGACTATAAAGCCCTGTACTTAGGTACAGAAGGATACCTTTTGGCACTCGGAAGGTCACCACAAGTTTCCTTTACACTTTGTCTACACTGCACGTCTCGCATTCCGCCATGCACAAACTATGTATACTGCTCGCACCGCTCGCATCGCCAGTACTATCCCGCAGACCACACCGCACACATCATGAACCACTACTGCTACAAAGTGCCAGGTCTCACCTTCTAGTCTCGACAGTCCAGAATCCCTTGGGACAAGCAATTCGTTCCCTTCATTTATTATTGTTGTTATCTAAGCCATCTAGCTCGTATTATACAGCTACTTGGACTTTTCCTACACCGTGTTAACGTGCAGTGCCCACCATCGCCCACATGATCAATGCATATGTTTTCTCAGTCCAACTCTCGAACCAAGGCGTGTTAGTTGATGATCTCACCTCTCCAGCTGCATCATGAGCACATCAAATCCCCCTTCTGAGCGTGCTTCAGAAGTCACAAATCCCCTCCTGTCCTCCCCCAACCTCATCGCTGAGACTGGCACTGCAATCCTCGGTACTCTGGCCTTCTTGCTACAGCACATCAAATCCCCCTCCTTCTGAGCATGCTTCAGAAATCACAAATCCCCTCCTGTCCTCCCCCAATGGCACTGCAATCCTCAATACTGGCGTTCCTGCTATGGCCACCTCTCAAGAAGTCAGTGTTGTGAATGAGGAAACTGTGGCCATGGCAGGGACATTTGTCCTCCTTGCTTACATTGCCAAGGTATATGGTTCTGTTAATACGCGGTTACACTCATAATCATGTCCCTAGCTTATCAGTGGGCCCAATTGTGACTAGGTCAACAGCCACATCGAATGTGTCAAGACTGCTTTGGAAAACTCATGCACCGAACATACCCAGGCTGTAAAAGACCGCATTCACTCTGTTAAACAGATAAAGGATGTCATATTGCTAACAAAGGGGTTCTTTCCCATTTCGAAGGTCGGGGTGTAGTCTCTTAGTATTTTAGATCTGACATGACATTGCATATATAGGAAACTGCCTGGTTGGAGGCAGAAGTGTTTGTCCAGCATCAAAAGGTTGCACTGGCATCCAAGCTCAAGACCATCCTGGACAGCTTGGTGCGCTATGAGCAACAGCTGAAGGAGTGTGAGCAGGTTGAGCTTGCAAAAACTATCATTGCAGGGGTTACATTCGATCTCAGGGATGAGAAGATGCAGGAGATATTGGCCAACACTGTGGCAGAGCTTGAGCATAAGTCAATCATTCACGAGTTCCCCACAAATTACCTCTGACGATGGACGATAACAAGACTCATGAAAAGCAAAGCAATTTAGGGAAGTCATGGCTAGCTAGATTACTGATAGAAAATGTAGCACGGCAGCTGACTTTTTTTATTGAACTTATATTGATATAATCGTCCATGAAACCAGTTTCGCTACCTCATGACCCACTCGCCGCAATTCTCACTAGAAGGGTGCAATAAACAAATCTGATGCGAGGTACATGCATACCATCGAGTGTAATGAACGAGGATTCGTGTAACTAGTGAAAATACATGCAATTTTAATTAGGTTTTGCCCTTGAAGTCAATTGTGGCACCTCATCTGTCAGCAGTGCTGATGACCCGTTCCAAAGCCAGCATTTGTTTACCAAATGGTGGGTGACACGAACAAATACCTTCATCTTCAATGATACATTGTATCATATGGGTAGGGCTAGAAGGTGACCATCGTGGAGATGTTGAGTTGTACACAGTGGGAACGGAGGCTACACTTGCAATAAGCAGGAGCTGTGAAAAGATCAGCAGTCAATACTGGTAGAACTAAAGTCAACGTCATTTACTCACAGGTTAGAGAATACATTGAAGAAGTCGGAGCTACAGGAGTGTTAGTACATCAGCTACATGAAAAAAGGTTCTGCTCACAATATTTGGTTGAGAGGAGGGGGTGACACTGGTAACATGGGCAAGAATTTTGAAGATGAGAGTGACATTTGTGCAGGGGTTGCAGAGCTGTGAGTAATGCAACTGTGCAAGCGAGATAAATTACTTACGAGCTGCAGTGAGGATGGCACGAGAAAGGGATAGTTGGTGAAGTGATCGAGACAGAATGGAAAGTTGTGCTAGGTGAATCTGGTGAAGTTAGCAACTGGTTCGCTGACGGATGAACATGACTTACAGGTAGGAGAGGCAGGACTGAGGGATGGACTAGTTGGTGAGTATTGTGGAGATATGGGATTGAAGGAAAGTGGTTGCGGACTGTACCGCAGCAGCGTCAGTGAGAAGGTAGCATAGGTGAATATCACGGACTGGTTGTGGGTGGCGTTGAGGAGTATGTCGGTGATGTAGTCGCTCTGCTGCTGTTGTAGTAAGGAGATGTGGGGCTAAATGGATGGACTAGTTGGTGAATACCACGGAGATATGGGACTGAAGGAAGGCAATTGCGGACGTACCATTCGAGACATCAGTGAGAAGGAAGGCAACGTGGATGAATAAATACCACAGGCTTGTTAGTGAATTCAATTGAGGGCAGGTGGCATTTGTCGGTGATGCAGCCGCTTTGCTGTGTCATAGTTGGCAGACAAGGGGCTAAAAGGATGGACTAATTGGTAAGTACTGCAGAGATGTAGGACTGAAGGAGGGCGACTGCGGACTGTACCAGTGACATCGGTGAGAGGGAAGGTGACGTAGGTGAATACCATGAGCTGGTTGGTGAATACAATCGAGAGCTGGTAACATTGGTGAGTATGTCCATGATGTAGCCCCCTCTGCTGCATCGTGGTTAGGGGATGTAGGGCTAAAAGGATAAGTCAGTTGGCGAGTACTGCGGAGACATGGGGCTGAAGGAGGGCAATTGCGGGTACCATGGTGATGTTGGTAAAGAGGAAGGCAATGTGGGCAAACACCACGGGCTGGATGGTGAGTATGTCGAAAGTGGGTGACGTTGGGGGGTATGTCAGTAATATAACCCCTTTACTGCTGTCATGTCGAATGGTGAGTTCGCACCACTGTACAGATGTAAGGCAGGTAGGTGAGTACGCATTGGGAGAACTCGATGCCAAGTAGTGGTAGTTTGCAAACAAACCATTGAAACAGCATCACATATAATATGTTTGGGGCCATCATTGAGGCAGACTGAAACAGTTCTAATATTGGCAAAATGAATGTGGAGAGCCAAAAGTTGTTTACCAATGTAATGTGAACATCTTCCTCTTTGACAATAGGGGGGGGTGTACGTGCTCCATCAGGGGGTGCCCCAGCTAAGACAATGTAAGCATGGTTTTGGCTGACATGGAAAGTTGAAATTGATTTACCAAACAGCGAATGACGCAAGCGCGAACAATGATAGGGTATGTATGTGTTCCACCAAGGAGTACCCCTGGCTAAGACGATGTGGGCACGATTCTTGGTTGGCGTAGAGAGCTGAAAATTACCGACCAAATGGTGGGTGATGCAAATGCAAACGAAACTTCATCTTTGACAATAAAGGATGTAGGTCTCCATCAAGGAGTATCCTGGCTAAGACGATGCGGACACGGTTTTTGGCTGGCAAGGAGAGCTGAAATTTACTAACCAAACAGCGAGTGATGTCATCTTCGACGATAGGGTGGACATGTTCCATCAGGGAGTACCCCAGCTAAGATGATGTAGATATAGTTTTGGCTGATGCCGAAAGCCAAAAGTTGTTTACTGTTGCAAACATGAATGCAAAGCAATCGTGAACATGAACATTTTCGATGATAGGGTGTATACATGCTCCATTGGGAGCTAAGACAATGCAGACATGGTTTTGGCCAACATGGTGAGCCGAAAGCTGTTTACCAAGCAGCAGGTGATGCGAATGCAAACATCTTTGTCTTCGACAATATGGGATACAATGTTCCATCAAGGAGTATCCTGGCTAAGATGGTACAGATATCATGAAACAAGGAAGCTGAATGATCTTACAGTGTATGTGTTCCTTCTACACTCTGCTACCTGAAAAATTGAACACTCATCCATAGGATGTCATCTTCCTCCGAGTGCTCTTGCATACATCACGTGTTAACCATATCAACCAGACTGTAGTCACGAGCAAGGTTGAAGCCATCTCTACCCATGGGTTGTAAGGGATGGATTGAAAAGTGCACGTAATGTGCCACTCACGAGCTGATATGATGCTACAAAAAGTGTGTAGTAAGCCTGACTAGCCCTCGTTCATGGGATCATCAATTCCAGCCTCGAGACACAATGTATCCTTGACCTCTGCATTCTCATCTGCCAACTCCACACAAGATGATGGGGAAGACAGACAGACAGAGCCTGATGCTAAGTCAGGCCTCGAGTACTCCAACACGACCACCGCAATCTCCATGTCATAGAATGGATCACCATCACTCTTCTCGCCTGATGTTGCAAGGGGTTGGATTGGAACAGAGAGCTTGTATGTGGATGAGGATGGCAACTCGTCGAAATAGTCTGTGACTTGAAGATCATGTCATAGTCTCTCACCATCAACATTGCCTGGCAGCTGGGTATGGTGGATGATGAGGCAGGGTGGATGTGTTTATAATCACATAACTTACCTGTATAAGTGCACGTACAGCGGCACCAGCATGAGCATCCACCAATCTGGACTGAATGATGTCCGGTGGCCAGTCAAGGTGCTGCGAACAAAATTCCACCAGGGATGTAAGATCAGGCTGGCGAGACATCACAACAGTAACAGGAGGGTGTCCATTGTCCAACCACGAGGTAAGAGGTAAAAGATACATTGCCAGGACAGCGGGGTCAGGGAACTCAATGCACTCCTCCACAATGATGCAGGCAAGTTCGTAGTGTCTATGTCCAAGGAGCTGTCAAGGATCCGTTCTTAGCACCTCACAGACGCTGTCATGCCACTTGGAAACGAAGCTCATGAACTTGGCGAACTGGAGTGTGGTGGCCACTCGCAAGAGACTCCTTCCAAAGCCATATTTTGCCAGCCGACGGGCAACGTCCATGCTGCACCACTGATTACCTGTCTATGAATTAAATGAGACTGGATGACATCTTCAGTGTGCTGGGGATGGCACGTACCTCAGCATCCACACTGCTCATCAACAAAATCAGATAGAGGTCCCCCAATTCGAGACTGGCACAGTTTTCTATGTCTTTGGAGGAGTAAACTAGAATGTCTTCATACCTGGTAGAGTAAGGGGTGCCACTAATACTAGAGTTGGTCAGTTGCACCGATATTTGAATGAACAGCTTACCTACGAATAATGCAGGTCACACCAAACAGCAGCACGTCGTTGTACAGTGTCACAACAGCCTCGATTAGTCCGTAGGATTGAAGATTTGCAAGCTCCACATCTGCCTCTCCTGGGGCCTGATGAGTCGTGTTAGCATCTGTTGAGATATGACATAGCGTACATAGAAAACAACTTACCACATGCCAGTTGAAGCTGAATGCTGTCAGTAATTCTTGAAAGCGCTGCACGAGGAGACGCGGGAAGGTCAAACCTACAACATCTTTTCCCCTCTTGAGTTGGGGACAGTCTGGCCCATCAAAGACGAAGTAAGGGTGAAGAAACATGTGAGAGATAGTGGAAAGATGACAAAAGATGATATCCATTTCATGTGATTGTCCTGTACCAGCTTGATGCCATGAAAACACGTTGATTAGTGAATGCATCCATGCACTGGTGATGTGTCATCTGCAATGGATGATAGAGTACTGACCTAGCATTGAATCCTACAGTAAGCAATCGAACACCTCCATCATCGCTGGATGGGTCAAACATTTCAGCAGCCAGCTGGCTGAGCATGTAAGGCCGTGCTGCAGGTGCAAGAAGCTATGTATGGTCGGTATAACATGCTAACAAAACAGCAGAAAAGAGGAAATACTTACAGGCCACAATTCAGAGACTCTCATGTGTGGTGGACTCCGAGGACTAGTTAGGAGGATTGTCGATAGGGGGAGAACGAGGGAAAGCCAGTTGACGTAGGCATAGGCCAATGCCCAGCTGACAAATATGAGATTGGCCACTGGCCAGAGTGCCAGGACCATGATGCGAGAATGGATGTATTCGATATGGGTGATCTATGTTTTGAAATCGTCAGTGGAGGCGCTGGCAGCTGATGAAAGAGCTCACCGAAGGATGGATCAAGTCAGATCTTGGGGGTGCACTCCAGCTAGTGAGCATGCTTGGCCAGGGAATCGAGCTCGATAGTGCTGTGAACTGTTGGATGTAAAATGCTGAAACACTTGCTGGCAGGTACTCACCACAAACGGCCACTGATGTGGCAACAAACAGTGGGAGATGTTGGGGGATGACTCGAACGGGCTTTGGAGGGAAGGGAAGGCTCCTGCCAGCCTACACAGAGCAGGGAGATGTGGTAACCCAAACCTGCCCTTACTGCTTATGTCAGTGTGGTGTTGATGCCTCGAGGCAACAAGCCAGTTCGAGCAGTAAAGTACTGGAAGTAATTATAAAGTGGTGTAAAGTCACCTTACAAGGGGAAATTGGCACACACATTCGCAACTGGGCTGGTCAGATTGGCAGATGAGCTGGTAGAAAATGCAAACGCACCAAATGGGAAAGACCCTTGAGGTCGCTGTCGAGGTCCTGTGTGCCAGGCGCTGTGACACATAGCCATTATGGTATTATGGTAGCAGGGCAAGGGGTGTTACACGCACGACTAATACATGGACACTCAGTATGCAGTACTCAGTGCTTCAAGTCTCTTCAGCTTCAGCACTGAAGGTGACATATGTATTGTACAGCGAGCACAGAGCCAGCAGTCCGATTTGAACTGACTTGACGAACACGAGTACACTGTACTATACAATGTATTAGACAGCTCTGAGCTCAGCATACTAGCCAAGAAACATCTGGGAAACAGCTATGCGATGCGGCTGTTAACAGCTCTTTCACACTTGAGTGAGCCTTCTCATTGGCCAACAAGTGTCTTAGCAAGTCTTATGACAAGTCACTTCCAAACAGAGGCAGGTATAACCTGCTCACTCCCTCAGGTAGTTTTGCAGATGAATGTTAAGTCCGGGTCTTCGCCGGTCCAAGGCCGGTCCGGAGTCCGGTCGGGGGTCAGAGGATAGTACGAGATATCAAGAGGTTTGGACTATTGGACTTAGCGACTGAAGACGCAGCGCTATTCCCTTGTGTGGGCCGTAGTCCGGTCGAGGAGCAGAAGACAGATGAACAGGGAGACCGGGTTAAGACGGGAACTAAGTTGATTTCAGACTGAGGCTAAACAGAATATCCTACGGCTTAAATACTAGAAGTAACCTAAGTGTAACATAGCACCGGAGACCGGTCTGCGCCGGTACAGCGATGATTGGTAAGTAGTGTTACAAAGAATCTTATCAAGCAAGGACTATGGACAAGGGATTACCGGGAACCGGGGCAGGACATGTGGCTGGGCCGGGTGTTACACCGGCCCGGTACCAACTGAGGGGACAACTTGACTGGGCACTGCCTTGCAGTGCCTCGCGAGCTAACACGTTTCTGGGTCGAAGGGTTAAGGCCAGGACCGGGGAAAGGGTTGGATGGGACTGGGTCGAGACCGGCGTAGAGCCGGTCTAGGGTGGTCTGGGCACGGTCATGACAGTATCCCCCTCTTGGAGCCAAGCCCACGAGGCTCCAATGAGGACAATGCTGAGATCGAAAGTTTCGTGTCTGACCTTGAAAACTGGGGGACTTAAGACCGGTTCCCCCAGGTTTGATTCTTCACTTCGACATGTCTCTTTGCCGGTCCAGAACACCCTACGACCAAGAACTCCTGCCCAACCTGACCTGGGTGACGAGCGAAGAGCTGTGGGTGGGCAGCGACGATGACGACGAGGCCATCCGGGGGAAGCTGGCCGAGTGCAAGAGGCGCAAGGCGAAGGCGCAGGAGGAAGCCCGGTTGGAGGCTGAGAGACAGGAGCAAGCCCGGCTCGAAGAGGAGAGGGCGCGCGCAGAGGCAGAGGCGCAGAGGATAGAGGCTGCGCGCCAGGCTGAAGAAGCTAGAAAAGCGGAGGAGAGCCGGCGGGCGGATGCCCTAGTGGGTAGTTCGGCCGGGGCCAGTTCCAACGTCGAGGTGATGAACCCTCGGTGAGTGTTATTGTGTCCATTACCGGTGTTTTCTGACCAACACCTCCACCAGCTGTCTTCGTTGCGCCCGGACCAACACGCCTTGCCTGCGCAGCACCGATAGTAAGAAGAAGCGCATGGCGTGTAACCGGTGCAACGAGCTCAAGGAGCGCTGCCGGTGGCCGGTTGAAGGTGAGGCCGGTGCTGGGCCGGCTGGGGACAAGGGGAAGAGGAAGGCCGACGTGACCTCCCCTCGTGCAGGGGAGAAGAAAAAGAGATCGAGGCGACCATCTGCCAAGGTACTCGAGGGCGCCGGCGACGAGGACGAAGATGTGGGCGAGGGACCATCAACAAAGAAGGCCGGTGAAGAGACCGGGGCCGGCCCTATCACCGGTGATCAGATGGAGCGTCTGATCAAAGCGGTGGAGCGCGTGGCTGACAACGTGGTCGGCCTGACAGTGGCCCAGCGGGAGGTCTCGAGGAACTTCTACCGGTTCGCCCGGTCCTACGAAATGTACGTCGAAGAACACTTCGAATTTCTAGCGCCAGACGTGCCTTCAGACCGAGATACCACCAACGAGGAAGACCGGGACACTGAGGGGCTCGACGAAGAGTTGGCTGGGCTGAGGGAGGAAGAAGAGGAGAGCCGGTCCCGGTCTGAGCCAGATGACCAGGCCGGTGCCGGTTCTGGGTCCCAAGCCTGAGGTCGCACGCGCGTAGAGTACCGTTCCTTTTTTTTTTTCTTGTACGTATATAGTTGCGAATGTCAATGCCCGGTTCCGGTTCTGAAGTGTGAAAGAAAGCAAATAAGGGAAAAGTAAAGGAAATCAAGATATAGTAACTACGAGATAGGAGAAACAGATAAAGAGGAAAAGAAAACTTGAGACCGGTTCTGGATTATTTCTGAAAGGGACCGGGTTTGTGCGGGTACCGGTCATGATACTCTTGAACGAGTTCTGACGCGTTGTCCAGCTCTGTTGCTAACACCCAGGTAGTTTCTTCGTCAGTTCCCTCATAACCGGTCCACTGGACCAGGTACTGCAACCAACACTTTCTGCGCCGGTCAACCTTCGAATCGAGTATCTCTGCTACTTCGAATTCTAAGTCGCCGTCGACATCTACTGGTGGGGGTGGAGGCTGAGACCGGTTGGGTATGGTATTTGGGATGGCCGGTTCAAGCTGGGAAATGTGGAAGACCGGGTGTACAGCGCGCATAGAGTCTGGTAGACGCAGGGTGAACGAGTGAGAGCCGGCCTGGGCTATTATGGGGTAGGGCCCAAGGTTCTTCTCACTTAGTTTCTTGGAGGGCCGGGTCGACCGGAAGTACTTGGCTTTTACATAGACATTGTCGCCCACTTTGAAGTCCGGGGCCGGCATGTGCTTAGCATCTGCCGGTCCTTGGTAGCGTTGCTGGGCGAGAGTCATTTCTTCACGTAGGTACTGATGCAGTGAATCTAAGTCGACTGCATAATCACGAGCCCGGTTGGATGTGAGGTCGCGCTCAGGGAAGACCGAGATATTAGGGTGGTAACCCTTATTCGCGAAGAAGGGTGATACCCCGGTCGTAGCGCTGGGTGCGTTATTGTAAGCAAACTCAGCTAGCGGTAGTAACTCGGCCCAGTTGTCCTGCTGATAGTTGCAGTATACCCAGAGATACTGTTCGAGGGTCTGGTTGGTGCGCTCTGTCTGACCATCCCCCTCTGGGTGATACCTGGAGGTGAAATGTAGACGCATGTCTAGAGCTTTACCTAGAGACCGGAAGAAGTGGGACACGAACTCTGATCCCCGGTCTGAGGTTACATGGGCCGGTACACCGTGCTTAGAGAATACGTGCATGAGGAAGAGTTTGGCGAGCTCGGGGGCTGTGATGGTGTCGTGAGTAGGTATGAAGATGGCTTGCTTTGAGAGCCGGTCGACCACGACGAGGATGGCGGTGAAGCTGGTTGAGGCCAGGAGTTGCTCTATGAAATCCATCAAGATGGAATTCCACGGCTTCTCTGGCACTGGGAGTTGTTTGAGTAGGCCATAAGGCCAGTGGCGGGGTACCTTGGCCCGGGCGCAGGTAGTACAAGACCGGACATAGTCTTTGACGAATGTCCTTAGGCCGGGCCAGGTGTACTCGTGCTGGATGAGCTCTAGAGTCCTGTTCTGGCCGAAGTGGCCGGACAAGGGATGATCATGTTTAAACCTCAAGACACGAAGGCGAAGGTCGTTAGAGTCCGGTACATAGATTCTTCCATCTAGACGGAGGAAGCCGGCATCATCAACTGACCACCGGGAGTCTGATGTGTCTGAGAACCGGACTTGGGCGACCGGGTCTGAGGGTAGGGCTGAGAGAATATCATTCTGTAGCTTCTCCACGTCCATCAGTGCGACAGCACGTAGGACCGGGTATTCAAGGTAGGTGGCGCGCAGGGAGGTGGCTAGCTGTTCCTGCGTGAAGACCGGTCTGAGATTCTGTGGGTTGACCCGGGCGTAGTCGCTATCCCCCTCTTTGGGGTAGACATCCCATCGTCTAGTTAGGGCGTCAGGCTTAGCACCGAGTTTACTGGGTCTGAACCGGATAACCATATTGAATTGGGACAAGAACTCAGACCAGCGCGCCTGGCGCCGGGTTAAAACCTTTGAGGTGGAGAAGTACTCCAGGTTCTTGTGATCGGTGACAATGTCGACCGGTACTGCAGAGCCTTCTAAGTAATGCCGCCATGTCCGGAATGCCTCGAAGATCGCGAGTAATTCCTTATCATGGGTGTCATAGTTTAGCTCCGGGGCTGTTAAGGTGCGAGAGTAGAATGCGACCGGCCGGATTTGACCATCACCACCGGCGATGGACAAAATACCAGCTATGGTGTAATCAGAAGCATCAGTCTCGACAGTAATAGGAGCTTCCGGGGAAAAGTGAGTTAGGACCGGGGCAGTGGTGAAGGCCTGCTTGAGTTTGTTGAAAGACCGGCGGCACTCCTCAGAAAAGTTCCAGGGAGCACCTTTGCGTGTCAACCGGGTTAGAGGTACCACTATGTCCGAGTAGTTAAAAATGAACCGGCGATAGAAATTGGCGAAACCCAGGAAGGACTGAATGTCCTTTACCTTCCAGGGTTCAGGCCAGTCGCAGATAGCTTTGACTTTCTCTGAAGACATGGTAAGGCCGGCCGGGGACAAGTGGTAACCCAAGTATTCCACAGAGTCCGCGTGGAATTCGCACTTCTCCGGTTTGGCATACAGGTCATGCAACCGGAGCTGGCGAAGAACCTCCCAGACGTGCTGCTTGTGCGATGACTCATCTCCGGAGTAGATTAAAATGTCGTCGAGGTAGACGACGACGCAGACATCTAGCATATCTGCAAAGATTGAATTGACGAACTGCTGGAAGGTGGCCGGGGCATTGGTAAGACCAAAAGGCATCACCAACCACTCGTAAGACCCATAGCGCGTTCTGAAGGCAGTTTTCCATTCATCCCCGGGTGCAATCCGGACGAGGTGGTATGCATGCCTTAAATCGATCTTAGTGTAAATTTTGGCGCGGCTAGGGGAGTCGAGTAGGTCAGATATTAGTGGTAGGGGATACCGGTCTTTCTTGGTGAGCTTGTTAAGGCCCCGGAAGTCAACACATAACCGGAGTGAACCGTCCTTCTTCTTTACGAAGAGGACCGGTGCAGTGTAGGGGGAAGAGGTGGGCCAGATGAAACCGGTAGTCAGGTTTTCGTCGATGAAGGCCCAGAGAGCTTGCAGCTCGACCGGGGATAGTGAGTAGATGGTTCCTACGGGTGGTGTAGTACCTTCTTCCAATTCGATCTTAAGGTCGTACTCCCGATGTGGGGGGAGAGTAGAGGCCTTGGCTTTGCTAAAGACGTCAGCAAAGTCGTGGTAGTCCTTTGGTACACCGGCCAGGTCTGGTGGAGGACCGGTAGAGGTAGACCGGGCCAGGGCCGGGTCCAATGGGCGTAGATGGAGTTGGAATTGGGTAGACCCCTCTAGTCTGCAAGCGCGTACATACGCGGCTGCGTTGATCAGGGCAATAGGGGGAGCTTTCAGGGGAGTGCGAACCGGTGAGTCGACAGACGGTACAGATGGCGCAGGGCCGGGGTTGGGTTGGTCAGTTAGACCAGATTTGGGAAGACCGGTTAAGACCGGTGTGGCAGGGGGTGTCGACGGGGTTGGCATTCCTCCTGTAGATGTCCGGAAAGTTAGACTGCTCAATACCCAATCAATCGACGGATTGTAGCGGGTGAGCCAGTCATGTCCAAGGACTATCTTACATTCAGAATCCAACGGGGCTAGAAACAGGGTTACCAGGGTGACATCGCCGGTCGCAAATTGAACCGAAAGATCTACTGCTTGAGTGATGACGAAACTTGACGACCCATCAAAGAGCCGGAGTTGGATAGGGGACACGGGATAAGGGGCAAAGGAGTGTTGATTAACAAAGTCTTTATCTATGAAACTATGCGTGGAACCGGAGTCCACTAGTGTACGAAACTGGGGTAACTCATGACTGACGATAGAAACATGGGGGGTTAACGAGTTTGGATTAGAAAGAGCGGACGCATTGAGGCAGGCCTCCGAGGGTGCACAGCCGGAGTCAACGCAGCTCTCAGTCTGTGCGGAGTCCTGAGAGCTGCTACCTATTTTTTTGCCTCGGGGGCAGAGCCCAAGGTTGAGGCCGGTGCTGCCTCAGAGGTGGCCGCAGCGCAGGCTTTGGCTTTCCCGGCTTTCTTGGGGCACTTGTCGGCAAAATGTCCGGTTCCCCCACAGAACATGCAAAGGTTGTTGTCTCTACGGCGTTTGCGCTCCTCCGGTGTCAACTTGCCGTCCTTGCCCAGTTTGTTTGAGTCCGGCTTGGATGTGTTAGAGCCGGTCTGACCGGTCGAGGCGGGTTTGGACTGAGTTTGGTTACTGGAGTTGCTATTTCCAGAGTTATTGCCAGTCTTGGACTTCTCTTGACCGGGCTTAGACTGACTGTTGTGGCCAGGGTTGGGAGTAGACTTGTTACCAGAGGACGACCCCTGGTGTTTACTAGACCGCTGAACCTCCTCCTTGCGTTCCCAGTAGCACGCGTCAATCTCCTGCGCTAGGTGGCGAAGCTCGTGAAGGGTTCTTGGTTTGCTGACCCGGCAGACCTCATCTTTGATACGGTCGGGGAGACCGGTGTAAAAGAAGTGGCGCAGGGCGCCATCACCGTATCCCCGGACTTGTGAGGCAAGCCGGTTGAACTTGACCACATACTTGTTGACCCGGTGATTATCTTTCATCTGGAGGTGGTCTAGCTGGCTTTCAGCGTCAGCTACTGGGTCGTGAGGTCCGAAAGTAGTTTGAAGTTCTATGACGAACTCCTTCCAAGAGTCCATCCAGTAGGGCCGGTCCTCCGGGTCTTCAGTCCCAAGTAGGTCCGGTTCGAACCACTCGAGAGCCATCCCTTTCAGGAATGACTGCGCGAAAGTGACCTTGGCTTGATCACTTCAAAAGGCCCGGGGCCGGTCTCGGAAGTTGAGTTCGCACTGGATAAGGAATGCGTGCAGCTTCTTTGGGTCCGTCCCATCGAAGGTGTCCAGTTCGCGCAGCTTGGTTCTGGAGGATGATTCAGAGCTGGTGCGAGCATTACATGTGAGGAGCTCTATGGCTTTGGCAAGATTATCGAGCACGGTTACACCAGGCTCGACATCATCCTCTGGGAGAGGTTCTTCATCGTCATTGTCCGGGTCATCTCCCGGCCCGTCGTCGCCAGGACCATCATCACCGGGGTGATTGAAGTCATCTGGTTCATCCGGGTCCGGTTCATCATCCAGATCGTTAGTGGGTGCGAGAGG
Organism: Pisolithus tinctorius; assembly: GCA_024663395.1. NCBI lineage: Eukaryota > Fungi > Basidiomycota > Agaricomycetes > Boletales > Pisolithaceae > Pisolithus > Pisolithus tinctorius. The sequence continues at coordinate 287,765 of JANFAH010000049.1, read as the reverse complement.
TCGATTAGGGATGGGGGTAGTGGATCTACGGGCTGAGAAGCCCCTGAAGTTATTGACTTCACCGGGTGACCTTCTGGCTGTCCCTAAGGACACCAGGGCAGCAGCGCGGCGCAAGTCAACTGCTGAGGCGGAATCTGGGTTGTTGGTAGCACGTGCCCGTGCTGCTTGGGTTCTGGTTTGGGTAGGCATGCCGAGGATTGAGCAGAAGGGTGTTGACCCACACAAGTGTGAGTCTGAAATACTGTTAAGTCCGGGTCTTCGCCGGTCCAAGGCCGGTCCGGAGTCCGGTCGGGGGTCAGAGGATAGTACGAGATATCAAGAGGTTTGGACTATTGGACTTAGCGACTGAAGATGCAGCACTATTCCCTTGCGTGGGCCGTAGTCCGGTCGAGGAGCAGAAGACAGATGAACAGGGAGACTGGGTTAAGACGGGAACTAAGTTGATTTCAGACTGAGGCTAAACAGAATATCCTACAGCTTAAATACTAGAAGTAACCTAAGTGCAACGTAGCACCGGAGACCGGTCTGCGCCGGTACAGCGATGATTGGTAAGTAGTGTTACAAAGAATCTTATCAAGCAAGGACTATGGACAAGGGATTACCGGGAACCGGGGCAGGACATGTGGCTGGGCCGGGTGTTACACCGGCCTGGTACCAACTGAGGGGACAACTCGACCGGGCACTGCCTTGCAGTGCCTCGCAAGCTAACACGTTTCTGGGTCGAAGGGTTAAGGCCGGGACCGGGGAAAGGGTTGGATGGGACCAGGTCGAGACCGGCGTAGAGCCGGTCTAGGGTGGTCTGGGCACGGTCATGACAATGAACAGTTCAGCCAAAAACTATCGAGACATGTCGCCAAGTCCATCAATGAGTAATGACAGCTGTCAGCATGGCACAGTAGCATACAGCATACAAAATTTCCCCTGCACTGAACTTATGAGAATGCCCAAAGGCCAAATACTAGCTGTTGGCCGCAGAAGTGATTGATTATTGATATAAATTTAACAATGGAGGTCCCACATTTGCACCCCCTCCGAATCCAAATCCGAATCACACAGTTATCATACACGATGGACGGGAGGTCCAGCCATCCAGTCTCTAAGCAATCAGTGTCGCGTGGGGACGTCCCACTCTCCATGCATGGACCCTGATCATAACGTGCCTGACACGTAAGTCCCCTGCCACGTGTTGCTTCTGTGTCCCGAGCACTCGCTAGCGCACCCTAGCACACCTCCCATGCCACGATCGACAATGCTGGTGCTGTCATGAGGCATCACACACTCCGAACAGCCATCCCCATCGCTGAGGGCGAGCTGCTGTGGCTGGGAGGCCGACCCAAAATTTGCAGGTCCCATGCACCACCACCTGCACATTTTCTGGAATAAACTGACTTAGTAAGGCTGTGCCTCACTGGCACTGCATGTTTGCATTCATCCAATAGCATAGTTCTCTCCTTTGTTTACTTCTTTCTCAAACATTCTCTCATGGCAGTATGTACAAACAGTAAGGAAGTATACAAGTCCTGTTGTTTGTCATAGCCAGCTTCTCTAATCTAGTTTGTTTTGAGCTTGTCCCTCAATCAATGGGTTCCACTCCCAATCTCTCTGGTTTGAAGTGATAGCTGAGAAGACTCACATCTTTGGTTGCTTCACTTGAACTAGATTACAACTTCTCCCCTATCCCTTCATACCTGGCACTGAGGGTCAACAGCAGTATGATACTTGTAGTGGGCAGTTCTGCCCATAGTTTCTTCTTGCCTCCATCAGTGTGACCAAGAGCACCCAAGCAACAGAGCCAGTTGGGCAAACATCTTAGGGAGTTTTTTACTTTATGTACATACACTGTCCCAAGGTCAAGCTCAGTGAATGTAGGGCAATGCTTGGTCAAGAGGGCCTGCAAGGTCCAGAGTGGCTGAGCCATACATAGTCATAGTTGGCACATGGCAGTGGAGGTAGACCCATAGTTGATGTTCTCACACCCACTGTAGTTTGCCTAGTGTGCCAGGCTGGTCCCTCCCTATCTCTAGGAGGTTGATCAGGTGCATGATAGCAAACAGACTACATGTTTAGTGGTCTTGAACATCATTGGTGAGTAGTACACCTATGTTACCTTTACCTTACCAACATTCCTGCCATCAAGAAGGATGAGGTTGAGCTTCATCTCCCTCTTAGGTTTCTCCCTTACAAAAGGGAACTCTCTACTCTGCACCTCTTGCACTCACTGTCCCCACTCACCCCACTTCCCCTTCCCCCTCTTGAGCTTTTCCATGAGGTAACTCTGGAGCTCATTTACCCTTTGCCATCACCCTCCCCCAACCAGAATGAACTCAGGTTTGTCTTCAATGTCCCTTACAATCTTTGGAACCATCATTCCATCCACCACCCCCTTTGTCACCTGGTCCCACTAACTAGCAGAAATGGACCCCACCCAGCCCCAGCTGCCACAAATTGACTATGCCATGGTCCAAGCAATGGTGGCAGCAATGGCCCAGGCCATGCAGCAGTACATCCCCATGCCAGCTGTGGTGCAAACAAACAACTTCAACTCCACAAAGAGGGGCATTGCTGAGCCTGGAACTTTTGATGGATCCATGGCAAAATACAAAGAGTGGGTCATCAAAGTGAGGGCCTTCTGTAAGGCAGCTGTCCACTGCTATACAAGCCAGGACTGCATGGTGTTCTGGGCCCAGATGACCAGTCTGATCACTGGCAACTATGCTCAGGCCAAGTTGGACTTCAACTTGGCAAATGGAAATTGGCCAATGATAGATGAGGTGGTGGCCAACCTCAACTCCAGATTCTGGCCCATGAACAATGGAGATTGGGCCTGGAAGAAAATGCAAAAGGCAAGGCAGGGAAAGTCTTGAATGGATGCCTTTCTGGCAGAGTTTGATAGTTGGAAGCTGATGGCAAGTGCTTCCAATGATTTGGCCATCCTGTGCCTTGAACAGGCAATAAACCCTGAGGTGCTCCACCTCATGCATCATCTGGGGAAAAGAAAAGACACATACAAGGACTATGTGATGGAGCTCTGGTTGGTGGCCAGAAATTTTGAAAACCACCACTATATGACAGCCTCCTCTTCAAGGGTATGGCCTCAAAACCAACCTTGTGGCTTTTCTGCCACAGGAATGCAGCCTGGGGCCAGTGCCCCTATGGACATAGGTGCTGCCCAGTGGCAAGGAAAGGGGAAGGGACCCCCTAAGGACAAGTCCCACATAACCTGCTTTGTGTCATATCCATGACTCTCGGACTCAGTCCCAGTCCAGTCCGGACCCCTAGCCCCTATCTCCGGTCAAGTCCGGTCCCAGTCCAGCCTAGAAAACCTAACTCTGGCCTAGAGAACTCAACTCCAGCCCTAGGAAACCCAACTCCAGTCTAAATAACTTAAGTCCGGTGTTTTACCCCTATCTCCAGTCCATTTCGGCCTCCTGGCCTTGCGCTGCTCCACCCCAGTCCTCCCAGGTCTATGTCCGGGTCACCCAGACATAACTCCGGTCTGTTTCCCTTTGTTTGTACTATATTTAGTCTAGCCCGTTCATCAGACTTTGCTTACTGTACAATCCTGTGTCCGACCCCGGTTATGCCGGTCACCCGGACTTTGGCTATTAGCCTCTGCATAGCCACTGTGGCTATCCTCGTCTTGCTAATCATCTCACTAATAGCTTATTCACAAGTCCGGCTCTATGTTCATTATCCCAGACCGGCCTCATGTATTTAACCCCTGTACATACTTCATAGCACCCTCAGTGAGAATATCAATTAAGTATTACCCTCGACTCCTGTATTACCCCTCGAGACTACTCTATAGCTAAGGCCGAGCCTTAAGCTATCCCTGGCCCCTGTCCTGGACCTCTCCCTGGCTTGCATAAGGGTACAGCACATAAGCTGAGACCAAGGGAGGTAGATCCAACCCTGGACTGGCTTCCCCTTGTGCGCACCCCAAGACCAGTCAGTTTCCCATGCTACTGGCCTTGTTCCTGCGCTCCCAGCCTTAAGTCCGGTCCTCCGGACTTAGCCCCTAACCTCCGGCCCCAACTCCGGTCCAACCGGACTTGGCCCCTGTCTCTCGGCCTTGACTTTGGCCACTCGGACTTAACCCCTGTCACCTGGTCTTGAAGCCTGGTCACCTGAGGGTAAACCTGTACTTGACACTTTGGATGTGGTCTGAAGGGCCACTATTGTAGCAAGTGCCCAAAACAGGCACAACCACAAGGATTCCCCATCAGGGCTGTAAATACTGACACTGGACCCAATCCCTGCCTAAAGGCCATGGAGGGGATGAGCTTCAAACAGATCATTGCTCACATATACCAGTTAAAAGAATCAGAGTTGCAGTGAAATCAGGTCCTGCAGACTCTAATGTACAGACATTTGTTCCTGTTTCTTCCTCTTCTACTTATGGATTTCATTCTACTTATGGACTTAAAAATACAAAAGAAAATAGAAAAATAGAAAATAAAAATACCAAAAATAATGGACCAGTAGTTTCTTTCAATCACTTTTCTTTTTTCAACATTGAAGAACCACAGGAGTTATTTAATGGTTCAAAATCTGTTTCTCCTTCTCTTACTTTTACATCATCTGAAGTGGAGTCCTGAAAGGGCTCAGGGCCAGATGTAAAACCTTGCCTGCTTAATTCTGCTTGCAACAAAAAACAAAAAAAATGTTTCTTTTGATCTCCCAGATCTGGAAGGTAGTAGTGCAAAGACCTCTGTACAGTCTGAAAACTGATGCACACTGAACCTGAAAGATTCTGTGGAGGTCCCTTTGGTTTTGCGAACAAATGCTGGTTTGGCAATCAAGGTTAACACACTGCTCGATAGCAGTGCTACTGGAGTATTTATAGACAAGGACTTTGTCAAATGGAACAGGATTCCAAAGATAGCACTGCCAAGGGCAGTAGACATATTTAATGTCAATGGCTCACCTAATTCCACTGGAAGGATTACACATCAGGCTCATCTTTGAGTCTCCTACCTTGACCATCATGAGGAACTTCTTGCCAAGATAACCAATCTAGGAGGTAGTACCATGATTCTGTGACATGCCTGGTTACATCAACACAACCCACTGATAGATTGGAAAACCAGCAAGGTTAAAATGGGAAGGTGCCCAGCTAGATGCTGACAGCTAGCACCGAAATCCTCATTCAAACATAGGGTGGAAAAGCTTGAAAGGGAGGCCTTGGACTCTTACATATCCTGGATTTGAAATCTAGGAATGGACAAACCAAAAATGGATAAAACCCCTGAGGAACTCATTCCAAAGGCATATTGTGAATATTTATTGGTCTTTTCCAAGAAGGAATCCAAGTGCATGCCACTTAGGAAACCTTGGGATCATGCTATAGAACTAAAGGAGTCATTTGTACCAAAGAAGGGAAGGCTGATCCCTCTCTCCCCTGACAAGTAATGAGAAGTCAGTGACTTCATTGATGGTCAGCTCAAGAAGGGTTATATTCAGCCTAGTAAATCACTGCAAATCTCTCCTGTGTTCTTCATTCCTAAGAAGGACAGCAAGAAGTGCATGGTCCAGGACTATCACTATTTAAATGAGCATACTGTGAAAAACTCGTACCCTCTCTCGTTAATATCTCAGCATGTCAACAAGTTGAAAGGTTGCAACTCTTCACAAAGATGGATCTTCGTTGGGGATACAACAATGTTAGGACCAAAGAAGGAGACAAGTGGAAAGCTGCTTTCATACACCATCAAGGTGCTTTCAAGCCTCTGGTCATGTTCTTTGGGCTTTGTAACTCACCCACCACATTCCAGAACATGATGAATGACATCTCTGGTGATATGGAAGACATGCTCGTCATCTACATCAATGACCTAATGATATTTATGAAAACAGACAATCAAGAAGAACATGACAAGATTGTGTTGGAGGTGCTTAGAAGGTTGAAGGTAAATGACCTGTTTGTCAAACCTCAGAAGTGTATCTTTGGACAACAAGAGGTGGACTTTTTAGGAATGATCATTGGTGTTAATGGAGTACATATGGACCCTGCCAAAATCTCTGCTGTGCAAGATTGGCCTGTACCTACCAATGTTCACAGAGTTTGCAGCTTCCTTGGCCTAGCAAACTTTTACCAATGCTTCATTAAGGACTTTGCACAGATCACAAAACCCCTAAATAATCTCACAAAGAAGGACCTTCCATTCATTTGGGATGTCAAATGTCAAATGGCATTTGATACACTAAAAGAAGCTTTTACCACTGCCCCTATCCTTATGTTCCCTGATCAGGATCAGAGGTTCCACTTAGAAACAGGTGCTTCAGACTATGCCACTGGAGCAGTGCTCTTGGTAGAATGTGATGACAGTCTCTGGAGACCCATTGCCTACTCCAGTCACTCTCTATCTGGGGCTGAATGTAATTATACAGTTCATGACAAAGAAATGCTGGCCATCATTTGTGTGTTAGAGCAATGGCACCACTACCTCGAGGCTACCCCATACCAGTTTGAAGTTTGGATGGATCACCACAACCTCAAGTGGTTCATGACCACTCAAAAGCTCCAGCCATGCCAGGCATGTTGGCACAGTACTTTAGTCAGTTCAACTGTATCATAGTTTGTAAACCTGGAGTCATGATGGGAAGACCAGATGCCCTGTCAAGATGAGAGGACTTCATAGAAGGAAAGGAAAGGGCAAAGTCAGAAGAGTCCCTATTTATAAATCTGAGCCAAGTCTGCTTGGTAAAACTAGAAAATCCCTTCATGGAAGATCTGCAGGCTGAGTCCACTAAAGCTGAAGGAGTTCCTGCTGAATGCAAGCTCTGAGGCAGTCTTCATTACGATGGAGAAAAGGTCTGGGTGCCTAGTGCACTTAGAAGGAAGCTGCTTAATGCTCTTCATGACTCTCCCCTAGCAGGACATTGAGGTATAAAAGGAACTCAGGAGTTGATCACATGCTGGTTCATGTGGTCCACCTTGAAACCTGATGTAGAAGAGTATGTAAAGCATTGTCAAATGTGCCAAGCCAGCAAGTCTGGAAATAGGTTGCCTGCAGGAGAACTCAAACCTTTACCTGTCCCTGATGGGCCTTGGAGAGAATTAATGACTGACTTTATGGACCTTGGAGTCAAGGGATCTTTGGGAAAGTCCCATGGCCTAGTTGTCATTGACAGGTTCTCTAAGGAAGCAGAGTTCATTCCCTGCACTGCAGAAGAAATGGCTGCTAGTGCAGCTTGTCTTTACCTGGTGCACATTTGGAAACATCATGGACTTCCAGACTCTATCATATCAGACCAAGGCCCTCAGTTTGCCTCTGGCTTCATGAAGGAATTATTTAAAATGCTAGGAGTACAACAGAAGCTTTCCACAGCATTCCACCCTCAGACAGATGGACAAACAGAGCAGTTGAACCATGAAATCCAACAGTATTTACAGATGTATGCCAACCAGCAACAGGGTCACTGGGAGGAATGGCTACCTTTGGCTCAATTTGCATACAACAACTCTGCCTCCACTTCTACTGGCAAGTGCCCCTTTGAAGTTACCTGTTCCTATAGACCTAGGATGGGTGTTGAGCCGATGACCTCAAAGGTAGAAGTGGCAGAGGAAGTTGCCAAATCTTGGTTCCAGGTGTTCCAGGATGTAAAAGCAAACCTTGCCAAAGCATGTTCCCAGCAAAAGCAACAAGCAGATAGATGCTACTTGGTTGCTCCCTCTTATTCCATTGGATCTCAGTTCTGGCTAGCCACAGACCATCTGTCCTTGAAGGAATGGCAGAGCTGTAAACTTTCCAAAAAGTGGATTGGACTGTATGAAGTTCTAGAGGTACTTCTGAACACTCTTAAATTAAAGCTACCACACAACATGAGGATTCATCCAGTTGTGAATGTCTCTTGGGTTAAACCCTATCTCAGTGCTCTTGATGGGCAGCCTGTCAACAGGCCAGGACTGCAGAGGGTTACTGATGAAGGAGATGTCAAATACAAGGTTGAATATGTTGTTGACTCCCATTTGAAATGTGGAACTCTTCAATTCCTTGTGCGTTGGAGGGGATACCCCAAAGAAGATCATACCTAGGAGCCAGCCTCTGCCTTGAAGAATTCACAGTCAGCAATCAAGGATTTCTATCAATCCCACCCCAGAGCCCCCTGTAAATTATCTCTCCTCTCATCAGAAAGCTTTGATAGCTTGTTCACACCTGTCCTGGAACCATACACTACTGTTAATCCTATTTGGTCTTGCCTGGAAGTCAAACCTTAGGAGGGGATAGTGTAACAACCAGTAGACTTTTTGCTTTCCATTTCTCCCTAGTTGCCCATATATGTCCACCCTCTGGTTAGGATTACAGTTTAGGGATGCTTAGTCACCTTGGACTTTTCCTTTCACTTGTCCTTTCATGCTTACATGATACTTAGTAAGGCCATGCCTCACTGGCACTGCATGTTTGCATTTGTCCAATAGTGTAGTTCTCTCCTTTGTTTACTTCTTTCTTGAATGTTCTCTCATGGCAGTATGTACAAACAGTAAGGAAGTATATAAGTCCTGTTGTTGGTCATAGCCAGCTTCTCTAATCTAGTTTGTTTTGAGCTTGTCCCTCAATCAATGGGTTCCACTCCCAATCTCTCTGGTTTGAAGTGATAGCTGAGAAGACTTGCATCTTTGGTTGCTTCAGGATGAGCTTGAACATTTTGTCCATCACATCCTGAAGTGCCAGATTGACCTCCATAACATTTTCAGCCTTCCAAGCATTGATTAGTCCCAGAATACATCAGGCATGGGTGGGGAAACAGTGCAGGGATTGACTGGCAGCAGGTCTTTTAAAGGACTGATGGTCCTGAGAGCATGTCATACTGATGGTACAGTAGTGGGCACCAGTATTTGTATTTGATAATATTTCCCTGAGAAAACAACCATGGGAGCCAGAGAGATGATTTCATGAGTTGTGGTAAAAGAGGGAGGTTTGATGGTACAAATTCAATGTTTGCCATTGTTTACATGCTGACAAACCATTTGGAAGATCATGTGGTTTATTATGTAATCATATTTTCCCATCCCTCCTGAGATCTCAGCTTCTGGTTCTCCAAATACCCTTGTCATTTCAAAAGTGAAAAAACCCTTTCAATGGTATTGTAGTTTTAAATCAATGATATCTCCACTGCCTGTCAGCCAAATCACATGACAAATGTACCATTTTGTAGCCAAGAGCAAGTACTAAATTTGGTCCTAGAGATGCAAAGCAAAATTCCCACCCCTTTTCACACTACACTTCACACACTCCATTTAGAGCAAACATTGAAAGTGTCATGGCCATGTCTTGACCCCAGCTGGACTCAGCCTCACCAAACCCTTGTCCCCAGATGGTCTAGTGCAGTAGACACTGCTTTGCAGTGTCTGTCATTTTGGTTAAGCTCTGCCCAGTCTTGTCCCCAGTCCATCTGTCCCAGTCTCCATTACCTTAGTCATGTCTTACTAATACTTGTCTTACCAATCACCTTAGCAATCTTTGTGAGACTGGCATTACTGGTCTCTGTACTATAGTTGTTTCTAGTATATAAACTCATAGATACTCAGCCTGTAGACCTCAGTCTGAAATCAACTAAGTATACTCTGATAACCCCATCTCGGCCTTGGACTTGGACTGAGACCCATGCAAGGGAATAGTGCTGTACTCTCAGTCGCTAAGTCCAAACAGTTCAATCTTCTGTATTCTCAGCTCCCCTCTTGATCCTGACCCCTTGGCCTCGCGCCTGCCTCAGTCTCCAGTCTGGCCTCAACCTGGACATCTTGTACTTGACAGTATTTCAGACTCACCACTTGTGTGGGTCTAAACCATCATGGCAACCAAGACTTGCTTCCAACCTCCCTGTGGCCATTCTGCCACCAATCCCGACTCTGCCTCAGCCAGTGGGGCTCGCCGTGAGACAGCACTAGCTGCCTTGGGCACCACCAGGCACTCTCCAGATCCTGTTAGCCCTTTCAGGGGTTTCTCGGCCTGCACTTCTACTACCCCTACCCCACATCATCCCACTGCTCCCATCCCCAAGGGTGACCCCAGCGATGATGGGCTGGACAATGATGATGACAACAACCCTGACGATGATGACCCTGGTGATAATGGTCCCAGTAATGATAATCCAGATGATGATGACCCGGAGAACGAGCTGGACTTCCCAGATCCAGACACTGAGCCCCCCATTACAGTCTTAGACAACCTTGCATCAGCCATCAAACTGTTGGCTCGTAATGCTCGCACTAGCCCTGAGTCCTCAAGCAGGACCAAGCTGCGTGAGCCTGACACTTTCGATGGCACAGATCCCAAGAAGCTCCATGCATTCTTTATCCAGTGTGAGCTTAATTTCCAAGACCGACCCCAGGCTTTCAAGACCAACCATGCCAAGGTCATCTTCACACAGTCCTACCTCAAAGGCATGGCCCTTGAGTGGTTTGAGCCAGACTTGCTCAGACTCGATAACCCTGATGACCAGCCTCTCTGGATGGACTCCTGGAGGGAGTTCATCCTAGAATTGCAAACCACCTTTGGTCCCCATGTGTCAAAGTCAGACAACACCCCTGGCTCCTTCTTAGGGCGGAGTTGGAGCGCGTTGGGCTGCGGAGTACAGCAGTCAAAGTCCGAAGCAAATCTGACCACTGGGTGGCAAGATATTCAATGAACAGTGAGCAGAGGGGTATGAAGGAAAGTCTCAGAGGCCGAGGTCGGAGTTGGAGCCAGAGGTCAGAGGTCAGAGGTCGGATGAGAGGGTGTTGGGTTCAGCTAGTGCGCTGCCCCCTTGTGCAAGCTCAGCCCTTGTATTTCAGAGGTGGAGTGGACTCAGAGGAAGTGGAGATGAAACTCTGGAGGGGACTGAGGGGGAGTCGAAGGTGGGGACTTTATTCAATATTTGTACTGATTACATCGGAGTACTATGTGGCCTTATATACAATGTAGGTCAAGGGTGGTGCAGTATGGAATGTAAACCAATAAGTGTATAGTGGGTTAGAGTCCTTCCGACACAAGGGATAGAGGGTAGGGATGATGGGGACCTTAACTGAGACAAGGAAACTACTACAACGAGGAAGAGAGGGTAAATACCGAAGGAGTGGAAGAATGGAGAAAACTGACACGAGGGCGGAACCCTATCTAGAATGCAGGGCCGCAAGTCTGACAGCCCACATGACCAACCTTAGGGTGGAGTTGAGCGGAGTTGGTCAGAACATGGACAGGGGACCTCGGAGAGGTGTGGAGATGTGTCAGGAGGGTCGGAGGAGCGCAGGAACACATCGGAGGAGGGCAGAGAAGCGTGGGAACATGTCGGAAAAGGGCGGAGTAGGTGTTAGGGGCTTACACTGGTGTCATGGTCATGACACCATGACCCAGTCGCTGATGCTGAGAGTCAGCTTGACCATCTACATATGAAGGAAAGTCAGCACATCAACAAATACATAGTTGATTTTAATTGGCTTGCCTCACAAGTCCGAGGCTATGGAGATGGTGCACTGTGCCATCATTTCTATTCCAGGCTTCCAGACTGGATTAAGGATGAAGTCTGTCGAGTTGGTAAACCCCAGACACTTCATGAGCTCTGCCACCTCGCCCAAGAAATAGATGCACACTATTGGGAGTGCAAAGAAGAAGTCCAATGGGCGAGTAAGCACCAAGGCTCATCCAACTCCAGCAACAATAAGTCCGGCAGTTCTGGCAATAACAACCAAGCCAAGACCAGTCAAGATAAATCCAAGACCGGCAGCAACAACAACACTGGATCTTCCCCCAAGCCAGCTTCATCAAAGCCAGGTAATAGTAATAACAGCAATTCATCCAAGCCTGAGCCTAGCAAACTCGGCAAGGATGGGAAGCTCACCCCAGAAGAACACAAGCATTGCCTAGATGGAAACCTCTGCATGTTCTGTGGAGGGTCCAGTCATTTTGCTGACAAATGCCCCAAGAAAGCTGGAAAGGCCAAAGCTCGTGCTGCAGCCACCACCGAGGCCACACCGGCCTTGGGCTCGGTTTCTACCCCCGAGACAAAAAAATAGGTAGCAGCTCCCAGGACTCCACACAATCTGGGAGCTGTGTTGACTCTGGTTGTGCAAACTTGGAGGCTTGTCTCAATGTGTCCACTCTTTCCAGCCCAAACTCTTTAACCCCCTATGTCATATTAGAAAACCCAGATTTACCTTGGCTTCGTACTTTAGTGAACTCTGGTTCCACACATTGTTTCATAGATAACCAATTTGCTAATCAACACTCCTTTACCCCTTACTTGGTCTCACCAATCCGACTCCAGCTCTTCAATGGAACATCCACCTTTACTATAACCCAGGCAGTAGATGTCAGTATCTGCTTCATGTCCAGCAATGTCACACCAGTAACCCTGTACCTTGCCCTGTTGGATTCCGAGTGTAAAGTAGTTCTCGGGCATAACTGGCTCACCCAATACAATCTGTTGATTGACTGGGTATTGAGCAGTATTACTTCCTGGACTCATACACAAGGAATGCCAACCCCGTCAACACCCCCTGTAAGCCCGGTCCCCACCGGCCTTCCTGACCCCAGTCCTAGTGACCAACCCAGCCTTGCGCCATCTGTACCAGTCTCTGACTCCCTGGCTTGCACCCCCCTGAAGGCCCCTCTGGTTTCCCTAGTCAATGCAGCCACTTTTGTGTGCACCTGCAAACTAGAAGGGTCTGTCCAGTTCCAACTCCAGCTCTGCCCCTTGGACTCAGCTCAAGCCTGATCAGCCTTGGCTTCACCTCCTCCAGCCCTACCCAATGTCCTGGAAGAGTATCACAACTTCACTGATGTATTCAGCAAGGCCAAGGCCTTGGCACTCTCACCACACCAGGAGTATGACCTGAAGATAGAGCTCAAAGAAGGAACAACCCTGCCTCTTGGCACAATCTACTCACTGTCCCCAGTTGAGCTCCAAACTCTCCGTACTTTCATCGATGAGAACCTCACCACCGGCTTTATTCATCTGACCTCATCCCCATATGCTGCACTGGTCCTTTTTGTCAAAAAGAAGGATGGCTCCCTCTGGCTTTGTGTAGATTTCTGTGGCCTCAACAAAATCACTAAGAAGGATCACTACCCACTCCCACTCATCTCCAACCTGTTAGATTCACCAAGCCAAGCCAAGATCTACACTAAGATTGATCTTTGGCATGCCTACCATCTCATCCAGATTGCTCTGGGTGATGAATGGAAGACTGCATTCCGGACTCGGTATGGATCTTACAAGTGGTTAGTAATGCCCTTTGGCCTCACCAATGCCCTGGCCACTTTCCAACATTTCGTGAACACCATCTTTGTGGATATGTTAGATGTCTGCATAGTCATCTACCTAGATGACATTTTAATCTACTCTGGAGATAGGGAGTCTCACAAGCAGCATGTCCGAGAAGTGCTCTGCCAGCTTCAGCTTCACAGCCTCTATGTGAAGCTGGAGAAATGTGAGTTTCACTCAGACTCAGTCAAATACCTCAGGTTCCACCTCTCCCCTGCCAGCCTCATGATGTCGAAGGAAAAAGTCCAGACCATCTGTGATTGGCCTGAGCCTCACAAGGTCAAAGACATACAGTCCTTCCTTGGCTTCGCCAATTTCTACCACCAGTTTATCTTTAATTACTTGGACATTGTCGTACCACTGACTCGGCTTACCCGCAAGGGGGCTCCTTGGAACTTCTCTGAGGAGTGCCACCAGTCATTCAACAATCTCAAGGCCACTTTCACAACTCTGCCAGTCTTAACTCACTTCATCCCCAGGGTTCCTATCACTGTCGAGACCAATGCTTCGGACTACACCATCACTGGCATTCTGTCTATCACTTGCGGCAATGACCAGATACATCTGGTCACTTTCTACTCCCAGACTCTGATGGCCCCAGAATTGAACTATGATACTCACAACAAGGAATTGCTTGCAATCTTTGAAGCATTCTGGACCTGGTGCCATTACCTTGAGGGCTTGGCCTCACTGGTCGATGTTGTTACTGACCACAAGAATCTCAAGTACTTTTCTACCTCCAAAGTACTCACCCACTGCCAAGCTCGCTGGTCTGAATTCCTTTTGCAATTCAATATGATCATCAGATTTAGGCCTGGTAAGCTCAGGGCTAAGCCCAACACCCTAACTAGACGATGGGACATCTACCCCAAAGAGGGGAATAGCAGCTATGCCCGAGTGAACCCACAAAATCTGAGACCGGTCTTCACCCAGGAGCAACTAGTGGTCTCCCTCCGTGCCACTTACCTTGAGTACCCAGTCTTACAGGCAGTTGCACTAATGGATATAGAAAAACTTCATAATGATATCCTGACCACACTACTGGACAACCTGGTCTCACAAATCCATCTCTCTGACATGTCTGATCCCCAGTGGTCAGTAGATGACACTGGCTTCCTTCGTCTCGATGGAAGGATCTACGTGCTGGACTCAAATGACCTCTGCCTTAGGGTCTTGTGCCTTAAGCATGACCACCCCCTGTCCGGCCACTTTGGCCAGAACCAAACCCTAGAGCTCATTTGGCATGAATATACCTGGCCTGGCCTCAGGACCCTCATCAAAGACTATGTCCAGTCCTGCATGGCCTGCACTCGGGCTAAGGTTCCCTGCCATCAGCCTTATGGCCTTCTCAAGCAACTCTTGGTGCCAGAGAAGCCATGGAATTCTATCTCTATGGATTTCATCGAGCAGCTCCTGGCCTCAACTGGCTTCATGGCCATCCTCATTGTAGTTGACCAGCTTTCCAAGCAGGCCATATTCATCCCCACCCACGACACCATAACAGCCCCAGAACTCACCAAATTGTTCCTACTCCATGTCTTTTCTAAGCATGGAGTGCCAGCTCATGTAACCTCAGACCAAGGCTCGGAGTTTGTGTCTCACTTCTTCTGGTCACTCAGTAAGGCCTTAGACATGCACTTACATTTCACCTCAGGCTACCACCCCAAAGGTGATGGCCAGACCGAGCAGACTAACCAGACCCTTGAACAATACCTCCAAGTCTACTGTAACTACCAACAGGACAATTGGGCCGACCTATTACCTCTGGCAGAGTTCACTTATAACAATGCCCCTAGCGCTACTACCAGCATCTCACCATTCTTTGCTAACAAGGGCTACCACCCTAACATCTCAGTGTACCCAGAGCATGACCTCACCTCTGCTCAGGCTCGTGACTATGCAGTTGACTTGGATTCACTGCATCAATACCTACAGGAAGAAATGACCCTCGCTCAACAACGATACCAAGGCCCAGCTGATGCCAAATGCATGCCAGCTCTGGACTTCAAGGTCAGTGACCAGGTATATGTCAAGGCCAAATACTTCTGGTCAACCCAGCCTTCCAAGAAGCTCTCAGAGAAGAACCTTGGGCCATACCTGGTCATAGCTCAGGCTGGTACCCACTCGTTCACACTGCGCCTGCCAGACTCAATGTGCACAGTCCATCTGGTCTTCCACGTCTCCCAACTCGAGCCAGTCATCCCTAATACCATCCTGAACCAGGCTCAACCACCACCCCCACCAGTTGAAGTCAATGGTGATCTAGAGTTCAAGGTAGCAGAAATCCTCGACTCTAAGGTCGACCAGCATCACCAGTGTTGGCTTCAGTACTTAGTCCAGTGGACTGGCTACAAGGGGACTGATGAAGAAACTACTTGGGTACTGGCTACAGAGCTAGACAATGCCTCTGAGCTCGTGCAAGAGTTCCATTTCCACTACCCTGACAAACCTGGCCCATACCAGTGAGGACCATTCTCAACTGGCCTCAGTTTCAGTTTCTGATTCCTATTGGTATCTAGTGTTCCTTTAATCTTTTACTTATTATGTTTTCTTTTCTTGTCTGTTCTCACTTACTATACAAGACCAAGAGCAGACACCAGACACCGCACATGACATTTGCAGAGGAAGGACTACAAGACTCTATGCTACGATGACTACTTGGCTTTGGCCATACTCTTGTCCTCCCCCTTGGACTCCTCCTCTTCATCCTCACCATGGTTCTTTAACCACTCTGCTTCTTTGCACAACTCGTCAGAATCGAGCTCAGATGAGTCTGAGTCCAAAGGGGATACCACCATCCCGAAGCCATACAATTCATTGAGTATCGACTTGAGTGCATTGGCTATGTGGCCTGAGTTTTCCACTGTGGTCTCGTGGAGTTCGAACAGGCTGGCCAGGTTGTTGGCAATCAGCCCTGCGGCCTCAATCAGTCACTCGAGCTTGTTCTCCAAGCCTGAGTACCTGGCTGCACTGGCCTCCTTCACCCCACTCCTGCCGGCCTCAAATTTGTTGAGGTCCAAGACCTCAGTTGGCCTCGCACTTGTCCTTGCCCACTTTTGCGTACTGGGCCCAGCCTTGGCATTCTCCTTGTCAGCTTTCTGCTTCTTCCCCTTGTCACTCTTCCCAGCCTTAGGACCGGCCTCAGCATCCTTCCCATCCCCAGGCAACTGGCATTTCCCCTTGGAAAGGTTGCAGCGGACACAGGCAACCCATTTTTTGTTACCATCTACGATGAACTCGCAGATGGTTTGGGCCCAGGCACAGCAAGTACAGCTAAAGGGATTGTCAAGGGAGATACACACAAGGTTAAAAGGTCACTCACCCAGGGTCCATGACCACCTTCTTCACCTCCCCCCCAGCCTCATCACCCTTACCAGCCTCAGCCTTACGTTTTTGCTTGGCCTCCTTCTCCTTCTTGGCTCTGCGCTTCCCCTCCTCCTCGCATGCCCTCTCCTCTTCGGCCTCCCATGCTGCTCTCTTGGCCTCAGCCCTCTCCCTCTTCGCCCTCTCAGCCTCAAGCCGAGCCTGTTCCTCCTGCTGGGCTTGCTCAGCTGCCTTGTGCTGCTTCCTCTCTTTGGCCTTGGCCCTCATCATCTCTTCTTCATCATCGGTATCATATTTGATGGCATCTTCTGACACCTGGGTCCAGTTGATGACGGCCTGGCCCTCATTGTTGTTATCGGTGGTGTCGATCAGTCTTGAGTCGGACATGATGAAGAGGATGTGAAAGAAAGATGCAAAGGGCTTGGTGGGCCACAAGTATCAGTTTTTTGAACTCAGCCAATTTTTGGACTCAGCCTACCACTCTTGCAGGGGTCTCATGGGTTCAACCCCTAAGAGGGGGATACTGTCATAGCCATGTCTCGACCCTGGCCAGACTCGGCCTTGCACTCACTTAGTCTGGCCTCGGCCTTGCCAAACCCTTGTCCCCAGATGGTCTAGCACAGTAGACACTGCTTTGCAGTGTCTGTCATTTCGGTTAAGCTCTGCCTGGTCTTGTCCCCAGTCCATCTGTCCTGGTCTCCGTTACCTTAGTCATGTCTTACTAATACTTGTCTTACCAATCACCTTAGCAATCTTTGTGAGACTGGCATTACTGGTCTCCATACTATAGTTGTTTCTAGTATATAAACTCATAGATACTCGGCCTGTAGACCTCAGTCTGAAATCAACTAAGTATACTCTGATAACCCCGTCTCAGCCTCGGACTCGGACTGAGACCCACACCAGGGAATAGTGCTGTACTCTCAGTCACTAAGTCCAAACAGTTCAATCTTCTGTATTCTCAGCTCCCCTCTTGATCCTGACCCCTCGGCCTCATGCCTGCCTCGGTCTCCAGTCTGGCCTCAACCTGGACATCTCGTACTTGACAGAAAGGGTTTTTGGAGTCACTGTAGTTCCTACTCCCTCTGTCTCCATCTTCTGCCTGTCAGAGTTACCTCTGACTTTCCATCTGTACTCTCCCTCGGAAATACAAGGGCTGAGATTGTGCAAGGGGGTAGTGCACAAGCTAAACCTGATGCCCTCACTCCACTCCACCTTTACCTCAGTGGACTTTGTTCCTGCCAACACTCCACCAGTTGAAGTTCTGTTCTCTTGTGTCAGACTTGCTTCTGAACCTCTCCCCAGACCTTATCTAGCATCAGAGTTGGTTGGAGTAGGCCCAGACTTGACAGCAGACACATTGAGTTGGATGTCTGGTTGTGCACAGTTGGGGTCAATGCTTCCTCCAGGCTGTGCAGACTCCCTGGAGGAGCAGACTAATTTTTTGGCTCAGCCTTCTCCACAGGCAGAGATTCAGCCATAGTGGTGTGGGCTTTGGCTGCACAAGAGGTTGACTTGGGGCAGTCCTTGGCAGAGTGGCCAGCCTTGCCACAGAAGAGGCAGAGGTTGTTTTTCATCCTATGCTGGCACTCAGCAGAGGTGAGTTTTCCATCCTTACCCAGAAGGTGGGCAATGTCAGACTTGGGCAGATCTTTCTGTTTGCCCTTGCCCTTTGTGTCAGACTTTGGAGCAGAGGCAGAGGATGACAACTTGCACTTGTTGTCAGAGTTGGAGGACTGCAACTTGTCAGTGGTGGACTTGGTGGTGCATGAGATCTCTGCTTTCTGCTCCCAGTACCATGCATTGATGGTCTGGGTGAGTTTGCAGAGTTGTGTGAGGGTAGAAGGTT
Organism: Pisolithus tinctorius; assembly: GCA_024663395.1. Taxonomy (NCBI): domain Eukaryota; kingdom Fungi; phylum Basidiomycota; class Agaricomycetes; order Boletales; family Pisolithaceae; genus Pisolithus; species Pisolithus tinctorius. Next base: position 269,347 of record JANFAH010000049.1, on the reverse strand, counting down.
TTCTGATGCAAGCAATCTCATCCTTGATGTGGTCTGGAAGTCCACTATAGAAGTGGTGGCAGAGTGCACTGACACCATAGTCTTTGAACTGTGAAGTCCAGTGATTGAACTCCATGACATATTTGGTAATCTGAGAACCATCCATCATAGTAAGGTTCTTGAGTTGTTGGACAGCATCAGCTATGGTGTCATGCAGACCAAAGTTAGTTGTGAGCTCATGTAAGAACTTGTGGTAGTTGTCCATCCAGAGCAGATGGTCATAATTTTCAGGGTTTAGTAGGTCTGGGTGGAACCAAGCTAGAGCCATACCCTTAAGATAAGACTGAGCAAAGGTGACCTTCACCCCATCAGAGTGGAATGCATGGGGGCAGTCCTGGAAGTTCAACTCACATTGAACAAGGAACTCACAGAGTTTCTTTGGGTTGGAGCCATTGAAGGTGTTGGGCTTGTGGACCTTGGTTTTTGGAGTAGAGTCCCCTGTGTGCAAACTAGACTGCACAAGCATGTGAACAGCTCTAGCAAGAGTGATGAGGGGGTCCTCTGGCAGCTCAGCCAGGTCTTTGGGGATATCTCCATCACTGCTGCCCCTGCCATTGGGACCACCATCAGGATCATCAGGATTGGGGTTGGGTCCATCACCTTGGTTACAAGGCAATGGAGTATGGAAGATAGTCAGATGGAGGTCAGAGTGACCAGCTTGTGAAGTGCTTTCACCTTCAGCATGAGAGCAGCATTGGGTGGAGAAGGATTGGAATTGTTTGACAATGGAAGGGAGGTGATGCAGATTAGCCAGCACTGCAGTGAGGTTCTCAGCAACCTCTATTTGGGATTGAGCTTGGGTTCTCATAATGGCATAAGTTTTTCAGAGGACAGAGAATGAGGTTGTACAAGTGTGAGTATGAATATATCAAGTCCAGGCCTACTCTGACCAACTCCGATGCTAGACAAGGTCTGGGGAGAGGTAGTCTGACACAGAAGAAATGAACTCTGACTGGTGGAGTGTTGGCAGGGATGAAGTTCACCAAGGTAAAGGCAGAGCAGAGTGAGGGTGTCAGGTTTAGCTCATGTGCTACCCCCTTGCATGATCTCAGCCCTTGTATTTCAGAGGTAGAGACCAGATGGACACTCAGAGGTAACTCCAACAGACAGAAGACAGAGACAGAGGGAGTAGGAACTAAGTTGATATTTGTACTGAAGAACAGTGGAGTATGGTACATGCTTTTATACTACTACAGAGACACAGTGTTTGGAATTGGAACTGACATATGGAGACTCGTAAATTTTCAAGTGAAAACTCCCTAGACAATGAATGAAGGGAAGGCAGAAGACATATGATGGGTAACACAGAACAAACCAAAAAGGAAATAGTCTAGGTGCTGGACCATGTGGTGCATGTGCTGCAGAGTACCTGACTGTGTGCTGTCAAGGAGAAGTCTGAAGGGAGGTCACATGACCTCTTAGAGGATGGTTCACATGGTCTGATGGTGGCTGGCCCCAAGTCTGACAGCAGTCAGGTCAGAGAAGGCTCATAAGTGACAGAGGGCAGGCAGAGTTGGTGTGGAGCAAGTAAACAACTGGCAGAGAAGGGTGCAGAGTGAGTGAGGACCTAGGATAAATGCATGGTCCTGACATATGAAATGACAACTTTCATCCAAGGGAATGTTTGTTGAGGAACTGTCATGACCATGACACCAACATATGCCCCTAACATCTAGTCTGCCCTCTTCCACACCCTGGGAACCTTTCTCCACCCTCTTCCAATGCATTCCCATGCTCCTCCAACCCTCCCAACACATCTTCACACCTCTCTGAGGTCCCCTGGTCATGTTCTGACCAACTCTGCTCAACTCCTGCCCTCAGGCTGGTCACATGGAGGCCAGACCTTCATCTGTGCCTCCTCCAAGGCCTTGGTTGGCCCAGTGGGCTGTTGGACTTGTGGCCCTGCATTCCAGATAGGGTTCTGCCCTCATGTCAGTTTTTCTCCATTCTTCCACTCCCTTGGTATTTACCCTCTTTCCCTCATTGTAGTAGTTTCCTTGTCTCAGTTAAGGTCCCCATTGTCCCTATCCTCTATCTCTTGTGTTGGAGGGACTGCTAACCTGTTATATGCTTATTGGTTTGCATTCTACACTGCACTGCCCTTGACCTACATTGTATATAAGGCCACATAGTACTCTGATGTAATCAGTATGAATATCAAATAAAGTCCCCACTTCTGACTCCCTCTGAGTTCCCTCCAGAGTTTCATCTCCACTCCCTCTGAGTCTGCTCTACCTCTGAAATACAAGGGCTAGGCTTGCACAAGGGGGCAGTGCACTAGCTGAGCCCAATGCCCTCTTATCTGACCTCCAACCTCCAACTCTGACCTCTGCCTCTGAAACTTTCCTCCATACCCCTCTGCTCATTGTTTGTTGCATATCTCATCACCCAGTGGTCAGATTCACTTCAGACTTTGACTGCTGTACTCTGCAGCCAAACCCACTCCTACTCCACCCTAAGAGGAAGTCAGGGGTGTTGTGCAACCTTGACAGGAACATTGAGTGCCTCAATCTGATGTTCAGTGAGCTGCACAATCCAGGCACCATCATACAATGTGAGGGGTAAGGTTTTTGTTTTTGCAGCACTACATGTAGTTGATGGATTATTAGGCATGTTTGTGAGTGAGAGGCTTGGAGCCTTGGGGAGAGAAAACATTGGTGTCAAGGATATGCTGGAAATCCATGATTTCTAGCTCTTGATCCATGTTCCTGTGCCACAGCATGTTCTTCACACAAAGGATATTCTCCACCCCATTCTCCACTGAGCTTTCCTTGGAACTCATACCATGCTCACCTAACATCTTGATGAGGCACTGTAGCCACTTCCAGCTTTGGATATCGATATCATTGTCTTGTACTTCAGATTTCAGCTTGACTATTTGATCAAGTACCAGGATTCTGTGGTGATATTTCTGGTAAGTGTAAATATTAGTACTAGAGGGACATAACTCAGTTTACAAACTTATGTGCTGATGATGGTTGGCCTGCCTGCTTTCTGTCATGTCCATGACTCTTGGACTCAACCCTGGTTCAGTCCAGACCCCTATCCCCTATCTCCAGTCAAGTCCAGTCCTAGTCCAGCCTAGAAAACCTAATTCCAGCCCTAAGAAACCTAACTCTGGCCTAAATATCTCAAGTCCAGTCTTTTACCCCTATCTCTGGTCCACTCTGGCCTCCCAGCCTTGCACTGCTCCACCCCAGTCCTCCCAGGTCCATGTCCAGGTCACCCAGACATAACTCTGGTCTGTTTTCCATTATTTGTACTATATTTAGTCTGGTCCTTTCATCTGGTTCTGCTTACTGTACAAATCCTGTGTCCAACTCTGGTCATGCTGGTCACCCAGACATTGACTATTAGTCTTGGCACAGCCCCCATGGCTGTCCATACCTTGCTAATCATCTTGCTAATCACTTATTCACAAGTCTGGCTTCATGTTCTTTACTCCAGACTGGCCTCATGTATTTAACCCTTGACATACTTCATAGCACCTCAGTCAGAATATTGACTTAGTATTACCCTCAAGCCTGTATTACCCCTTGAGTCTACTCTATAGCTAAGGCTGAGCCTTAAGCTATCCCCAGCCCCTGTCCTGGACCTCTCCCTGGCTTGCATCAGGGTACAGCACATAAGCTGAGACAAAGGGAGGTAGATCCAACCCTGGACTGGCTTTCCCCTGTGCACACTCCAAGACTGGTCACTTTCCCATGCTACCAGCCTTGTTCCCACACTCCTGGCCTTAACTCCAGTCCAACCAGACTTGGCCCCTGTCTCCCAGCCTTGACTCTGGCCCCCCAGACTTAGCCCCTGTCACCTGGTCTTGAAGGCTGGTCAACCAAGGGTAAACCTGTACTTATCACTTTCCTTCCCCATCTGCACTCTTTCTTCAACCAAGCATGCCTCAGTCTTGACAGGTGTTTCCAAGGCACCTTTGGATGTTAGTTTAGCCTGTGCATTCCTCCACACCATCCATAGCCACTGTTACACCTTGAGCCAGACCATTTCCACTTCTGGTCACATGACACCTACATTGTCAAGTGCCTTGCATTCCAGGTTGTAGCTGTGGTCATCATTGTCATCTGGGCTGGAGTCTGGATCTTGGGACATCCATATAAAGGAAGGTTAGTTGATGGACTCAAGGGACTGCATGCTGTTGCACCCTAATTGCTTTCTTGTACTGTTCCCTTGTTTTCCCTTTATCCTTGTATAGTGTGTTTGATGTGTTTCACCTGTCCATCATTCCATTTCCCCCTTGCTGTGCACTGATTGCATCACCAGTTTGGGCCTTGCTGAGTCTTATTGACTCATTCTTATTTCATTACTTACTGTCTGCAGTGGACTACTACTTACAGGGTTCTTGTGCACCCTCCTCAGAGAGGTATATATGTAGACAGTATGGTACCCTGTACTCTAGTTTTTTGCTACCTTGCAAATCCCCATCATTGTGCTCTCTTCTCACCTCCTCAGTGTCAGAAAGGTCTTCCCTCCAGTAGGAGTCTATTGAAGTCAGCATTGCTTGAGGATCCATAGGGGTTACAATAAGTTCAGCCTGTAGTGTGTCCCTCCTTCACTTCATGCCTAGTCCATTTGACAAAGTCACTGCATCAGAGCATAACAAAAGTGAAAAACTCTTGCAGATTTTACAGAGCTTGACAGTCTCAAAACTTCTTGCTCTCACAACCTCCTTGTGCTATCAAATATGGAATTGCACCCTTCTTATCTCAATCAAAGTGATCTGCAAAGAAGATGGCAAAGAAATGAAGCTGGAAGCCATGCAATGGATCATGGAGATTATTGAGAAGGAAATGCAAGAGGATTTTTAAAATGGACTGCTGAACTGCTTGCTACAGTCGGTCTGCCATACATATTGTCTGCTAAATGTACTTCTATAGATGAGGAATTGGATATGCATGTTATATCTCCCCTCAGATGAGTACAATTGGAAGACAACAATGCAAGCATCATCACCTGCATTGATTCCAGTGCAGAGGTCAATTTAATCTCAGAACAAATAGTCAACAAACTCAAGATCATCACTTACTGCATCAAAGATCCTTTCCTGATGATGTCTTTCACACAAAAAGATTGGGAAATGCTCAAATACAAGTGCACCCTCCATGCAGCATCAAGGAAAAGAGGATATCCTTCTTTGGATGCCATTCCTGAAGGAATACAAACCTTGGGTTAATTGGTTAACAGGAAGAATCAGCTGCTGGGATGACAAAGAAGAGATGAAAGTTTGGAAGACTACCTTGTCAACAGAACTGGAAGCAGCCTTGGCAGATAAAAAGGAGGAGGTGCACCTTCCAGAATGGTACTCATGTGTTGCAAAGGTATTTGCAGAAGACAATATCCCTCTCCCCCACCACAGGAAGGAACTGGACCACAAAATTCACCTTAAGGACAGGTTCAAGCCCAAGAAGCCTTCAGTTTACCCACAGTCACCTGAAGAACTTAAAATCTTAGACAAATTTCTTGATGAAAACCTCAAGTGTGGTAAAATCTGCCCTTCAACTTTGCCACAAGCTGCCCTGGTCTTTTTCATTGTTAAAAAGGATGGTAAGAAGTGATTAATTCAAGACTATCACTATCTCAATTCCTGGACTATCCTGGATGCACACCTGCTACCCAATGCACAGTCACTTTTTGATGAGCTGGTAGAGTCTTGATATTATGCTAAGTTTGACATTTGTTGGGGCTTTACTAACCTCTGTGTAAAAGAAGGGGATGAATGGAAAGGGGCCTTCATCACCCCTAGAGGCTTGTTCAAGCCAATGGTGATGTTCTTTGGTCAATGTAACTCACTGCCTTTGCTCCAAAGATACAGTGGCTCAAAAAACTGACCACATGTTTGGACATTTTTCACTAAAGTCAATAATGCCCCATACATACCACCTAACATAGGCCCTAACCTATAAGTGTATGAAACAAATCCCTTACCCTTGGCTCTCTATTGGTGCAGGGGTCAAGGGTTTTGGATAAGGTTTGATCAAATGGCAGCCATTTCAAAATGATGACTCATGCAGTCAGTTTCTTGACTTTGTGTATCAATTTATGTATCTAGTACTTTGCATGAACTCATTTGGCCCCAATAACTGCTTCAATCCTTCTTGGCATGCTTTCTATCCATTTTTGACACTGCTCCTCATCAATCTTCCCCCACTCCTCCACCACTCTTTCCCACAGTCAGTGAATGCCTGTAGGAGCACTCTCATAAGCTGAGAGGCATCTCTTGAGGTGATTCCAAGTATGTTCAATGGGATTAAGGTCTGGAGATTGTGCAGGCCAGTCCAGAAGGTTGATTTCCTGTTCTTCCAACCAACTTTTGGCTCTCCTAGAGGTGTGCTTGGGGCCATTATCTTGTTGAAAGATAATGTCAACTTCTGGAATTTGTCATAACCATGCCTCAACCCCAACTGGACTCAGCCTTGCACTCATGCAGTCTGGCCTTGGCCTCATCAATCCCTTACCCCCAGTAGGTCTAGTGCAGTTAGCACTGCTTTGCAGTGCATGTCATTTCAGTTGAGCCCAACCTAGCTTTGTCCTGGGTCTGCTCTCATCTCTGTCCCAGTCTCTGGTCACCTTAGTCATACCTTACTAATACCATCCATACCAATTGTCTTAGCAATCTTTGCAAGACTGGCATTACTGGTCTCTGTACTATAAGTTACTTCCAGTATAAAACCTGTAGTTACTCAGCTTGTACTTCTCAGTCTGAAATCAATTAAGTCTCATCTGAAATCCCCATCTCAGCCTCAGACTCAGACTGCAACCCACACAAGGGAATAGTGCTGCATCCTCAGTCACTAAGTCCAACCAGTTCTCCCCTCTGTACACCTGCTTCCCATCTGATCCTGACCCTTTGGTCTCACACCTGCTTTGGTCTCATGCCCACTTTGGTCTCTGATCCAGTCTTGAACCTGGACATCACAGACTTGACAGTATTTCAGACTTGCTACTTGTGTGGGTCTAACATAGCATGGCAACAAAGACTCATTTCCAACCTCCCCATGGCTGTGCAACCCCAAATCCACCTCAGCCAGTGGTACTTGTCACAAGGCAGCACTAGCTGCCTTGGGCACCACTAGGCACTCTCCAGACCCCATTAGTCCCTTCAGGGGCTTTTCAGCCTGGACTTCCAATACTCCAACCCCATGCCATCCCATTGCTCCCATGCCTGATGATGATCCTGGGGATAATGTGCCAGACAACAATGATAATAACATTCCCAATGATAATGACCCCAGCAATGGCCCTGGTGATGATTGTCCCAGCAATGACAACCCAGATGACAATGATCTGGAGGATGACCAGCCAGACTTCCCAGACCCAGATGCTGAACCCAGGATCACCATTTTTGATAGTCTTGCTAAGGCCATCAAACTGTTGGCTCTAAATGAATGCACTAGTCCTGAGTCTTCAAGCAGGACCAAGCTGTGAGAGCTGGACACATTTGATGGTACCAACCCCAAGAAACTTTGTGCTTTTCTGGTTCAGTGTGAACTCAACTTCCAAGACCAAGCATGCCAAGGCATCTTCACCCAGTCCTACCTCAAAGGCATGGCTTTAGAATGGTTTGAGCTGGACCTACTTGGGGTTGAGGACCCTGATGACTGGCCTCTTTAGATGGACTCCTGGAGGGAGTTCATCCTGGAACTACAAACCACCTTTGTCATCAGGGTCAGGGTTGGGTCCATCATCTTGATTATGAGGAGATGGAGTATGGAAGGTTGTTGGGAGGAGGTTGGAGCAACCAGCTTGCGAAGCACTTTCACCTTCAGCACAAGAGCAGCATTGAGTGGAGAATGATTGGAACTGTTCAATGACAGAAGGGAGTCGATGCAGATTAGCTAGTGCTGCAGCAAGGTTCTCAGCAACCTCTCTCTGGGATTGAGCTTGAGTTCTCATAATGGTGTAAGTTTTTTGGAGGACAGAAAATGAGATCATACAAGTGTGAGTACGAATATACTGTCAAGTTCGGGCCTACTCTGACCAACTCTGATGCTAGACAAGGTCTGGAGAAGGGTTTGGAAGCAAGTCTGACACAAAGGAACAGAACTCTGACTGGCAGAGTGTTGGCAGGAATGAAGTCCACTGAGACAAAGGCAGAGCAGAGTGAGGGCATCAGGTTTAGCTCATGCACTACCCCCTTGCATGATCTCAGCCCTCGTATTTCAGAGGGAGAGTACAGACAGAATGTCAGAGGTAACTCCAACAGGCAGAAGATGGAGACAGAGGGAGTAGGAACTAAGTCAATATTTGTACTGAAGAACATCGGAGTATGATACAGTGAGGGACAAAAGTGTTGCAATGTTTGTGAGGTGTGACTTGTTGCTGATGTAGCTCGGGCTATTCTGCACAGATAGTCATGATACCTATACCATTGGAAAGGGGTGACTCTAAGCTTTCCAGAGCACTAATGTTCAGTCCAAACAAAGCAATACATGCTGAGATACACCCTATTCTTTCTGAAAAGTGCATTGCAATGCTTTTGTCCCTGACTGGTGAAATCATGAAATGTGACCTTTTGATGGGATTGAGGGCATGGAGGATGGGAAAAAATGATTACATAATAAACCACATGATCATCCAGATGATTTGTCAGCATGTAAACAATGACAAACATTGGACTTGTACCATTAATCCTCCTTCTTTTACCACAACTCATGAAATCATCTCTCTAGCTCACATGGTCATTTTCTCAAGGAATTCTTATCAAATACTGGTGGCCACCACAGTGCTATCAGTATAACATGCTTTCAGAACCATCAGTCCCTTAAAAAACCTGCTGTCAGTCATTTCCTGGACTGTTTCTCCCCCCATGCCTGATGTGTTCTGGGACTAATCAGTACTTGGAAGGCTGAAAATGTTATGGAGGTCAATCTGGCACTTCAGAACATGATGAACAAACCAGTCCTCTCTCAACCAATGCATTTCTGGCACAGGGACAGTGGTATGGAAGTTAGGGCAAGACAAAATCCTCTTTACCCCTGGGTGTCATCAGAAGGATATGCTACTGAACTGCCATGGAACAGAATCCTGTGCTTCCATCTGGCCCTGAATATTGCCTTTGGTCACATATGACCAAATAATCTGTCCCCAGTCATCTACAGTTCAGATCAGAGCAAGATCTAGTGAACCCTCTTATGGTGCTCAGAGCACAAGGCAGTTTTGTCTCACCCCAACTTCCATATCAGTGTTCCTGTGCCAGAAATGCATTGGTTGAGAGAGGACTGGTTTGTACATCATGTTCTGAAGTGCCAGATTGACCTCCATAACATGTTCAGCCTTCCAAATACTGATTAGTCCCAGAACACATCAGGCATGGGGGGAGAAACAGTCCAGGAAATGACTGACAGCAGGTTTTTTAAGGGACTGATGGTTCTGAAAGCATGTTATACTGATAGCACTGTGGTGGCCACCAGTATTTGATAAGAATTCCTTGAGAAAATGACCATGTGAGCTAGAGAGATGATTTCATGAGTTGTGGTAAAAGAAGGAGGATTAATGGTACAAGTCCAATGTTTGTCATTGTTTACATGCTGACAAATCATCTGGATGATCATGTGGTTTATTATGTAATCATTTTTTCCCATCCTCCATGCCCTCAATCCCATCAAAAGGTCACATTTCATGATTTCACCAGTCAGGGACAAAAGCATTGCAATGCACTTTTCAGAAAGAATAGGGTGTATCTCAGCATGTATTGCTTTGTTTGGACTGAACATTAGTGCTCTGGAAAGCTTAGAGTCACCCCTTTCCAATGGTATAGGTATCATGACTATCTGTGCAGAATAGCCCGAGCTACATCAGCAACAAGTCACACCTCACAAACATTGCAACACTTTTGTCCCTCACTGTACATGCTTTTATACTACTATGGGGGTACAGTAACTGGAATCAGAACTGACATACAGAGACTCATAAATTTTCAAGTAAAACTTCCTAGACAATGAATGAAGGGTAGACAGAGGACATATGAATGGGTAACATAGATACAATACCTGTAGTGGGCAGTTCTGCCCATAGTTTCTTTCTTGCCTTCATCAGTGTGACTGAGAGCACCCAAGCGATGGAGCCAGTTGGGCAAACATCTTAGGGAGTTTTATTCTACATATATACACCATCCTGAGGTCGAGCTTGGTGTATGAAGGGCAACACTTGATCAAGAGGGCCCACAAGGTCCAAAGTGGCTGAGCCATATATAGTTGTAGTTCCTGCATGGCAGCAGAGGTAGACCAGTAGTCAACATTCTCACACCCACCATAGTTTGCATAGTGTGCCAGGCTGGTCCCTCCCTATCTCTAGGAGGTTGATGAGGCATGTGACAGCAAACAGACTACATGTTTAGTGGTCTTGGACATCATCAGTGAGTAGTACACCTACATTACTTCTACTTTACAACCATTCCTGCCATCAAGAAAGAAGAGGTCAAGCTTTGTCTCCCTCTTAGGTTCCTCCCTTACAAAAGGGAACTCTCTACCCCATGCCTTTCATGCTCATTGTCCCCACTCACCCCACTTCCCCTTCCTCCTCTTGAGCTCTTCTGTGAGGTAACTCTGAAGCTTGTTTACCCTTCTCCCTCACCCTCCCCCAACCTGAATGAACTTGGTTTCATCTTCAATGTCCCTTACAACCTCCAGAACCATCATTCCATCTGCTGCCCCCTTTGCCATCTGGTCCCACTAACAAGCAGAAATGGACCCCAACCTGCCCCAGCCACCACAGATTGATTATGCCATGGTGCAGGCAATGGCAGGAGCAATGGCGCAAGCCATGCAGCAATACATCCCTGCACCAGCTGCAGCACAAACTAACAATTTTGACCCTACAAAGAGGGGTGTTGCCATGCCCAGAACTTTTGATGGTTCTGTGGTGAAATATGAAGAGTGGGTCATCAAAATGAGGGCCTTTTGCAAAGCAGCTGTCCACTGCTACACAAGCCAGGACTGCATGGCATTCTGGACCTGGATGACCAGTCTGATTGCTGGCAACTATGCTTGGGCCAAGTTGGATTTCCACTTGGCAAATGGAAACTGGCTGATGATTGATGGGGTGGTGGCTGACCTCAACTCTTGCTTCCAGCCCATGAACAATGGGGATTGGGCCCAGAAGAAAATGCAAAAAGTGAGGCAGGGACAGTCTTGAATGGACACCTTCTTGGCAGAGTTCAACAGCTGGAAGCTCATGGCAAGTGCTTCTGACAGCTTGGCCATCCTGTGCCTTGAACAGGCTATAAACCCCAAGGTGCTCTGCCTCATGCATCATTTGGGGAAAAGAAAGGATATGTACAAGGAGTATGTAATGGAGCTCTGGTTGGTGGCTGGAAATTTTGAAAACCACCAATATATGATGGCCTCCTCATTGAGGGTATGGCCTCAAAATCAACCTCATGGCTTCTCCACCACAGGAATGCAGCCCAGGGCTGGCACCCCTATGGACATAGGCGCCACCCAGCAACAAGGAAAGGGGAAGGGACCCCCTAAGGACAAGTCCCATATCACCTGTGTTGGATGTGGCCTCAAGGGTCACTACCACAGTGAGTGCCCTAAACAAGCACAACCACAAGGACACCCTGTCAGGGCTGTAAATACTGACACTGGACCTGACCCCTGCCTATGAGCAATGGAGGGGATGAGCTTTGAGCAGATCATTGCTCATATCAACCAGTTAAAAGAATTGGAGCTGCAGTGAAATCAGGTCCTGCAGACTCTAGTGTACAGACATTTGTTCCTGTTTCTTCTTCTTCTTCTTCTTCTACTTACAGTTTTCATTCTACTTATGGACTTAAAAATACAAAAGAAAATACAAAAATCAAAAAAGCAAAATGCAAAAAATAGTGTACTGGTAGTTTCTTTCAATCATTTCTCTTTTCTTGACGTTGAAGAACCACAGGAGTTATTTAATGGTTCAGAATCTGTTTCTCCTTCTTTTACTTTTACATCACCTGAAGTAGAGTCCTGAAAGGGCTTGGGGCCAGATGGAAAACTGTGCCTGCTTAATTCTGCTTGCAACAAAAAACAAAAAAAATGTTTCCTTTGACCTCCCAGATCTGGAAAGTAGTAGTGCAAAGACCTCCATATGGTCTGAAACCTGATGCATGCTGAACTTGAAAGATTCTGTGGAGGTCCCTTTGGTTTTGCAAACAAATGCTGGTTCAGTGTTCAAGGTCAATGCATTGCTTGATAGTGGTGCTACTGGGGTATGTATAGATAAGGACTTTGTTGAAAGGAACAGGATTCCAAAGATAGCACTGCCAAGGGCAATGGATGTATTTAATGTCAATGGTTCACCTAATTCTGCTGGAAGGATTATGCACCAGGCTCATCTTCAAGTTTCCTACCTTGACCATCATGAGGAGCTTCTTGCCAAAATTACCAATCTAGGAGGTAGTACCATGATCCTGGGACATACCTGGTTACATTAGCACAACCTGCTGATAGATTGGAAAACTGGTGAGGTGAAAATGGGAAGGTGCCCAGCTAGATGTGGGCAACTTGCACCAAAGTCTTCATATGTACATAAGGTGGAAAAGCTTGAAAGGGAAGCCATGGACTCTTATGTAACCTGGATTCAAAATCTAGGAACAGACAAACCTAAAACAGATAAGACCCCTGAGGAACTTGTTCCAAAGGCATATCATGAATATTTATCAGTCTTTTCAGAAAAGGAATCTGAGTGCATGCTGCTTAGGAAACCATGGGATCATGCTATAGAACTAAAGGAGTCATTCATGCTGAAGAAAGGAGGGTTGATTCCTCTCTCCCCTGGTGAGCAATGAGAAGTCAGTGACTTCATTGATGGTCAGCTCAAGAAGGGTTATATTTGGCCTAGTAAATCGCTGCAGACCTCTCCAGTGCTCTTCATCCCTAAAAAGGATGGAAAGAAGCATATGGCCCAGGACTATAGATATTTAAATGAACATACTGTCAAGAACTTGTATCTGCTCCCTTTAATATCTCAGCTTGTAGACAAGTTGAAAGGTTGCAAACTCTTCACAAAGATGGACCTTCATTGGGGATACAACAACATTAGGATCAAAGAAGGTGATGAGTGGAAAGCTGCTTTCATGTGCCATTGTGGTGCTTTCGAACCCCTAGTCATGTTCTTTGGGCTTTGTAACTCACCTGCCACATTCCAGAACATGATGAATGATATCTTTGGCGATATGGAAGATGTGCTCATTGTCTACATTGATGACCTAATGATATTTACAAAAACAGACAATCAGGAGGAACATGACAAGATCGTGTTGGAGGTGCTTAGGAGGCTGAAGATAAATGACTTGTTTGTCAAACCCCAGAAGTGTATCTTCAGACAGCAAGAGGTGGACGTTTTAGGAATGATCATTGGCATTAATGGAGTATGTGTGGACCCTGCCAAGATCTCTGCTGTGCAAGATTGGCCCATACCTGCAAATGTTTGCAGCTTTCTTGGCCTAGTGAACTTTTACTGATGCTTCATTAAGGATTTTGCACAGATTGCAAAACCCCTGAATGACCTCATGAAGAAAGACCTTCCATTCATTTGGAACAACAAGTGTCAGTTGGTGTTTGACATGCTAAAAGAAGCCTTCACCACCACCCCTATCCTTATGTTCCCTGATCAGGATTGGAGATTTTGCTTAGAAATGGACACTTCAGACTATGCCACTGGGGCAGTGCTCTTGGTAGAATACAATGATGGTCTCTGGAGACCTGTCACCTACTCCAGTCACTCTCTATCTGGGGCTGAACTTAATTATATGGTTCACAACAAAGAAATGCTAGCCATTATTTGTGCACTGGAGCAATGGCATCATTACCTCAAGGTGACCCCATACCAGTTTGAAATTTGGATGGATCACCATAACCTCAAGTGGTTCATGACTGCACAAAAGCTTCAACCATGCCAGGCACATTGGGCACAGTACTTTAGTTGCTTTAACTGTATTATTGTTCACAAACCCAGAGTCATGATGGGGAGGCCAGATGCCTTGTCAAGATGAGAGGACTTTGTAGCAGGAAAAGAAAGGGCAAAGTTGGAAGAGTCCCTATTTATAAACCTGAGCCAGGTTTGCTTGGTAAAACTGGAAAACCCCTTCATGGAAGATCTGCAGATTGAATCTGCTAGAGCCAAAGGAGTTCCTGCTGGATGCAAGCTCTGAGGCAGTCTTCATTATGATGGAGAAAAAGTCTGGGTGCCTAGTGCACTTAGAAGGAAGCTGCTTAATGTTCTTCACAACTCCCCCCTAGTGGGACATCACAGAATACAAGGAACTCAAGAGTTGATCACACACTGGTTCATGTGGTCTACCTTAAAACCTGATGTAGAAGAGTATGTAAAGCATTGTCAAACCTGCCAAGCCAGCAAGTCTGGAAATAGGCCACCTGCAGGAGAACTTAGACCTTTACCTGTCCCTGATGGGCCTTGGAGAGAATTGATGGCCAACTTTATGGATCTTGGAGTAAAGGGATCTTCTGGAAAGTCCCATGTCCTGGTCATTGTTGACCAGTTCTCTAAGGAAGCAGAGTTCATCCCCTGCACTGCAGAAGAGACAGCTGCTAGCACAGCTCATCTTTACCTGGCACATGTTTGGAAACACCACAGACTGCTAGACTCTATCGTATCAGACCAAGGCCCTCAGTTTGCCTTGTCCTTCATGAAGGAGTTATTTAAAATGTTGGGAGTACAGCAAAAACTCTCTATGGCCTTCCACCCACAAATGGACAGACAAACAAAGCAGTTGAACTGTGAGATCCAACAATATTTATGGATGTATGCCAACCAGCAACAGGCTCACTGGGAGGAATGGCTACCTTTGGCTCAGTTTGCATACAACAACTCTGCCTCCTCTTCTACTGGCAAGTGCCCCTTTGAAGTTACTCATTCCTATAGACCTAGGATGGGCATTGAACCAATGACCTCAAAGGTAGAAGTGGCAGAGGAAGTTGCCAAATCTTGGTTCCAGGTGTTCCAGGATGTAAAAGCAAACCTCACCAAAGCATGTTCCTGGCAGAAGCAACAAGTGGATAGACACTGCTCAGTTGCCCCCTCTTACTCTGTTGGATCTCAAGTCTGGCTAGCTACAGACCATCTGTCCCTGAAAGAACAGCAGAGCCATAAGCTTTCCAAAAAGTGGATCAGACCATATGAAGTTCTAGAAGTACTTCCAAATGCTCTTAAGTTAAAGTTACCCTGCAACATGAGGATTCACCCAGTTGTGAATGTCTCACAGGTTAAACCCTATCTTGGTGCTCTTGATGGGCAGCCTGTTAACAGGCCTGGACCACAGAGGGTTACTGATGAAGGAGATGTCAAATATGAGGTTGAGTATGTTGTTGACTCCCATTTGAAACATGGAGCTCTTCAATTCCTCGTCCATTGGAGGGGATACCCTGAAGAAGATCATACTTGGGAGCCAGTTCTGCCTTGAAGAATTTGCAGTTGGCAATCAAGGATTTTTATCAATCCCACCCTGGGGCCCCCTGTAAATTATCTCTCCTTTCACCAGAAAGGTTTGATAGCTTGATCACACCCATACCAGAACTGTTGACTACCATTTGTCCTATTTGGTCTCACCTGGAAGTCGAGCCTTAGGAGGGGATAGTGTAACAACTGGTTGACTTTTCACTTCTGCATTTCCTGGTTGCCCATATATATCCACCCTCTGGTTAGGGTTATGCTTTAGGGATGCTTAGTCATCTCAGACTTTTCCTTTTGTTTACTCTTTCATGCTTACATGATACTTAGTAAGGCCATGCCTTGTTGCTAACACATGTTCATGTTTGTCCAATAGCATAGTTCTCTCTTGTTTGCTTCTTTCTCAAATGTTCTCTCATGGCAGTATGTACAAACAGTAAGGCAGTATATAAGTCCTGTTGTTTGTCATAGCCAGCTTCTCTAATCTAGTTCATTTTGAGCTTGCCCCTCAATCAATGGGTTCCACTCCCAACACTCTCTGGTTTGAAGTGATAGCTGAGAAGACTTGCATCTTTGGTTGCTTCACCAGTCACTAAGTCCAATTAGTCCAACCACCTCATACCTTGTACCTCCCTGACCCCTGACCAGACTTCAGACCAGCTTTGGACTGGTGATGAACCAGACTTAACAGTATTTCAGACTCACACTTGGGTGGGTCACTACCCTTCAGTCTAAACCTCAGCAATACACCTTCAGCATGCCTACCCAGACTCAAACCCAAGCAGCATGGGTATGTGCTACCACAAATCCAGAATCCACATCAGCCATCAACTTGTGCCACACTACTGCCCTGGTGTCCTTAGGGACAGCCAGAAGGTTGCCTGGTGAAGTCAATGATTTCAGGGGCTTCTCAGCCTGCAAATCCACCACACCTACCCCTAGTTGACCTCCTGCACCCACCAACTATCTGGATGATGCACTGGACCTGGACAAACCAGATGACAATAATCCCAGTGGTGATGACCCTGGTGATGATGGTCCTGGTGATGATGGGCTGGGAGATGACCCAGATAATGATGATGAAGACTCTCTCCCAGAAGACAATGTTGTGCCTGGGGTAACTGTTGTTACACTGCACTCACATTGTTCCCTTTTATAGACTTTATACTTTACTGTTTGCACCTGTCATTGCCCATGAATGACATTCCCTCTCTGCCTACACAGTTGGGCTTGCATTCTGTATGTTTCCTTTTATGTCTTACCCCTGTTTACCCCATGTTGTACTATAGCTGGTCCATGTCCATTTACCCTTCCCTCCATGATCCACTGGTGGCCCTGATCCCTGTGGTTACATGATACATGTAACCTGGTTACACATCTACCCCTGTATACAATACATGGTTGCCCCTCCTTTGTCATACATTAACCCCCAGTTCCTTCCACTGTGGGGACTTGGTTATACATGTACACCTGCTGCATAGAGACATGCTATGACTCAACAGTACCTTGGCAGGAACTTGGGTGTATGTTCACACACTTTTGAATGCACTTCAGTCACCCCCCCCAGGGGACCTATTAGGTTCATATATTCTTATAGATGTATCCACCTAATAGGTGTTGACCACCTGGGTATTCCCAGTGACTGCTGGAAATTTGCCAGGCCCTGGAGATTCTCCAGAGCAAGGTGTGAGAAATGGACTTTCTCCAGGATTATTACATCTATAACAGAGTGCCTGGGGTCCAAATGGGGCTTTCCCCAGTGAGTAATAGACCTATTTCCTGGGTATCCTGGGGGATTCACCAGCCTAAATGGACCTGTTCCCAGTGCATCCTGGGGGATTCCCCAGCCTAAATGGACCTGTTCTCTGGGCATCCTGGGGGATTCCCCAGCCTAAATGGACCTGTTCCCTGGACATCCTGTGGGATTCCCCAGCCTAAATGGACCTGTTCCCTGGACATCCTGGGGGAATCTCCAGCCTAAATGGACCTGTTCTCTAGGCATCCTGGGGGATTCCCCAGCCTAAATGGACCTGTTCCCTGGGCATCCTAGGGGAATCTCCAGCCTAAATAGACCTGTTCCCAGTGCATCCTGGGGGATTTCCCAGCCTAAATGGACCTGTTCCCTAGGCATCCTGGGGGAATCTCCAGCCTAAATAGACCTGTTCCCAGTGCATCCTGGGAGTTTCCCCAGCCTGAATGGACCTGTTCCCAGGGCATCCAGCCCAAACAGACCTATTCCAAGATGATCATGGGAACCTCCAGTTCAAATAGACCACCATCACAGCATGAAGGATCAATCAAAATGATTTGGAGTCTCCATGTTGCTGACAGGAGTGTGTATCATGCCAAGTACCTATTTCCATGGAATCTGATCTGAGCACTATATACAATATGAATATGTGAAAAAGCATGGCCATAGACCACTGAGGAAAGACTGGTGACATCTGATGGAGGGAGTAGAATATACTTGGTGATGGTGATTGCCCAGGCACAGCAGACATATACATTCACCACACTTCCCAAGTCTTCAGTGATCTCCAGTCTTGGCCATTGCATACAAGTCAAAGATTGTCCAGGTGTCATTGGAATTTTCCCACCCACTCTGGGGATCCACAGGGTATGCAGCAGATCCTCCAGGCAATGCTTGGAATTTCCCAGCCAACTCCTGTCTCTAGGGGCTCTCCAAGCAATGCTGGGGATTCTCCCACCAACTCTGGGGATTCTCCAAGCTATGTCCTGGGGATTCCCCAAGCACTGCTGGGGATTCTGCAACCCACTCTGGGGATTCTCCAAGCACTGCTGGGGATTCTCCCACTGACTCTGGGGATTCTCCAAGCAATGCTGGGGATTCTCCAAGCACTGCTGGGGATTCTCCAGGATATGTCCTGGGGATTGTGTCATATGCCAGGACACCCACAGCTTGGTCTTAGGTTCTGAGCACTAAGTCAATGCCAAACACCGAAATGAACTCTGTTCCTTACTATACTTTTCTAGTTAGCTTTTGTACTGCCCTTGCTTGTGCCAAGGCAGTGTCTGTCTTTGGTATATATACTCTACATAGGTTGTACTTAGCTGCTCAGTCTGAATATCAACTTAGTTCACCCCAAGTTCCCAGCTTAAGCCCAAGTTGACTCTTGGCTTTTGCTCCTGACCCCCCCTTGGCTTACTCTGACTTCAACCCAGCTTGCGCAAGGGTCTAGTGCACGAGCTAAGACCAAGGGTTGTTGCACCCAGCACTCAGCCTTCAGCCTTCGACCCCTGACCTAGTCACAAACTTAACAGTATATTCAGACTACCACTTGTGCAAGTCACTCACCACCCATGACCAGAACCCACACCCAAGCTCAAGCAGACCACACTTTAGAATCCGCCTCTGCCTCGAGACCAACCCAACCCAAAACCTCAGATGACCCTCGCCACCAGTCAGCCCTCAGTTCCCTCGCCAGTCACCACTAGCTATTCTAGTACATAGGAGGTATGACAAGTAATAGAATTTTGTCTTTGCACAAGTGGCTGTGCTGCAGCATGCCACATCTTCCCTTCCCTCCATTGTTGTCAGCATCCAGCCCACAGTGTGGGCCCCATTCCATTCATTTTCACCTCCCAAGTCACTCCTTTACAGTCACCCCTTCTCTAGCCTTACACCAACTGTGTCAATCCCCCAGCAGAGGACTGCGAAATACCAACTGGCACAGCCAATCCAGCCACTCAGGGCATGCCGAGCATGGACTTGCACCAACCCCAGAGATAGAATAGACCCAACTTCGCCCTACTGGCTTTCCAGGGTGTAGTCAAACTCATAATCGCCAGTGGGGATCTAACCCACAAACAAGCTATTGAAGCCTTGGAACAATGCTGGGAGCAAGACAACCCCCAAGGAGAGGATCAACAGGAAGACCAGCTGTGCCAAGGAGAAGGGCAGGCACCCCAACCCAACAACCCCCCATGTCCCCCAGATCAGCCACCAGCAGCAGGGAATGAACACCCACCCCAATGAGCCACTGACCCTACCCCACCTACCTTTGACCCTGATGCCATCGTATCATCCAACCTCCCAACATGACCAGCAGAGTATGCCATCAAAAAAATAGAAGCCTTTAAGTTCATACACATGTGGTACTTCACCAGGGAAGGACTACAAGAAGCAACTCAAACAGTGAGACATCTGGAAGAGAATGACACCTTAGCAATCACCCAGGCTGGCGAAGGAAATGTGACCCTATGCACAGCAAACTCCCTCACTGCCTCCAAGAATGCCAGACCTGACCACTCCCTATCCTTTGCTGAGTACATGTACACCAAGAATCACTTTCTAACATGCATAGAGAATGCTGGATGGGGAAACCAACTAGTCAATGCCTTCAACTGGTTTTTCCACAGAATAGACAACCACCACCTACAAGACCATGGCAAGCGAGGCAAATGTGCCCTCCTCCACTATGCATCCGAGGTCGGGCAGGACTGGCACAACAAAGTGGCAAGGAATCAAGCTTACAACATCAGACTGATAAATGAAGACCTCCTGGCAGACATCAGGCATGACCTAGACACCAAGGACGTCCAGATAGGACTTGACCAGGTCAGTTTCCACACAAACCATGCACAGAATCAGTCCACTGACATCCCTTTCTCTTCCCTTCCTCTATTCCCCTCAAACCTGCTCACACCCACTCCACTGCTGCTGCCTCATGGCCCTGCTACCCCTCTTAATTCTCCACACAATCACCCTGCTGCTGCTGCCCCTGGGCCTGATACTACAAATCTGCCACCACCTGCTGCTACACAATGAAATACATGCCCCATGCACCACAACCAAATCCTCACAAATATAGCTGCAAAGCAACTGCTACCCCCACCCTGGACCCATCAAGAGGGGCAGGCAAGCAACATGCTTCCCAAAGCGAAGATCATCCCACTCCCTGTCCCCCAAGTATGGTCAGGGCCCAAGACCCAGACAGCATTACCAAAGATCACACTCCTGATGTCCCAGATCTTGCCCCCCTTGAAGATGGTCCAGATCCCCCAGGCAAAGCACAAGCAGAGACAAAAGACCCTGTCATGACTTTCGCACCAAAGGTTACATTGTATGCCCAAAGTGTCTTGGTTGGCATGAAGACTGTTCTTTCTGCAATGAGCCCATGCGCTGGGATAAGGCAGCAGTGGCCTACTGCACATGAGACCAACAGGGTCATCTCATCAACAAGAATGGCCAGAGACTGTGCTGGGACTTCCAGCATCCTCAGGGGTGCACCAGCAAAATGCATTGCCATGAATGTTCAGGCTGTGGCAATGCCAAGCATGGCATGCAAGACTGTCCACACTGCCAACCCACTTGAAGAATGACAATACGCAAAGGCCCTCACCCCCTACCACCCTCAAGCCTGGAGGGACCTAATAACTCGCTACAATCTTTCCTCAAAATACCCCATGCTAGTCAAGCAATTAATCCATGGTTTCCGCATACACATACCCAACATATCCAGTACATACACCCTGCCTAACAACCTGTCCATAGACCAACACCACCATGCCTTCAAAGAAATAATCAACAAGGAGTTCGCCAAAGGCCACTACATAGGCCCCTTCCCCCCTCACCTGCTGGAACAGTACATAGGACCTTTCCAATCCTCCCCCTTAAGTATAATCCCCAAGCTGGGTAAACCCAGGAAGTACTGCCTAATACAGAACTTATCCTACCCCCTTGTAACTAGACACAGCACTGCCTCTTCAATCAACTTGCAGGTTGATTCTTCCCACTTCCCCTGCACCTGGGGAATGTTCCTCACAACATGTACCCTAGTCGCATCACTCCCACCAGGTTGCCAAGGAGCAACCAGAGACATAGCTGAGGCCTATAGAATGATCCCCATACACCCCTCCCAGTGGCCAGGTCTAGTAGTACATCTGACAAATCACCCCCCAACCTTTGCAGTAGATACCGCATTATGCTTCGGGTACAGACCCTCAGTGGGTGTGTATGGGGGAGTCAGAGACATGGGATTAGACATCATGAGAGCCACCAGAATAGGCCCAGTCATCACATGGGTTGATGACCACCTGTTCATACAACTACTCAAATCTGAGATAAACTGGTATAACCAGTCCAGAAGACAAGAAGCAGCCTTAATCACATCAAATGGAGGTGCAATAATAGATGGAGGACGAATCTGGTTCAAGGGAGCTCACCTAGCCAACAGAGACTACAAAGAATTCACAGAGGACTGTGCTTTCCCCTTACAGATATTTGAAGGAGACAAGGAAGATATATCACACAATGACCTACATGCATACTCCTTCAAGCACATCAGCACACTAACCAAGCAACTAGGTGTCCCTTGGGAGCTCTCCAAAGACTCCCCCTTCTTGCAATCTCCAACCTTCATGGGCTTCGTTTGGGTTCTCGAAGACAAAACCATTGGGCTCACCAACAACAAAAGGGATAAATACATAGCTTCCATAGATGAGTGGTCCCACAAGAAGACACACGACCTGGAGGAGGTACGAAAGCTCCATGGTCGACTATCTCACATGGTGATAGTAATACCAGGAGGGAGCACTTACCTAACAGCACTACAAGCCATGCTTACCATTTTCAGCAACAGACCCTTCATGCCCCACATGCAGCCATGAGGCTTACACTGCAAACTACTCTGGTGGCAAACAGCTCTACAGACTTCCAACCCCATCCCAATCCCCATCCACCAAACAGTGATCAACCTACAAGCATTCTCTGATGTCAGCTCCAGCATGGGTCTGGCAATCACCATCAGAGAAAGATGGAGAGCCTGGAAGCTCCACCCGGACTTGAGGAGAGACGAGAGGGACATCAGCTGGGCCAAAAGTGTCGCTTTCAAACTCCTCATACACTATCTCCTGCTCATCAATACCTCCACTGAACCTCTACAGGTATTCAGAGACAATGAGGGAGTCGTCAAGGCCTGGAGAAAGGGCAGGAGCAACAACAAGCCCATGAACGACACTTTCAGAAGGATCCACACTCTCCTTGCCTCTCCCCTGCACAGAATTTTCACAGACTACATCCCAAGTGCGTCCAACCCAGCAGACAAACTGTCCTGGGGCATCTATCCCCCTGCTGAACTTGCACTGCCCCCCATCCCCATCCCAGACCCAATCATGCACCTCATTTTCAATCTTGATGACCTGCACACCAGGGGTTTCCCAATCCAACATTAACTTCAACAACATCACAGCCATGACAATCGCTCCTCAATCGAATGCCCACACCAAACCCACAGTTGTACTTCCATACCTGTCAAACCTGACACCGAGACCCTTAGGGCTATGCCTGATATGCCCAGCAAAGGATAGGCTGGAGAAATGGCAGCCACATCCCAGCATGGTGCAATTGTTGAACATCCCCCCAGACTTCAGAAACAGGGTTTGAGAAGTCACCCTCAGAGGCTGGAACAAGAGCACAAGAGCAGCCTATGGAATGGGCCTACTCATATATCATGTCTTTTGCAACAGCAGAAACGTCGCTGAGGAGGAGAGAGCACCCATGGACACAAACCTGATATCGACCTTCATATCCTCCCTGGCCAGATCTTACTCCAGAAAAACCATACAGGGCTACATATACAGCATGCAGGCATGGCACACTCTCAACAGCCTGCCATGGGTCCTACATGAAGCCCAAATAGCGACTATGCTCAAAGGGGCCTCCAAGTTCACTCCCCCCTCATCTAAGCAGAACCTCTGCAAACCAATCACAGCACAAATGATATGTGACCTCCACAAATTCCTGCTGAAAGACAACCCCCTGGACACAGCCATTTTCGCATGCCTAACAACCATCTTCTACGCAGTGGCAAGGGTGGGAGAATTCACCCTCAAGCATCTTGATGCTTTTGACCCCATGCTACACATCACCCCTGCAAGAGTTCATGAGGAAATTGACCACAACAGACTGAAGACCACAGTATTTGCCCTGCTGAGCACAAAGGCAAACCCCAACAGAGAGGAAGTGAATTGGGCAAAACAGTTAGGACTGTCAGACCCACATGATGCTTACCTCCAACATCTGCGAATCAACAACCCACCAAGGAATGGCCCCCTCTTCACCTACCAAAAGGACAGAGGCCATCACCCCCTAACATGACAGGCATTCATCTCATGCCTGAAAAAACTGGCCAAAGCTGTGGGACATGACAATGTGCATGGACATGGACTCAGGATAGGTGCTACCCTAGAATACCTATTGTGAGGGATCCCCTTTGACATAATGAAAGTCAAGGGAAGGTGGGCAAGTGATGCCTTCCAGCTCTACCTGCGCAAGCACAACCAAATCCTTGCCCCCTACATCCAAGCCATGCCAGTAGAGACCGCCACCGAGTTCATCCACATAGCCATGCCCCCAGTATGCTGAAACCCCACCGACTGTGAGTAGGAATCATTGCCCTTCCTAGTTTTAGGGGAGCTGAGCATCAGCCCATCACATTGGGCAAAAAACCCCTCCTAGCACTTGGGATTCACAGCTAACACTCGTCTTGCAGGTCCCCATCTCTCCACAGCCAGGAGGCACTTTGCACCTCTGCCCACTCACATCTACATACCATGCATCTCACTCTACCATTTGTTACCTTAGGCAGTCTGCAGCTATGACATGCAAAGATAGCTATTCTAGTATGTAGGAGGTATGACAAGTAATAGAATTTTGTCTTTGTGTGAGTGGCTGTGCTGCAGCGTGCCATGTCTTCCCTTCCCTCCATCGTCATCAGCTTCCAGCCCACAGCATGGGCCCCATTCCGTTCATTTTCACCCACCCACCACACTGCTGAATTCAACAGGCCCAAAGGACCCCCCAAATTCCTCCTTGCTCGACTCCCACCAGCTGCTGTGCTGGGACAGTGGCCTCAAGAGATGCAAATGGCCCATCACAAGGTGTCCCACCCACCCTTGCAGCTAACACTTGTCTTGCAGGTCCCCATCTCTCCATGGCTGGGAGGTGCTTCATGCCTCTGCCCACTTGCATCTACATACCATGCATCTCACTCTACCATTCATTACCTTAGGCAGTCCACAGCTATGACATGCAAAGACAGACTTCTGCAGTCATGCAGCAGTTCCAAGGATTCTCAGCCCATCATTCCAGTACTACACTGGCTTCCAATGATCAAGGTACACCAACACCAGCCGGTCATTGACCTCCCACTCCCTTCGGCAACCCCGGAGGTGATGGTGACAACAACCTGGACAACTCTGACCATCACTCCAGTGATGACGACAATGACAACAATGATGATCCTTTCAGGCCTAATCCCAAGGAAGGTGAACACAAGGAAACTGAAGGAAACCTGCAAACCATGAGGGTCTTAGATAGTCTTGCCAGGGCCATACAGTCTCTCACCTGGTCTTCCCACCGAGACACCGAAGGAAGCTCAGGATCAGCCAAGGTCTGGGAGCCAGACACCTTCGACAGCACCAACCCAAAGAAGCTCCAACAGCTCCTCGTCCAGTGTGAGTTGACCTTCCAGAACAAACCTCAAACCTTCTGCAATGACCACTGAAAGGTAACCTTCGCCCAATCCTACCTCAAGGGAATGGCACTCAAATGGTTTGAGCTGGACCTCCTCCTCACCAGCGAACCTGAGGACTGACCCCTGTGGATGGATAGCTGGCATGAGTTTGTCATCGAACTCCAGTTGACCTTCAGCCCCCATGACCCAGAAGCAGAAGCTGAGAACCAGCTTGACCACCTAACCATGAAAGAATCCCACCATATCAACAAATACATGGTCAAGTTCAACAGGCTAGCTACCCAGGTCTGGGGTTACAGTGATGGGGCCCTCTGCCACTTCTTCTATGCTGGACTTCCCAACCAAATCAAAGACAAGATAAGCTGGGTAGGCAAACCCCACACCCTTGAAGACCTTCACCATCTAGCTCAGGACATAGATGCCCGCTACTGGGAACAACATGAGGAGGTCCAATGCCAGAACTGGTCTTCTGGTAACCAGAACTCGTCAAAGACCAGCAATAGAGACTCAAACACCAACAAAGGGAAAACCTTGGCATCCAACACCTCCCAGCCCCCCACTGCACCAAAGACTGGCAGTACCAATGCTGGGTCTTCAAAGCCCAAGCCAGCCAGCAACAAACTCAGCAAGGACAGGAAGTTAATGGCTGCCGAGTGAAAGTGATGCTTCGACCTAAAGCTCTGTATGTTCTGCAGAGGGGAAGGTCATGTAGCCAAGGAATGCCCCAAGAAGGTGGCCAAGGCTAGAGCAGCTGTGGCAGCCCCAGAAGCCACACTGGAGGCCTCCACCAAGGCAAAAAAATAGTTGGCAGTCCTCAGAACCTTGCACACCCTGAGGACCACATTGACTCCAGTGGTGTGCTCTCGGAGGTTAAGCTCAATGCATCTGCTCTTTGCAACCTGAATAGTCTTATGCCTACCATTTCTTTAGCATCCTATGATGAGCCAGCATTCCCAGTACTTGTTGACTCTGGCTCTACACACTGTTTCATAGATACAAAATTTGCAAATAAAATCTCTGTCCCCCTTTACTCCATCCTGCCAGTCCAGCTTTGGCTG
Source organism: Pisolithus tinctorius (assembly GCA_024663395.1). Lineage (NCBI taxonomy): Eukaryota > Fungi > Basidiomycota > Agaricomycetes > Boletales > Pisolithaceae > Pisolithus > Pisolithus tinctorius. Next base: position 243,354 of record JANFAH010000049.1, on the reverse strand, counting down.
TTTGACAGCACATCCAACTTGGTCATCACCCAGGCAGCAGATCTCATCTTCATTTTTCCCTCCAGCGATGCAACCCCAGTCACCCTCTATGCAACCCCACTAGACTCCGAGTGCAAGGCAGTCTTAGGATACAACTGGCTCACCCAACACAATCCATCAATTGACTGGGTCTCAAGCAGTATTAGATTCCAGACACCTGTACAACGAGTGCCAGACCCCCCAATGGCACCCCCTGACCCCAAGCCTTCAGCTCCCAACCCAACCACCCTCAGCTCTAATGAGCATCTGACCCCACAATTAGAGAAACCAGTTGCACTGGGCTTGACTTGCCCACCTATTGCCTTCATCAATGCTGTGGCCTATGTCCAGGCATGTAAACTTGAAGGGTCTTCTCAGTTCAGCCTCCAGCTCCATCCCTCGGCTCTCACTTCCCTTCAGTCTTCAAAAGTAGAAGATGCACTGAACCTCTCTGGTGTCCCACCAGAGTACTATGAGTACACTGATGTGTTCAGTAAATCCAAAGCCACTACCCTAGCACCTCACTGAGAACACAATCTTAAGATCAAGCTGGAAGGAGACTCATCACCACCCCTTGGCACTATCTACTCCCTGTCACCAGTAGAGCTTGAAGCTCTCAGGGCCTTCCTAGATGAGCATCTGGCTACCAGGTTCATCCAACCAACCTCTTCCCCCCACAGAGCACTGGTTCTCTTTGTCAAGAAGAAGGATGGCTCCCTTTGGCTTTGTGTTGACTTCTGGGGCTTGAACAAGATCACCAAAAAGGACTGATACCCACTCCCCCTCATCACTGATCTCCTGGACTCGCCATCCTGGGCCAAGATTTACACCAAAATTGACCTCAGGCACATGTATCACCTAGTCTGGATTGCCAATGGTGATGAGTGGAAAACCATGTTCCGCACTCAGTATGGGTCCTTTGAATGGCTTGTCATGCCTTTCAGGCTGTCCAATGCCCCAGCAGCATTCCAGCACTTTGTCAACATGGTGTTTGCCAACCTCCTAGATGTGTGCATTGTGGTCTACCTGGATGACATACTCATCTACTCCAACGATGAGAGCTCGCACTGGCAGCATGTTAAAGAGGTTCTGTGCTGACTCCAGAAACATGGCCTGTATGCCAAACCAGAAAAATGTGAGTTCCATTCCAAGTCAGTAGAGTACTCAGGCTACTGCCTTTCACCAACTGGCCTCACTATGTCTGGCGAAAAAATCAAAGCCATCTGTGACTGGCCTGAACCCCAGAAGGTCAAAGACATTCAGTCCTTCCTGGGCTTTGCCAACTTCTACCAACATTTCATCTACAACTACTCAGACATCGTCGTCCCCCTGACCTGCCTCACACAAAAAAACATACCCTGGAACTTCTCTGAGGAGTGCTGATCAGCCTTCAATAAGCTCACAGAAGCTTTCACCACTGCTCCTATCCTTACTCACTTCGTGCCTGGCGCTCAACTCACAGTGGAGACCAATGCCATGGACTATGCCATTGCCAGCATACTGTCCATTACTGGTGAAGACAACCAACTTCGCCCAGTCACCTTTTACTCCCAAACACTGTCTGTGCTGGAACTCAACTATGACACCCATGATAAGGAGTTGCTTGCTATCTTTGAGGCCTTCCAGGCCTGGAGACACTACTTGGAGGGTGCCCCTCTACCCATTGATGTGGTCACCAACCACAAGAACCTCAAATACTTCTCAACCTCTAAGGTACTCACATGCTGGCAAGCCCAGTGATCTGAGTACCTGTCACAATTCAACCTCATCATCCATTTCCACCTGGGTAAGCTTGGTGCCAAGCCTGACACTCTCACTAGATGATGGGATGTCTACCCCAAAGAGGGGGATAGGGGCTATGCCCAGGCAAACCCCCACAACCTCCGACCGGTGTTCACACAAGAACAGTTGGTCTTGGCTCTCCACACCACATGCTTGGAGTACCCCATACTACGTGCCAGCCTTCTAATGGACTTAGAGCAACTCCACAATGAAATACTCACCACACTACCCTTGGACCCACTGTCCCAACACCAACTCACAGACACCTCTGACCCTCGGTGGTCGGTCAACAGCACCAGCCTGCTGTGCCTTGATAACTGGATCTATGTACCAGATGCCAACAACCTTCAGCTCAAGGTCCTTCAGTACAAGCATGATCACCTGCTGTCAGGACACTTTGGCCAGAATTGGACGTTGGAATTGATCTGGTGAGAGTACACCTGGCCTGGCATTTGCACCTTTGTCAAGGAGTATATGAGGTCCTGTACTATGTGCACCAGAGCCAAAACACCCAGACACCAACCATACAGCACCCTGAAACAACTGCTGACACCAGAAAAGCCATGGAATTCCATTTCTATGGATTTCATTGAGCATCTACTGGTGTCTGGTGGCCACACTGCTATCCTGGTGGTTGTGGACTGACTATCCAAGCAGGCTATATTCATACCCACCTATGACACTATCACCTCCCCCAGGCTTGCTTGACTCTTTCTACTCCTTGTCTTCTCGAAACACAGTGTTCCAGCACATGTAACCTCTGACCGAGGCTCTGAATTTGTCTCACACTTCTTCTGGTCCTTGGGTAGGGCACTGGATATGTGCCTACACTTCACTTCTGGATACCACCTGGAAGGAGATGGCCAGACCAAATGAGCAAACCAGACCTTGGAACAGTACCTCCAGGTATATTGCAACTACCAACAGGACAACTGGGCTGAGTTGCTTCCACTGGCCAAGTTTGCCTACAACAATGCCCTGAGTGCTACCACTGGTGTTTCCCCTTTCTTCACCAACAAGGGCTACCACCCTAACCTATTAGTCTTCCCCAAAAGGGACTTATCCTCAGCATGGGCTAGGGACTATGCCATAAACCTAGATGAACTACACCAGTTCCTACAAGAAGAGATGGCACTAGCCCAAGCTAGATACCAAGGTCTGGCAGATGCAAAAAGGCTACCAGCACCCAAGATCAACCTTGGCGACCAGGTCTATGTCAAAGCCAAGTACTTCTGGACCACAAGACCATCACAGAAACCTGCAGACAAGAACCTAGGCCCTTACCCAGTAATAGCCCAGCCCAGCACCCACTCATTCACCCTTCGCCTCCCAGACTCCATGTGTCACAGTTAGAACTGGCACACCCCAACACCATCCTGAACTGAACTCAGCCACCACCACCTCTGGTCAAGGTTGATGGTGAACCAGAGTACAAGATCGCCGAGATCCTTGACTCAAAGGTAGACCAATGATGGAGGTGTAAGCTACAATACCTGGTATGCTGGGCTGGCTATGAGGGCACTGACGAAGAAACATCCTGGCTACTGGCCACTGAGCTGGGCAATGCCAAAGATCTACTTGCTGCTTTCCATGCCAGTTACCCCAGTAAACCTGGTCCAGTCACTAGTTAAATTGTATCCCTTCTCTCTTTTTCTTACTCTTTGTGCCCCTTACTATACCAAGAACAGTTAGATGCATTGTTGATATAGTACATACATTGGTATTCGGTCCTAACTGGTGCTGTCACTCAGAGTCCCCCTTGAATGCCTGACCCTCACTCGTCTGGAGCTCTTGTTCCTCCCCACTCTCTGAACTGGACCACCGACCCTTCATATGCATGTCCTCGGGTTGGCACATAATCCCCTCATCCAACTCCACCCCTGCTCCTTCTCAATCCGACCAGAGACTCTCGAGCTCCAGGTCTGCCACATCCGAGTGCAACTCCTCACTGGACTCAGATGCCAGGGGGGTTGGATGAAGGACAAATTTGAACTCACCCAGCAGGTCCCCCAGCTGACTGTTGAATCAGTGCTGGGTCTCCCTCCCAGCTTGCATCTCTGTGGTCTGACAGTCCATGGCAGCTGTTATCAGCTCGAAACCCTTGGTTACTGCTGCAACCAGAGAGTCGGTGGGGGCAGCAGAGGGCGCACCTACCCCTGAGGGACCAGCCTCTGACTCACTGGGTACTCCAGACCCAGTCTGAACAACCTTCTTCTTCTCCCCAGCCCTCAGTGATGTAGCATCCTCCAGCACTCTCTTCTTCCCAACCTTCGCTCCAACCTCTTCAACCTCAGGCTCCACACCCTCAGGCAACTCACACCTGACCTTCATATTGGTGCACTGGTCACACATCCTCTTCTTACACTTACTCTGCTGCGCGTGACTGAAGGTACACTGTACCCACCCCTTCTCACATTGTTGGCATGACACAGTGTTCACAACACCAGTGCTCATTGCCTGCACCTTACCCTTCAGTCCTCCCACCTTCTGTTGGGTCTCCTGCTCCCAGCACTCAGCCTCCAGTCATTCCTGCTCACACCTTTCAGCCTCCAGTCACTCCTGCTCATGCCTTTCGGCCTCCAGCTGCTCCCACTCATGCCTCTCGGCCTCTAGTTGCTCTTGCTCTTGACGCTCAGCCTCCAGTTGCTCTCTCTCAAGCCTTTCCACCTCCAATCAGGCAGCCTCTTCCCTCAATGCCTTGCACCAGTTGTGCTTGGCCATCTTTGCCCAAATGTTGGCCTCCTCGTTGTCACTGGTAATCTGGAGCTTGGGCATAGTGGCCCTCTGAAAACCAGATGGGTCGTTGGGTACACATGGGGAGGCTTGACAAGAAGACATGATGAAGTCAGGAGAAAACAGGTCTTCACAAAGGTGCACCTTTTTTAACCCTGGTGAACATGTGTTCTACTGGCATGGTGACTGCTGACCTCATGTACCTTAGGGTGGGTCTCAGGTGCTCAACCCTAAGGGGGGGATACTGTCATATGCCAGGACACCCACAGCTCGGTCTTAGGTTCTGAGCACCAAGTCAATGCCAAACACTGAAACAAACTCTGTTCCTTACTATACTTTTCTAGTTAGCTTTTGTACCGCCCTTGCTTGTGCTGAGGCAGTGTCTGTCTTCGGTATATATACTCTATGTAGGTTGTACTTAGCTGCTCAGTCTGAATATCAACTTAGTTCACCCCAAGTTCCCAGCTTAAGCCTGAGTCGACTCTTGGCTTTTGCTCCTGACCCCCCTTGGCTTACTCTGACTTCAACCCGGCTTGTGCAAGGGTCTAGCGCACGAGCTAAGACCAAGGGTTGTTGCACCCAGTGCTCGGCCTTTGGCCTTCACCCCCCGACCTAGTCACAAACTTAACAGATTGATTCTCCAGGCAATACTGGGGATTCTCCAACCCACTCTGGGGATTCTCCAGGCAATGCTGGGGATTCTCCCACCCAATCTGGAGATTCTCCAAGCACTGCTGGGGGTTCTCCAACCCACTCTGGGGATTCTCCAGGCCATGCTGGGGATTCTCCAACCCACTCTGGGGATTCTCCAAGCACTGCTGGGGATTCTCCAGGTTATGTCCTGGGGATAGACATTGATGTATCTTTGTGTTATTTGTGCCATTGGCCAGATGCTGTAACTCCCTCTTTCCTCTCAATTGTTTGCTCTTGTGCCAACTTCCATTTCAACCCAAATGTGCCATGTGACAACAGTGCTATGTCCTCTCTTTCTGGTTTTTGATATCCAGAATGGCACAATGCATTCAATGGAAATTACTCTAGCTTCAACTGGAAGATGTGTTTCATGTGGTGTTTATTCCCAATGTGCTCGGAGAATTCTCCAATGCCTTGGCAATGGGAAGTGTCACTGGCACCTAAGTGAATAAGTGTGTGTATGATGTAGTCTTAGGGCACAATCATCAGCAATCAGCCTAAGCAATGACATGTAGCAGTAGCATTCATCTTGCAGAACACCAGTCTGTACTATTGACAGTGGCTGTCTATGTTGGTAGCTACTGAGAACTCTTCCCCCTGAAGCCTAGGGCAGAGCCCCATGCCCTTCAGATGGACATGATAGCTCTAGTGGATGTCTGGTTCCATGGATTTCACATTCCAATCTCACACATAGCAGTTTGCACCTAAATCCAATCTGCATTTAGGATAGGGTATGCTATCAGATTGAATATGCATAGGTGGGAAGAGAAAATGAATGGTCTTGTAAGGGTATTGTAGTTACAATGGTAATGAAAAGACCATGGAGGATAACAGATGAAATGAATGATGGCAGACATTACACAAAGGGGGGATATGCAGGGGCAAGATGACACAGCCACAGGGTATCATAGTTACATGCTAACAATGCAAACATGTGGTGTGTACATGAGCCAGTAGCAAGGGATTGATGGAGATGAAAACATGCCTAGTAGTGGGTGTGTCAATCATGGGTGTGATAGGAATGTCCATCAGAGTCATCAGAGTCATGACAACAATGTCTCTTGTGGGGAGGGCTTCAATAAATGTATTCAACCACACTGTGCATGTTAGTCTCATTGTACATGTAGGCTACCCAGCAACATACCTTTGGTGAGTTCTTCCCTGTTGTGAAGGACCACCATGATCACTCTCATTTTCCTGATATCCTCTATAGCACTTGTGTGACTCATGCCAAGGGTGGTGGTGAGGACATGGGGTCAGAGAGTGGTTATCAGTAGGGGGGGCAACGATGATATGCAGCTGCTGGAGCAAGATATGTGTGATGATCACCATGCAATGATGGACCTTGTGGAGATGACTGTGGTGACTGCTCAACAGGGGATGAAGGAGGGGGAGGGGAGTGGTGGGAGGCTGGTTGAGTGGAATGATGTCCATAGGATGGCAATTGCCCTCACCTCAGGTGGTGTGATCCTGCAGGAGAGGAGTGACATGTGTGGGATGGTGATTGCTGTCATTGGGTGTGGTGGGATGTTGAGGGAGACACATGGTGCTGCACAGGTGGCTGGGGTGATCTATAAGCTGGGGATAAAGAAGGCACAGTCATATGGTGGGTGTTGGATGCTGCTGGCAAGGGGTGATGTCTGTTGGATGGCACTCATCCTCGCACAGGTTGGTCAGGGAAAGATGAAGGGGCACTTCTCTCCTTAAACTTGTCACCTTTAGGGAGGGCCTTAATGAATGCATCTGAATCAGAAAGAACACAAAGGTGCTGGTTCAATGTGTTCACCACAAGCAGGATGTCACACATCCTTGCATCACTGTGGCAAAATAGCTCAATCTGATCTGGATTATTCATGTCAGTGAGGGCGACCATTTCATGTCAACAACTCACCATCAGTCCACTTCTTGAGGTAAATGTTCATATGTGGTGCCTGTGCACCTCGTTTCGCAGTTTGTCTTTTATTATGTGCTTTTCTCACTCTACAGACTTGTAGTGGACACTTAGCTGCGCTCTAAGTGTCCTTGGTTTGTTTTTGTTTACTATTTACATTTGTTTATCATTTTTGCGCACTTACTGCTCTGTGCCCAGTGATATTTTCTTCAGTCTCTTACACTGGGCACAAGGTATGTCTCCTGTAGTATTTACTTCAATACTAGTCTCTTACACTGGGCACAAGGCCTTCAGGTTGGGTTATTTGAACAGTAAAATGATGAATTTGGCAAAGGGACAAGGTATTCAGCTTGGTCTTCTTCATCATCTAGTGGAGCCTCGGCATGGTAATCTGCACCCATTGACTCTTTCAGGAAAGGAACAGTCAGAGCACGAAGTTCATCAGCATTGAGGTGTTTGACATTGAAATCCAGCCCAACAGCAGGGACTCCAGCAGGCCAATCAGTGATGGTATACTAGTGAACATACAACAGATCAAGCAATGACTTCCAAGAAACATTTCTCTGGCCTCGTGTGATACCATTCTCTTCTGTGGCAGTGCTTCAGAGGATGAATATGAATCACATAGATTTATTGACATATGGAATTTATGGAGTATTATTGTAGGTAAAACTTGCTGATTGCAATCATGCCTGTATTCTTGAGGTTTTAATCCCAGTGCACAGTCATAATGGGGTTGTGACAGCACATTATAGTTGGGAAGAGGCACTGAAGCGGCAGAGTTAAGGATTTTATACCTAAAGGAAAGTCAGTGGGCAATTGTACATGGCATATGTTATACATACTTGATAATTGTGGACAGGTATTCTAATAATTGTGTTATGTCGGTCTGCCTCTCACTTGCAAGCTGCATGAGAAGGGAGGATCCAGCAAAAATTCCTTGGGATTGGCATGCAGCTTCATTGCTCCCACTATAAATTACACATCCAAAGACATGTATGCCCTCCACATTGCACCAAGTTTGTGCCTGTACAAGAGGTTATTCAAGAAGCAAACAATCATGATGGTATTACCCACCCCTTGTGTAAAGGAGTCATGGCAATGTTACAGTGGTGCCTTTGCACCTCTGTTCGCATTTTCATTTATCCTACTGTTATATGCTAAACTAATATGGTCTAACTTCGCATTCCTACACTATACAGTGTTATGGTATGTTGTGACTGTTTGTTTTCCTTTGTTTACCATTTTTGCGCACTTAGCAGTTGTGTGTGCCCAGTGTATTTTCTCTTCAGTCTCTGACACTGGGCACAAGGTAATTGTCACTACTTAGCTGTTGAATATAAGTCTCTGACACTGGGCACAAGGCCTTCAGGTTGGGTTATTTGAACAGGCAAGCCATTACATGGCCCACCATCACCTTGGAACTGATGTCTTTGAACCTGCTGACACACTCACTCCAATACTTCCAGATCTCAGCCCACAGTTGAGGATGTTCTTCCTCATCTTTATGGTCCTCATAGTGCTTGGTGTGACACCTATAGTAGTCTTTGGTTTCCTCTGTGATTGAATCAATGTGGAGTCAAAACTGCAACAAGTTAGGATGTACTGACTTGCAGATGCTTTTGGATTGGTATGTGCATACCAAGCCTGATGCATGTTCCACACAGATTCAGCACAGGTTGCCATTGTGGTAAGACCAGCAGCAGCCATAATCAACCCAAGAGTCTTGCCATACTCATCTGCAATTGCCTGGGCTTCTTGAGTGGTGTGCATGCCAAGTGTCTGTGCCTTTTGTATGGCTTCCAAGGGAAGCCACCCTGGTTTAAAGCAGGGTAAGCCTGCTTCTGCACTGGATGCATCCTCACATCAACTGAGGTCACTGGCTAGGGTAGGTGCAGAGGGTGTGACTACTACCTGGCAGAAGGCACGATGTTGTGCTTTGGGTTTCCCATACATCCTGGTCATCTCCAAGCCATTGGGGAGGTCTCCAGTGTCACTAGGTCCATCCTCACCTTCAGAGGATGTGTTGGCTAGGGCATGAGATTTCCCTTTGGCTTCCCTATGCCTCCTGGTCACAGAGTTGTCAGTGTCACCTTCAGTATCAGCAGCTCCATCTTCTTCTGATGAGGATGGAGAATGGAGAGGGGGAGTGGAAGGATGGTTATCAGTATCATAATTGCCAGCACAGATTTCTCTCAGGGTTTGTTCACATTTAAGGTCACACCTCTGGTCAGCTGACCAATCACTGTCTATCCAATGACACATGTAAATTATGTGAATAATGCAGTTTATGTTAAATTATCCCACAAAATAGGCCTTGTGCCCAGTGTAACTTGCCCATCAAAGCAAAATCAGAGGTGTTTGAAGCCTTTAAGACCTTCAAGGCCTTTGCAGAGAACCAGAGTGAATGAGAAATCAAGATTTTGTGCGATGACAAAGGAGGGGAGTATATGAGCAACTCCTTCATCGATTTCACCACCCAGTGCGGCATCCTGTGCCAGCACACTGTCAGGAATTGCCCACAGCAGAACGGAGTGGCTGAATGAGCTAATAGGGTCCTGTCAGAGCGAATTACTGCGATGCTGGATGAATCTGGACTCCCCAAAGCCTTCTGGGGTGAATGCCTCGCTTCCCTGGTCCATGTATGGAACAGGTGCCCCACTGAGGCTGTCCCAAATGCGACTCCCTATGAGCTATGGCATGGGCACAAGCCAGACCTCTCCCACCTTCAAGTTTGGGGCTGTACAACCTATGTACACATCCAGAGAGACAAGAGGCGACCTCTAGATCCACACATGGAGAAATGTGTATTTATTGGCTACCCTGAGGGCTACAAAGGCTGGAAATTCTACAATCCCACCACAAAGCGCACAGTCATCTCAGAAAGGGCTGATTTCAATGAGAGGTATTTCCCTCTAGCTGGTCGCACTTCTACACCTTCTCTGTCTGTGCCTATCCCTGCAAAATCTCCCTCAACCTCATTCTCCCCTTTACCTGACAATCAAAAACCACCTGCCACTGAGATCTATCATCCACAATGCACTTTGGACTCTGAAAGCGAGTCTGATGATCATGTGGATCAGGGGGGAGATGAAGACCTTGTTCATATGTGGTGCCTGTGCACCTCATTTTCGCATTTTCTATTTTAATGTGTTCTCTTCTCACTCTACAGACTTGTAGTGGACACTTAGCTTCACTCTAAGTGTCCTTGGTTTGCTTTTATTTATTATTTACATTTGTTTATCATTTTTGTGCACTTACTGCTCTGTGCCCAGTGAAATTTTCTTCAGTCTCTTACACTGGGCACAAGTGGCCTGAAGTTGTGGTTATCTGAACAGACCTTGCAGCAGGTGATTCAGATCCCATTCCACCTCAAATTGCTGCTCCAGAGCTCGTCCCACCACCTCCTCACACTCCATCACCTACACCTCCCCCTAGACCTCCCAGTCCCATCAGAATTGGTGCTAGATTGCCTCCAAGGCGAAGACAGAAACCTAGGGAGTGGTGGAAGCTCTCCCCTGCACAGTTGGATGATGTGGTTGATGAAGATGACAGTGATGATGAGCTTGTTCAGATATCCACTTTCCTGAGGCCCTTGTGCCCAGTGTAAGAGACTGTTATTCAAGTAAATACTACAAGAAACATACCTTGTGCCCAGTGTAAGAGACTGAAGAAAATTTCACTGGGCACAGAGCAGTAAGTGCGCAAAAATGGTAAACAAATGTAAATAATAAATAAAAGCAAACCAAAGACACTTAGAGTGAAGTCTAGTGTCCACTACAAGTCTGTAGAGTTAGAAAAGAACATAACAAAAGATAAAATGCGAAATGAGGTGCACAGGCACCACATATGAACAAGAGACTGAAGAAAATTTCACTGGGCACACAGCTGTAAGTGCTCAAAAATGATAAACAACAGAAAACAATAAACAATCACAAAGCTAGAACACTTATAGCAAATTCTAGTGTCCAATATAAATTGTGTAGGGTTAGATAGGAATATAACAAATAAAGAAATAGGGAAGGAGGTGTTCAGATAACCACAGCTTCAGGCCACTGGTGCCCAGTGTAAGAGACTGAAGAAAATTTCACTGGGCACACAGCAGTAAGTGGGCAAAAATGATAAACAAAGCTAAACAATAAACAGAAACAAACCAAGGACACTTAGAGTGAAGCTAAGTGTCCAATGCTAGTTGTAGGGTCAATAGGAAATATAATAAAGTAAGAAATGCGAACTCTGAGGTGCACAGGCACCTAAAGTGAACACTCCCCCCTGAATGTGCACCACTGCATTCAAGTACTCCCCCTGATGAGCCAAGTCCCAGCATCTTCTTCATATGTGGTGCCTGTGCACCTCAGTTCGCATTTTATCATTTATTATATTCTTTTCTCACTCTACAAATGTGTAGTGGACACTTAGCTTCCCTCTGAGTGGCCTTGGATTGCTTTTGTTTATTATTTACATTTGTGTATCATGTTTGCACACCTGCTCTGTGCCCAGTGAAATGTTCTTCAGTCTCTTACACTGGGCATGATCTCTTATGATATCCACACTTGAAAAACAGAAGATACAGATACACCTGCAAACTCCAATCATGGTGAGTTCTGAAGCTCTCAGACCATGCTACTACTATTTTGACAATTACAGGAGCAACATATAATGAAATGGCAAATGTATTGCAGCAGAGTGGCTTTCACCAATCCCAATACTCCACTTGGGTTTGCATTCACACTAATGCCCTTGATGCATACTGGGCCATGTTGTCCCTAATGAGGATCCAACCTCCTGGTAAACTTCAAAGCACTGTAAAAGGTCTCCAGATACATTACATCTCAGATTGGACCTTTGATGCCACCCATCTGTCCCTCATTGTCTCTGATCTCAACACACACATCAACTTGCCATCAGATCATTTGGGTCAACATTCAGTGGTTCTACTGCCATGCTTACTTATGTGTCCTTCATCACCAGGCAGTCCCATTTCTGTTTGTTCTTTGGCTACTGATCTGATGCTTCGTTCATCCAGGCTACTGAACACTCTTCTTGAATACAAGCTGGTTGACAGTGACCATCAATCTATAATCGACATTCATTGTATCCAAAGGTCAGTCATTCTGCTTCCCATTCACATCAACCACCAATCACTCAATATCAGATCTGTGCCCCATATCACCATTGCCATCCAACCACATGCCATTTTCCCATTATAACATTTGCATTCTAATGAACAACCCATGCTGTGGTGAACCAAGGAGTACTACAATGCATTTCAGGAGATAATCAAGAAAGAGTTTGCTAAAGGCCACTATCTGGGCCCCTTTCCCCCTCATCTGCTCAAGCAGTACATAGGACCCTTCCAATCTTCCCTGCTTAGTATTATACCAAAACCCAGCAAACTGAGACAGCATCTCCTAATACACAAACTGTCCTTCCCTATTGTATCTAGACCCAGTGCTGCTGCCTCAATCAACCCATGTGTTGACTCCACTCTATTCCCATGTACCTGGGGAACTTTCCTCACAACCTGTGCACTGATCACTTCACTCCCCCTAGGCTGCCAAGGAGTGACCAGAGATGTATCAGAGGTCTATAGGACAATCCCCATACACCCATCTGTTGCAATACATGTGACCAGACAGGGGATTGAACCCTGGACCTCCCAGGTTTTGACTGGGTGCTCTAACCACTGAGCTATTTGGTCAAGGTATCTTGGCTTCCTTGGTGTGGTTTAACCACCAAGTGCTAGTAGGGACTAGCATTGCTGAGTGCTGGAGTACTACACTTGCAACAAACTTGCATGCATACTCCTTTGAACACATCAACACAATTGCAGACCATCTGGGAATACCCTGGGAACACTCTAAGGACATGCCATTCTCCAACTCTCCAACCTTCATGGGTTTTATCTGGGTTGTGTGAGCCAGAAACCTTTGATGGGACAGACCCAAAGAAGCTATGTGCATTCCTCATCCAATGTGAACTTAACTGCTAGGACTGGCCCCAGGCCTTTCAAAGTGATCAAGCCAAGGTCACTTTTGTGCAGTCATTCCTGAAAGGGATGGCTCTTGAGTGGTTCAAACTGGACCTACTTGGGACTGAAGACCTGGAGGACTGGCCCTACTGGATGGACTTGTGGAAAGAGTTTGTCATTGAACTCCAGACTACCTTTCGACCTCATGACCTGGTGGCTGACACTGAAAGCCAGTTAGACCACCTTCAGATGAAAGACAATCACTGGGTCAACAAGTATGCGGTTGAGTTCAACCAGCTTGCCTCACAGGTCTGGGGATATGGTGATGGCACACTATGCCACTTTTTCTACACTGGTCTCCCTGATTGCATCAAAGATGAGGTCTGCTGGGTTGATAAACCTAGAACCTTGCACAAGCTTCACCACTTAGTGTTCAAATATCCCAACCTCAAGGCCTTGTGCCCAGTGTAAGAGACTGAAGAAAACTTCACTGGGCACAGAGCAGTAAGTGCGCAAAAATGATAAACAAATGTAAATAGTAAACAAAAACACACCAAGGACACTTAGAGCAAAGCTAAGTGTCCACTACAAGTCTGTAGAGTGAGAAAAGAACATAATAAAGGATAAACTGTGAAATGAGGTGCACAGGCACCACATATAAACACTTAGCCCAGGAGATCAATGCATGCTACTGGGAGTGCAAAGAGGAGGGTCAGTAGTCCAGCAAGCACCAGGGGTCATCCTCTGGTAAGTCAACTCCCAACCCCAGCCACAACAACTCTCAGCACAAGCCTGGTCAGGAGAAATCCAAGAATAGCAACTCTGGCAACCAAACTCAGTCCAAACCCACCTCAACTGGTCAGACCAGCTCTAGCTCATCCAAGCTGGACTCAAGCAAACTGGGCAAGGATGGCAAGTTGACACTGGAGGAGTGCAAGCATCATAGGGACAATAACCTCTGCATGTTTTGTGGGGGCACTGGACATTTTGCAGATAAGTGTCCCAAGAAAGCTGGGAAAGCCAAAGCTTGCACTGTGGCCACCTCTGAGGCAACACCAGCCTCAACCTCAGGCTCTGCACCCAAGGCAAAAAAAATAGGTAGCAGTTCTCAGGACTCTGCACAGACTGAGAGCTGTGTTGACTCTGGCTGTGCACTCACAGAGGTTTGTCTCAACATGTCTGCTCTTTCTAATCCCAATTCATTGACTCCCCATGTTTCTATTATCAGCCACAATTTGCCCCAGTTATGTACTCTAGTGGACTCTGGTTCCACCCATAGTTTTATAGATAAAGAATTTGCTAATTAACACTCATTTACCCTTTACTCCATGTCCCCTATCCAACTCCAGCTCTTTGATGGGTTGTCAAGTTTTGTTATCACCCAAGCAGTAGATCTTTTGGTTCAATTTGCAACTGGTGATGTCACCCTGGTAACTCTGTTTCTAGCCCCATTGGATTCTGAATGTAAGATAGTCCTTGGACATGACTGGATCACCTGCTACAATCCATTGATTGATTGGGTACTGAGCAGTCTAACTTTCTGGACATCTACAGGAGGATTGACAACCCCATTGACAACCCCTGCCACACTGGTCTTAACCAGTCTTCCCAATCCCAGTCTACATGACCAACCCAACCCCAGCCCTGCACCATCTGTACTGTCTGTCAACTCACCAGTTTGCACCCCCCTGAAAGCTCCCCCTATCACTCTAATCAATGCAGCTGCATATGTATGCACTTGCAACCTAGAGGGATCTACCCAATTCCAGCTTCATCTATGCCCACTGGACCTGGTCCTAGCCTGGTCTGCCTCTACTGGCCCTCCACTGGACTTGGCTGGTGTACCAAAGGCCTACCAGAACTTTGCAGACATCTTTAGCAAAGACAAGGTGTCTACTCTCCCTTCACACCAGGAGTATGACCTTAAGATTGAACTGGAAGAGGGCACTACACCACCTGTTGGAACTATCTACTCACTATCCCCAGTTGAGCTGCAAGCTCTCTGGGCTTTCATTGGTGAAAACCTGACTACTGGTTCATGCATACCACCTCATCTGGATTGCACCCAGTGATGAGTGGAAAACAGCCTTCAGAATGCACTATGGATCATATCAGTGGTTGGTGGTGCCTTTTGGTCTTACCAATGCCCCAGCCACCTTCCAGCAGTTTGTCAATTCAATCTTCACAGATATGCTAGATGTCTGCATTGTCATCTACCTCAATGGCATCCTGATCTACTCCAGAGATGAGTCTTCTCACAAGCAGTGGGAGGTTCTTTGCTGGCTCTGGTTGCATGGCCTATATGCTAAACTGGAGAAGTGTGAGTTCCACTCAGATTCTGTGGAATATTTAGCCAAATATTTCTGGTCAACCTGGCCCTCCAAGAAATTGAGCAAGAAGAACCTCAGGCCATACCCCATAATAGCCCAGGCTGGGTCTCACTCATTCACCCTGCATTTACCAGACTCCATGCATGCTGTTCACCTGGTCTTCCAACTTGAACTGGCCATCCCAAACACCATACCCAACCAGACTCAACCTCCACCCCCTTTGGTAGATGTTGATGGCGACTTAGAATTTGAGGTAGCAGAGATACTTGATTTGAAGGTTGACCAGTGCAGACAATGTTGGTTGCAGTACCTGGTCCAGTGGACTGGTTACGAGGGAACTGACGAAGAAACTACTTGGGTACTAGCAACAGAGCTCAATAATGCCTCAGAACTCATCCTGGAGTATCATGACTGGTACCTGGACAAACCTGGTCCTTTCAAGAAATAATCAAGAACTGGTCTCAAGTTTCTTTTCTCCTTATCTGTTTCACCTATCTCATAGTTACTATGTCTTGATTTCCCTTACTTTTCTTTTATTTGCTTTCTTTCAAACTTTAGAACTGGATCTGGGAAATGGCATTCACAGGCACATGCATACAAGAAAAACACTACTCTATGTGCATGCAACATCAGACTTGGGACCCAGCAGAACTGGCACCAGTCTGATCACCTGACTCAGACCAGGACCAGCTTTCCTCTCCCTCCTCCCTCAGCCCCTCCAGCTCTTCATCAAGCCCCTCAATGTTCCTGTCCTCCTCATCAGTGGTGTCCCAGTCTGAAGGCATGTCCAGCACTAGAAACTTGAACCACTCTTTGACATATGTCTCATAGGACCAGGCAAACTGGTAAATGTTCCTCAAGACTTCTTTCTGCACCACTGCAAGGCTGGCCACATTGTCAGCAACATGCTTGACTGCTTTGATCAGGTGCTCCATTTGAGCACCAGTCACCAGACCAGCCTCAACCTCAGTGCCAGCCTTCTTCAATGGTCCTGCAATCATCTCAACCTCCTCATTGTCAGCCCCCTCTATCACCTTGGTCAACAGTTTCTGCAACCTTTTCTTCTTCTTGCCAGTGTGAGGGGATGTCATGTTGGCTTTCCTCTTACCCTTGTTGACAGCTGAGCTGGCTCCCTGACTGGTTTCACCTTTGACTGGCCACTGGCAATGCTCCTTGGGCTTGTTGCACTGGTTGCAGGCCAGGTGCTTCTTCTTGCCATTGGTATTGCACAGACAAGTTGTGTTCATCTGGGTGCAACAAAGACACCTGGGAAGGTGTCAGCCAGTTGCCTACCAGTTGTTACAGTGGTGCCTCTGCACCTCTGTTCGCATTTTCACTTATTCTATTGTTATTAGCTACACTAATATGGTCTAAGTTCGCATTCCTACACTATACAGTGTTGTGGTGTGTTGTGACTGTTTGTTTTCCCTTGTTTATCATTTTTGCGCACTTAGCAGTTCTGTGTGCCCAGTGTATTTTCTCTTCAGTCTCTTACACTGGGCACAAGGTAATGTCAATACTTAGCTGTTGAATTTAGTCTCTTACACTGGGCACAAGGCCTCCAGGTTGGGTTAATTGAACACCAGTCACTTTGTCATTACTCACTGGGGGTTCATCTCCACATTTGACCCAGCCCCAGTTGAAACACCCACCAGGGCATCTGCCTGCCAGCTCTGCTCTGCTTTCCTTGCCTCCTCAGCCTTGTGTGCAGCCTCTGCATGTGCCTTTTCTTCCTCAAGCCAGGCCTGCTCCTGCCTCTCAGCCTCCAACCAGGCTTCCTCTTGGGCCTTTGCCTTGTGCCTCTTGCACTTGGCCAACTTCCCCCAGATTGCCTGGTCATTGTTGCCCACCTGCAGCTCTTCACTCATCACCTGGGTCAGGTCAGGCAGGAGGTCCTGGTCATATGGTGTTCTGGACTGGTGAATAGACATGTTGAAGTGAGGAAACCAAACCTGTGGTGGACCAGTCTTAAGTCCACTGGTTTTTGAGGTCAGACACAAAAATTTCATTCCCAGCATTGTCCTCATTGGAGCTTCATGGGCTTGGCTCCAAGAGGGGGATACTGTCATGACCATGTCCAGACTACCCTAGACTGGCTCTACCCTGGTCTCAACTGGTCTTGTCCAACCCATGCCCCAGTCCTGGCCTCAACCCTTCAACCTGGAAACATGTTAGCTTGTGAGGCACTGCAAGGCAGTGCCCAATCAAGTTGTCTGCTCAGTTGGTACCAGACAAGTGTAATACCTTGCCCAGCCACCAGTCCTGCCCTGGTTCCCAGTAAATCCTTTGTTCATACTTTGCTTGATAATATTCTTTGTAACATCTTACTTACCAATCCATTTACCAATCACTGCTGTACCAGTGCAACTGGTCTCTGGTGCTATGTTACACTTACTTTACCTTTAGTATTTAAGCCATAGGATAATCTGTTAAAGTGAACAATATGAACATATTCAATGTTGAAGACTCATGTCCCAGCAACCTCCCAGTCCAACATTAACTTCAACAATATGTTCAGATAACCACAACCGTTGGCCACTGGTGCCCAGTGTAAGAGACTGAAGGAAATTTTCACTGGGCACACAGCTGTAAGTGCGCAAAAATGATAAACAAAGATAAACAATAAACAGAAACAAATCAAGGACACTTAGAGCGAAGCTAAGTGTCCAATACTAGTCTGTAGGATTAGATAGCAATGTAACAAATAGAGAAATGGAAAGGGAGGTGCACAGGCACCTAAAGTGAACACAATATTGTTCACTTTAGGTGCCTGTGCACCTCAGAGTTCGCATTTCTCACTTTGTTATATTTCCTATTGACCCTACAACTAGCATTGGACACTTAGCTTCGCTTTAAATGTCCTTGGTTTGTTTCTGTTTATTGTTTATCTTTGTTTATCAGTTTTGTGCACTTACTGCTGTGTGCCCAGTGAAGTTTTCTTCAGTCTCTTACACTGGGCACCAGGTATGTTGTATGTAGCATTTTGCTCAATTCTAGTCTCTTACACTGGGCACCAGTGGCCTGAAGTTGTGGTTATCTGAACAAATATTGCCACCACATCAGCCATCCAACAACTGTGCCTTCCCACAAAACTGATGCTGAAGCCCTTGGAACTATGCCCAACATGCCCAGTGAAAGATTGGCTGGAACAATGGCAGTAGTCCACTCACTGAACATACCACCAGATTTCCAGGATAGGGTGACATGAAGTAACCCTCAGAGGCTGGAACAAGAGTACTAGGGCCTCATATGGAGCAGGGCTCCTTTACTACCACATCCTCTGCAATAGCTGCAACATCCCAGAAGAAGAAAGAGCTCCCATGGACACAAACCTGATCTTCACATTCATTTCATCCCTAGCTGGCTCCTACTCTGGAAGAACCATACATGGGTACATATTGTTGCAAGTGTAATACTCCAGCACTCAGCAATGCTAGTCCCTACTAGCACTTGGTGGTTAAACCACACCAAGTAAGCCAAGATACCTTGACCAAATAGCTCAGTGGTTAGAGCACCTGGTCGAAACCTGGGAGGTCCAGGGTTCAATCCCCTGTCTGGTTGCATTTATTGCAACAGGTTATGTGTTGATATTAGGTGCCTGTGCACCTCATTTTCGCATTTATTACTTTGTTATATGTCCTATTGACCATGCAGATTAGCATTGGACACTTAGCTTCGCTCTAAGTGTCCTTGGTTTGTTTCTGTTTATTGTTTATCATTGTTTATCATTTTTGCGCCCTTACTACTGTGTGCCCAGTGAAGTTTTCCTTCAGTCTCTTACACTGGGCACCAGGTATGTTATCTGTAGTATTTTGCTCAATTACAGTCTCTTACACTGGGCACCAGTGGCCTGAACTTGTGGTTATCTGAACAGGTTATGAGCCCCGCGCTCTAGGACTTTCCCGACGCGCCATTCGCCACGTCATCCACCTCTGCGCAAAATCTCGACCGCCTCAGACCACATTCTCGCCCTCTATCGAATTATCTTCGCCCTCTCACCCTCCAGACTCACCCCATCCACCTCCCAATCGCTCCTTTCGCCCCATACTCGCTACCATGACTGAAGAACACTCCCACTCTTCGTTCTCAGTCACAAAACTTACTGCTTCGAACTACAACACCTGGAAAGGTGAAATGAAGGCCTTCCTGCGCACTAAAGGCCTCTGGACCATTGTTAATGCCTCTGAAAAGCGCCCAGATGAGTCCAAAACCGAAGCTCGCTCTAAATGGGACCTCAGAGCGGACAGAGCAGCTGGAGAGCTTTACCTGGCGCTTTCTAGCGAACAGAGGACCCATGTGGAGGCTGTTCAGGATGATCCTGTCCAGATCTGGTCGACCCTCGCCTCTATTCATCTCCAACAGCGCCCTGGTGCTCGTTTCAATGCCTGGGACGACTTCTTCTCCATTAGAAAGCAATCAGATGAGTCCCTGAGCTCTCTGATTGCTAGGATTGAAGATTCTATGTCTAAAATCCAAGAATTGCGTCCCAAAGACACCTCCACTCCCTACACCATCAAGGACTTGGATAATGAGCTAGTCTGTATGGCTATGGTTCGCTCCTTGGGCGAAGAATACTCGCATTTTGCGTCCTCTTTACTTCTCTTCCAATCCCTGGACAAGGAAAAACTCAAAGAAGCGTTCCTAGCTGAGGAGTTGCAGCGAAAACGACGCCCTGAAGCCCCTACATCCGAGACCGCGCTATTCAGCGCCTCCAGCAATTGCAGGTGCCCTACCTCCACCCCTTGCTCGTTTTGCGAATTTCTAGGACACTGTGTCCATAAATGCCAAAACCTGGCAAAAGCGAAGTCTGTCTACCTCTCCCAGAAGCGCCAGCGACATAAAAAGCCTGCCAACACCGCAAATCAAGCCTCCAGCTCGTCCCAGTCGACCCAGGCTACAAGCACCGCGCCCTCTACCTCCCCGCCGAAGGAGAATGCTGCACAAGCAGTGGAGTTCGCTGGAAATGCAAGTCTTCGTTCCTCTGACCCCTCCTCGCTTCTCTGCCCACTCCAGCTCGATGCTGACACTTCTTGGATCGCAGACACAGGCGCCACTGCTCATATGACGCCTCATCGCCATTGGCTGCGAAATTACAGCCAAAAATGCGTTCCTGTGAAGTTAGCAGACAATAAAATTGTCTATTCAGCTGGAGTTGGGTCAGTAGTCTTCCATCCTGTAGTAGGGGGTCAGAAGCGTCGCCCTGTCGAGTTTACCAATGTCCTGCATGTCCCTGACCTGCGCAATAATCTACTATCTGTTTTATATCTCTGTCGCAACAAGGGCTTCACTGTAAGCATCAATTCTTCGCAGATGGCCTTCAGGCAGCGGCCTCGCTATACTCTCTTCATTGCGCGAATTTCGGAGCAAAACTCGGCCTTCCTTGAGGGTGAGACCATCCCTGTCACTGAATATGCCTCTGCAGCGACCACTCTGCCACTGGATCTTGACCTCTGGCACAGGAGGCTCGCTCACCATCACCTGGCAGGGGTGAAATCCCTATTGGATCGGAATCTGGCCACTGGGATGACCATTGAGTCGAAATCTACACCTGATCCCATCTGTGAGCCATGCCTAGCTGGCAAGATGCATGCCAATCCCTTCCCCAGCTCAACCACTCGTGCCTCCAGACCCCTAGAACTCGTCCACAGCGATGTACACTCTGTGGGCCATCCCTCCTTCGCTGGATACAAATATTGGGTCACATTCATTGATGATTATTCGCGCTATCGCTTTGTTTTGCCTATCAAAGCGAAATCAGAGGTTTTTGAAGCCTTCAAGACCTTTAAGGCCTTTGCAGAGAACCAGAGCGAACGAAAAATCAAGATTTTGGGCGATGACAAAGGAGGAGAGTACATGAGCAACTCCTTCATCAATTTTACCACCCAGTGCGGCATCCTGCGCCAGCATACAGTCAGGAATCGCCCCCAGCAGAATGGAGTCGCTGAGCGAGCTAATAGGGTGCTATCCGAACGAATCACTGCGATGCTAGATGAGTCAGGGCTTCCCAAAGCCTTCTGGGGTGAATGCCTCGCTTCCCTGGTCCATGTATGGAACAGGTGCCCCACAGAAGCCATCCCAAATGCGACCCCTTATGAGCTATGGCATGGGCACAAACCAGATCTCTCCCACCTTCGAGTCTGGGGCTGTACTGCCTATGTGCATGTCCAGAAAGACAAAAGGCGACCCCTTGACTCCCATGTGGAGAAATGCGTCTTTATAGGCTACCCTCAGGGATACAAAGGCTGGAAGTTCTATAATCCCACCTCCAAGCGCACCCTGATCTCAGAAAGGGCTGATTTTGATGAGAGGTATTTCCCTCTAGCCACTCGCCCTTCCAGACCTTCCCTACCTGCGCCTGTTACTCCCAAATCTCCCTCAACTTCATCAATCAGCTTACCCAACACTCAACCACTGCTTTCCACTGATGTCTATCATCCTCAATCAGACCTGGACTCTGAAAGCGAACCCAATGATGATCTGGATCAGGGGGGAGATGAAGACCCTGCAGGAGGTGATCCAGATCCCATTCCACCTCAAATTGCTGCTCCAGAGCTCGTTCCACCGCCTCCTCGCACACCATCTCCTACACCACCACCTAGACCGCCCAGTCCCATCGGAATTGGTGCCAGATTGCCTCCAAGGCGAAGCAAAAACCTAGGGAATGGTGGAAGCTCTCTCCTGCGCAGTTGGAGGATGTAGTTGATGAGGATGACAGTGATGATGAATTGGCAATGTCTGCAGGGCTCCCTGATGAGCCACTCACTTATGCTGAAGCCATGAAGCGTCCTGATGCGGACAAATGGCGAGAAGCAGCCTTGGAGGAGCTAGCTGCGCATCAGAGCAATGGGACTTGGAGGATTGTCCCTAGGCCTGCTGGGAGCAAAGTTATTGGCTCCAAGTGGGTATTTAAGGTCAAGCGCAATGCTGATGGCTCCATAGACCGCTACAAGGCTCGATTAGTCGCCAAGGGGTATAACCAGCGCCCTAGTTTTGACTATCTCGAAGTATTTGCTCCTACAGCTCGCCTCTCCTCCATCAGAGTCATCCTGGCTCTTGCTGCACTACAGGACCTCCATCTGCGCTCTGTAGATGTCTCTCATGCCTATCTCAATGGGGAGATGGATTGTGAGGTTTATATGGCGCAACCTGAAGGATTTATAGAAGGAGACCCAAAATCACAGGTGTGTCTCCTTCAGAAAGCAATCTATGGCAGCAAACAGGGTGGAAATCGTTGGAACAAGAAGATGCGCTCAGTCCTCGAGTCCCTCGACTTCAGACAGACATATTCTGATGCCAGCATCTATATCTACTCAAAAAATGGCATCACCATCATTCTCCCTGTTTTTGTCGATGATATGACCCTTGCTTCGCAGTCTGAAGCTGCCATCAACTCCTTTGTCTCTCAACTGAGCAGACACTTTAAAATCCGCGATTTGGGCCCTACCACTCAGCTGCTAGGCATCAAAATTGACAGGGACCGCTCCAATTGCTCGATTTCGCTCTCTCAGCGCCAGTATTGCCTAGATATCTTAGAGCGATTTGGAATGGCTGACTGTAAGCCTATTTCGACTCCCATGGAACCCAATCTCCGCCTATCTCGTCAGCAATCGCCCCAAACACCTGATGAGGTCGACACTATGCGAAAAATCCCATACCTCTCTGCTGTAGGTGCTTTAATGTACCTAGCCACCACCACTCGCCCAGATATTGCCTACACAGTTGGAGTTCTGGCCAGATTCAACTCCAATCCTGGCTGGGCTCATTGGCTTGCTGTGAAGCACCTTATGCGCTATCTAAAGGGTACTCTGGACTACTCCATCACTTATTCCCCTGACCCTTCGACTCCTGAACCTTTCACTACCTTTTCTGATGCAGATCATGGTGGTTGCAAGGACACTGGTCGCTCTACAGGTGGTTATGTGATCAAGATGGGTACTGGAGCTGTTTCCTGGTCCTCAAAGCTGCAGGGAGTTGTTGCCTTGTTCACCACAGAGGCAGAGTACATGGCAGCAGTCCAAGCTGGAAAGGAGATCAAATGGATGCGCAATTTGCTGCAGGAAATCGGTTTTTCACTCTCAAACCCATCCTCCCTGCGTATAGACAACCAATCTGCGATATCAGTCGCGAAAAACCCTGAACATCATGGCAGAATGAAGCAGCTCGACCTTTGTTACTACTGGCTGAGAGATGCAGTCCAGCAACAGCTTATTTCGCCTGTTTTTGTCCCTACAGTCGAACAGGCAGCTGATCTCCTCACCAAACCTTTACATCGCACCAAAGGGATCGAGTTTTGCAAGATGCTGGGACTTGGCTCATCAGGGGGGAGCACTTGAGTGCAGAGGTGCACATTCAGGGGGGAGTGTTGATATTAGGTGCCTGTGCACCTCATTTTCGCATTTATTACTTTGTTATATGTCCTATTGACCATGCAGATTAGCATTGGACACTTAGCTTCGCTCTAAGTGTCCTTGGTTTGTTTCTGTTTATTGTTTATCATTGTTTATCATTTTTGCGCCCTTACTACTGTGTGCCCAGTGAAGTTTTCCTTCAGTCTCTTACACTGGGCACCAGGTATGTTATCTGTAGTATTTTGCTCAATTACAGTCTCTTACACTGGGCACCAGTGGCCTGAAGTTGTGGTTATCTGAACATTATGAGCCCCGGGCGCTTGTGGGGCTGTCCTGATAAGACCTTTCTGCTTAAGGCAATGGATTGCCCACCACCATCTAGCTGGTGTTAAATCACTCCTACAGCGAAATCTGGTGACTGGAATGGCCATAGACTCAAAGTCCACACCTGACCCTGTCTGTGAACCTTGCCTGGCTGGCAAGATGCATGCAAATCCATTCCCTACCTCGTCCTGGCGCGCCTCACGGCCTCTAGAACTCATCCACAGTGATGTACACCAAGTAGGCCACCCCTCCTTCTCTGGCTACAAGTATTGGGTCACCTTCATCGATGATTTCTCTCGCTTTTGCTTTGTTTTGCCTCTCAAAGCGAAGTCTGATGTCTTTGAGGCCTTTAAGACCTTCAAAGCCTTTGCTGAGAACCAGACAGAGCGAAAAATCAAGATTTTGCGCGATGACAAAGGAGGGGAGTACATGAGCAAGGCATTCGATGATTTCACCACCCAATGCGGTATCCAGCGCCAGCACACAGTCAGAAATCGACCTCAGCAGAATGGAGTTGCAGAGCGAGCCAACAGACTGCTTTCTGAGCGAATTACAACCATGTTGGACGAGTCTGGCCTACCTAAGGCCTTCTGGGGCGAGTGCCTCGCCTCCCTGGTCCATGTTTGGAACAGATGCCCTACTGAAGCGGTCCAGAATGCGACCCCTTATGAGCTCTGGCATGGGAGAAAGCCAGATGTGTCCCACCTTCGAGTTTGGGGCTGTACAGCCTATGTACACATCCAGAAGGACAAGAGGCGACCTCTAGACCCCCACATGGAGAAATGTGTCTTTATTGGTTACCCTGAAGGCTACAAAGGCTGGAAGTTCTACAATCCCACTACAAAGCGCACAGTAATCTCAGAAAGGGCTGATTTCGACGAAAGATACTTCCCCATGTCCCCTCGACCTACTAGTCCCTCTCCAGACATTCCTGAACTGCCAAATTCACCCAAACCTTCACCAACACCCCTCTCATCGCCCTCATCGACTTCTAATCATGAGTACTACCACCCTGCTCCAGACCTGGACTCTGACAGCGAATCTGATGGTGTACTGGATCAAGGGGGAGATGTTGAACCTGTAGGTGCTGATCCAGACCCCTTTCAGCCTCCAGTGCCTCTCCCAGAACCTCCTGCACCTCCTCCTCGCACCCCACCGCCTGTGCCACCTCCAAGAGCTCCCAGTCCTATTGGAATCGGAGCTAGACTCCCCAGGAGGCGCAGACAAAAGCCTAGAGACTGGTGGAAGCTCTCCCCTGCGCAATTGGATGATGTGGAGGACATGGAAGAGAGTGATGATGAACTGGCTATGTCTGCATTGCTTCCTGATGAGCCACTCACATTTGCAGAGGCTATGCGACGCCCTGATGCTGAGAAATGGCGAGAAGCTGCCTTGGAGGAGTTAGCAGCCCACCAGAGCAATGGCACTTGGAAACTGGTCCCTAGGCCAGCTGGGAGCAAAGTGATTGGCTCCAAGTGGGTGTTCAAGGTGAAGCGCAATGCTGATGGCTCTATAGACCGATACAAGGCTCGCTTGGTGGCTAAGGGATATAACCAGCGCCCTGGCTTCGACTACCTTGAAGTATTCGCTCCTACAGCTCGCCTTGCATCTATCAGAGTCATTCTGGCCTTAGCAGCTCTCCAGGACCTCCATCTGCGCTCTGTTGATGTTTCTCATGCATATCTGAATGGAGAGATGGACTGCGAGGTGTATATGGCGCAACCAGTGTTGCAAGTGTAGTACTCCAGCACTCAGCAACGCTAGTCCCTACTAGCACTTGGTGGTTAAACCACACCAAGTAAGCCAAGATACCTTGACCAAATAGCTCAGTGGTTAGAGCACCCGGTCGAAACCTGGGAGGTCCAGGGTTCAATCCCCTGTCTGGTCGCATTTATTGCAACAACCAGAAGGATTTGTTGAGGGAGACTCCAGATCTCAGGTGTGTCTGTTACAGAATGCGATTTATGGCAGTAAACAGGGAGGAAACCGCTGGAACAAGAAGATGTGCTCTGTCCTTGAGTCCCTTGGCTTCAGGCAAACCTACTCAGATGCCAGCATCTACATCTATTCCCAAAATGATGTTACCATCATTCTACCTGTCTTTGTCGATGATATGACCCTCGCCTCGCGCTCTGCTGAAGCCATCGACTCCTTCGTCTCACAACTGAGCCAGCACTTCAAAATCCGCGACCTGGGGCCTACCACTCAACTCCTAGGCATCAAAATTGACAGGGACCGCCCCAATCGCTCGATTTCGCTATCCCAGCGCCAATACTGTCTAGATATCCTGGAGCGATTTGGAATGGCAGACTGTAAGCCCATTTCCACCCCTATAGAGCCCAACCTGCGCCTATCTCGCCAGCAATCCCCAACAACACCTGAGGAGATTGAAACTATGCGCACAATCCCCTATCTCTCTGCTGTGGGTGCTCTAATGTACCTAGCCACCACCACTCGCCCAGATATTGCTTATACTGTCGGAGTTCTGGCCAGATTCAACTCCAACCCAGGCTGGGCTTACTGGCTTGCTGTCAAGCACCTGATGCGCTATCTAAAGGGCACTCTGGACTTCTCCATCACCTATGCACCTGATCCCTCAAGTTCTGAGCCTTTCACCACCTTCTCTGATGCAGATCATGGTGGATGCAAGGATACTGGTCGCTCTACAGGTGGTTATGTTGTGAAAATGGGCACTGGTGCGGTTTCATGGTCCTCTAAGCTGCAGGGAGTCGTCGCTCTGTCCACTACTGAGGCAGAATACATGGCTGCAGTCCAAGCTGGCAAGGAAATCAAGTGGATGCGAAATCTCCTCCAAGAAATTGGTCTTTCTCTCCCTAATCCTTCTTCCTTGCGCATGGACAACCAATCTGCGATTTCTGTGGCGAAAAACCCAGAGCATCATGGGAGGATGAAGCAGCTTGACTTATGCTACTTCTGGCTGAGAGATGCAGTCCAGGCAAACCTAATTTCGCCTGTTTTTGTCTCTACAACCGACCAGGCTGCTGATCTCCTCACCAAACCGCTACACCGCACCAAAGTCATGGTGTTCTGCAAGATGCTGGGACTTGGCGCATCAGGGGGGAGCACTTGACTCTCCAGAGGTGCACATTCAGGGGGGAGTGTTACAGTGGTGCCTCTGCACCTCTGTTCGCATTTTCACTTGTTCTATTGTGATTAGCTACACTAATATGGTCTAAGCTCGCATTCCTACACTATACAGTGTTGTGGTGTGTTGTGACTGTTTGTTTTCCCTTGTTTATCATTTTTGCGCACTTAGCAGTTCTGTGTGCCCAGTGTATTTTCTCTTCAGTCTCTTACACTGGGCACAAGGTAATGTCAATACTTAGCTGTTGAATTCAGTCTCTTACACTGGGCACAAGGCCTTAAACTTGGGTTGTTTGAACAAGCACTTGGTGGTTAAACCACACCAAGTAAGCCAAGATACCTTGACCAAATAGCTCAGTGGTTAGAGCACCCAGTCGAAACCTGGGAGGTCCAGGGTTCAATCCCCTGTCTGGTCGCACTTATTGCAACAATAGATGCTGGCATCAGAATAAGTTTGTCGGAAGTTGAGGGACTCGAGTACAGTGCACATCTTCTTGTTCCAGCGGTTTCCACCCTGTTTACTGCCATAAATCGCTTTTTGGAGTAGACACACCTGAGATCTGGGGTTTCCCTCCACAAATCCTTCTGGTTGTGCCATATAAACTTCGCAATCCATCTCTCCATTCAGATAGGCATGGGAGACATCAACAGATCACAGGTGGAGGTCCTGTAGTGCAGCAACAGCCAGGATGACTCTGATGGAAGAAAGACGAGCTGTAGGGGCGAAAACCTCGAGATAATCAAAGCCAGGGCGCTGGTTATATCCCTTGGCAACTAATCGAGCCTTGTAGCGATCGATGGACCCATCAGCATTGCGCTTGACCATAAATACCCACTTTGAGCCAATAACCGTGCTCCCAGCAGGTCTGGGGACGAGTTTCCAAGTGCCATTGCTCTGGTGCTCAGCTAGCTCCTCTAGGGCTGCTTCTCGCCATTTCTCTGCATCAGGGTGTTGCAATAAATGCGACCAGACAGGGGATTGAACCCTGGACCTCCCAGGTTTCGACTGGGTGCTCTAACCACTGAGCTATTTGGTCAAGGTATCTTGGCTTACTTGGTGTGGTTTAACCACCAAGTGCTAGTAGGGACTAGCATTGCTGAGTGCTGGAGTACTACACTCACAACACAGGGTGCTTCATGGCTTCAGCATATGTGAGTGGTTCATCAGGGAGAGCTGCAGACATGGCCAGCTCATCATCACTGTCATCCTTATCAACTACATCATCCAGCTGCGCAGGGGAGAGCTTCCACCACTCCCTAGGCTTCTGTCTTTGCCTTGGAGGCAATCTAGCACCAATTCCGATGGGACTGGGAGGTCTAGGAGGTGGTGAAGGTGATGGAGTGCGAGGAGGTGGTGGGATGAGCTCTGGGATAGCTGCTGGAGGCTGAATGGGGTCTGGATCACCTGCTGCAAGGTCATCATCTCCCCCCTGATCCAGATCATCATCAGACTCGCTGTCAGAGTCCAGATTGCGTTGTGGATGGTAGATATCAGTGGCAGGTGGTTTGTGGTTCTCAGGTAAAGGTTTGAATGAGGTTGAGGGAGATTTAGGAGGGATAGGTGCAGATAGAGAAGGTGTGGAAGGGTGAGCAGCTAGAGGGAAATACCTCTCATTGAAATCAGCCCTTTCTGAGATTACTGTGCGCTTTGTGGTGGGATTGTAGAATTGTTTAAATATCCCACTCAGTAGGCCTTGTGCCCAGTGTAAGAGACTGAAGAAAATTTCACTGGGCACAGAGCAGTAAGTGCGCAAAAATGATAAACAAATGTAAATAATAAATAAGAGCAAACCAAGGACACTTAGAGCGAAGCTAAGTGTCCACTACAAGTCTGTAGAGTGAGAAGATGTTGCAAGTGTAGTACTCCAGCACTCAGCAACGCTAGTCCCTACTAGCACTTGGTGGTTAAACCACACCAAGTAAGCCAAGATACCTTGACCAAATAGCTCAGTGGTTAGAGCACCTGGTCAAAACCTGGGAGGTCCAGGGTTCAATCCCCTGTCTGGTCGCATTTATTGCAACAGAAGAGAACACATTGAAAATAGAAAATGCAACAATGAGGTGCACAGGCACCACATATGAACAGGTTGGACAATGGCAGACATGGCCATATTTGGTTCAGCAAGGTTGGACAATGGTGGACAGAGCCAAATTTTGGGTAACAGCAATACATGGGAGATGAGCAGCAATATCTCCCTACATAGATAGCTACCAGTTGCTTCCACATGGCCAATACATAGACCTGTCCCACTCAGCTCTCCACTCAATTGTCCTGCTCAACTATCTGTTCAAATTTCCCACTCAGTAGGCCTTGTGCCCAGTGTAAGAGACTGATATTGGGGTAAATACTACAGACAACATACCTTGTGCCCAGTGTAAGAGACTGAAGAAAATTTCACTGGGCACAGTGCAGTAAGTGCGCAAAAATGATAAACAAATGTAAATAATAAACAAAGGCAAACCAGGGACACTTAGAGCGAAGATAAGTGTCCTCTTGAAGTCTGTAGAGTAGGAAAAGAACATAATAAAGTATCACATGCAAAATGAGGTGCACAGGCACCACATATGAACACTATCCTGCTTAACTATCCCTCTCTCTGATATCAAAGCTGCCTCTCACAACCACCATGGTGTCATGAGCTACTGTACATGCCATACACTTGTAATCTAATGTGTAACACCAGGCTAAGCCCTCTATAGACCAAACACAAGTTCCAAAAAGGTTTCTGCTCTGACTGCTTGAGGGATTTGACAACTACCTCTGCTTCTGATTGTTGCCTGTTTGCTTGCATGATCTCTTTGCATCAGGAGATGGAACATCTGCATCTGGCCTTGCAGGGGCCTTTCTGACACAAGGTGACTTCCAGGTGCTCCCAGGGATGCCTTGTTTCACATTCATGGATGCTGCATTGGTGGTCACAGATCCATTATTGTTGGACTTGGATGACTATTTGGCCCCAGGTCGACATCGATTCATGTTTGGCTCACTTGATTCTGACAGAGCCTGCTTAACACACAGTGCAAACTTGTTAGCCATAACAACTGATTCAACATGACTGAACTTGCCTTGTGTGTGTGCTTCAGGGCAGATTTCAGCTTTCTGCCTTTTTTTCTGCTCATTGACCCTTCCTCAGTTGGGAGGTCAGTGAAAGGAATGCTCTCCAATCCATCTGCATCTGCATATTCTGAGTGGTCCCATAGTTCAGTTGTGTACTTGCTCCCTGAGTGCAGATCAGGGTTTGCTGCCAATACAAGTTACAGCAGGAAGCTCACTATTCAGGGATGTTGCCAATTTCTTTGAATTGGATAGGGTGGGCAAATAAGTGTCTTCATCAGCTTCATCATCAGAATCATGGCCATTGCTTTCCCTCCCATTATCATCAGTTAGTGCTTTATTTCATGGACAATGCACCAGGGTCTTTGCATGGGCTTGAGGTGCAGAGAGCCACTCACTATGGGAACCATCAGCTGGTGGGGGATTTGAGCAGGAACAAGAAGGAAATGGTGTCTTGGCATGGTTTTGCCTCCCACCAGATACCTGAAGACCAGAATCACATTAGTGCTGATCTGTCATGCATGAAAATCACACATGACACACCTTTTTAGTGGAGGGATCATCTGTTCCAACATTGCTCCCCTCAGCCTCGCTGTGATCATCCAAACTGTCATCCATGCTGTCATCTGCACTATCATCCATGCTATCATCTGCACTATCATCTGTGCTATCATCTGCCACTCCCTCTTCCTGTGCTTTACCCTTGCCCTTGACATTTTTCCTTCCAGGATTCTTTTTGTATTTGGGGGCAGGTGTCTTTTGGTATTTCCACTGCCTCACAACCTGGAGGGGTACCAAAAGTTCTATCCACCAGTGGCTGCAGCTCACCAGATTGATCAATCCATTTCTGAAATCCAAACACATCATTTGGATGGGTTTCCTGTCACTTGTGCCAAAAGGACAGCAGCTGGGTAGCTGTTGTCATCCACATGTGACTTGGGTGGCAGTCAAAGGCAAATCCTTCAGGAAGATGGCAGGCTGCTATCATTTCTGCTTGATGATGACCAAAATTCTTGAATGGCACTACTGACAAGGGATTTCTGCATGCTAATCCTGATAGCACTCATCAGAGATTGAGGACACTAAATACTCTGGCCACTCATGGTAGTGAGCAGTCATAAATCTGCGAACCATTTTTTGTAGTTGGTCCCAGCTAAGGCCCATGATTTCTCCTATCCAAATCTCTCCATTGGCATTTTTCACCAATTTCATGGAGTCAACCTTGCACGTCCTCATTGCTTTGGCCACTGTCTTTTTCCAAGCATGTTCAGGACCTTGACTTGCCATCATGCTCAGGTGGTGTTCCTGGTTCCTCAAATGTTTCCCCAAGGTACTCTCACCAGCTTCCTTCCAGTGTGTGGACATCATTGAAGGGGATCCCATCTGCAATTTTGTTATTGAAGTCCATACTGTCATTGCATCAGTCTTACCTAGGCCTAGAGGAGAATATGGTGGACTCATGTGCATGCCTGTACAGTTCCCTCCTCATTTTTCCACCCAGCCATACACACTATGCACATTCTGCAATACCTCCACATCTCCATTGCAATGTTTCAGACATACTTGTACCCATACTTGGCTGCATTCCTGGGAACCAGGATAAATTGAAGACTGGGAAGTTGACCTCATAAAATTGCACCTTGCTTTTGTCTCTGGCATGGGGCCTTCCCACCCATTCCACCTTTCCACTATATCTTCAGCTGCAGCCAATTGTTCCTCTGTCAGGCCACCCTGAATAAAAGCTGTCAATGCATTCTGATACTGTTGGATCTGCTTGCTTCCATGGGTATCACCTTCTTCTACTTTCATCTTTGCAAGCTTCTCCTGTATTTGCTCTTGGTACAATTTGTGGACCACTGCCTGCACAGAGTATTTGTAACTGGATCTAAGGGTAATGTGGGGCTTCTTTGAACAGAGGGGCTTTTTCAACCAATCTTGTATTAGCTACAAGGGTGCTTTGAATTGTGAGCATCCAAATCAGAACTTTTAGAGCATACCTTGCACTTGGTCTGGACTTTGCTCCCTCTCAACTCCTTGTTCCTGTCCAATCACTGCATCTCCTCCCATATTGATAGCAGAACTGCAGGCTTCTTCTTCTTCCCTACTTGCCTCCATTCCTGGTGTCAGTGCCCAAGGATCTCCAACTCTTCCACTTCAAATGTTTCTTCCTCCCTTTCCCCCACATCTGATGGTTCTATATCTCACTCACCATCAGCATCATCTCTTTCTGTTTGATCCCAGGTGTCTGATTCATACTGGGACTCCATGGAGTATGATGTGGTATGATGTATAATGGTGTATAATAGATGGTTGGCTACTAAGTTTTTTCATGCCCTTGTTTGGTCTCAATGCATTTCAGTGCTAGTGTGGTCATGCCAAGGAATTCATTCGGACCTCCATGAAGCGACCAAAATATCCAATCAGGCTGATATCTTTGACAGGAGCTCTGTGAAGTGACCAAAATATCCAATCAGGCTGATCTCTTTGACAGGATCCTGCCCAAAGGCAGATTAGCTCCCAGTTTGCATCCAGGCTGTCAGTTGGCTTGCCCAATCATATCCATACTTATATTGATACTGAACATCTTGTTTCACCTTCATCAGGTTATATAGCATCCAAATTCACCATCATAATCCAGGCAAAGCACCCAGGTAATGTTGCAGCAGGAAGGGAATGTGTGGGCAGGGATTGAGTGGTAATAAGAAGGCAGTGCCATGCATTGCACAAGGCCAGTGTAGTTGCATTTGTATTTATGCCCTGACATGTGTTAAGGTACCAATGTCAATAGAGCTAAATGATAAAGTGACTTGCACTAGTGGTAGCATTTCTAACAACTGACCTCATACTGTCAAATCAGCAACCTCCAGATGGCCAAGGGAAGCACTCAAAAGGGCATGAGAATGATTGGTCCTACCCCAGGCCATTGGGTGAAGCAGCTGGAAGTCAAGACTTGGAGAACTGGAGGTAGATATAGATTGTGATTGGTAGAAGTCATGATCAAACAGCCAGATCCAACAACCCCTGTCCATTCTCCCTGATCCTCACCATTGAAGCATTCAAGGTCTCACTCCCACAAGTACTTTGATGCATGGGCAGATTCAGCCTTTGATGGACATGAAAGCATGAGCCCACCAGTCCAGCAACTGATATTACTGCAGAAAAAGGTATGCAGCAGTTCACCAACCTGAAAGTGGACTTCACATGGTGTGTCAGACACAGAACAATTACATCCATGAATGGGTTCCACAGAAGGGGGAGTTCTTGGGGATACTCCTGGAGCTGGAAGCCTCCCCAGAGCCAAGGAACTACACCTGGTGTGGCAACAATGGGGTATACAGATGTCTGGATTGCTTGCATCAGCCCCTATTCTGCACAGAATGTTGCCAGAAGAGTCATGAGAGCCTGCCTTTCCACAGGATCCAACAGTGGACAGGGGACTTCTATGAGGAATCTGCCCTCCACATGGTGAGAGATCAGTTGGTTGCCCAGAATTACATTCACATCAAGATCCACAGACTGGTGTTCAGTTGCACCTGGGACATGGTGGAGCACCCTGTCCCCATGCGATCACACAAGCCCAGCAAGCAGCAGGTGAACCTCTGCCCATGGATGATCAAGAGTGGGAAGATGTGGAAGATATTGAAGAAAACCCAAAGCACCTCTGTCCTCCAGTGGGGTCAAGATATCTCACTGTCATGGATGTCACAGGTGTTCATTTCATTGTAGTGAATTGGTGTGAATGCGAGACTGCAGAAGCCCAATACATACAGTTACTCAGAGCCAAACTATTTCCCCCAATGTTTGAGAAGCCAAGCAATGCATTCACATTTGCAGTTCTGGATGACTTCCTGAGGGACAACCTGGAATGTGGAACATCCACTATGAACTATTACAGCAAGTTGCATCAGATCACATCCAGTTTGTTTCCACACCTCATTCCAGTAAGATTTGGTATTTTGGTTCCAAGTGTTGGAATATCTGAAGGGTCAATCAGGATAGTTACCATGAGCTTCTATGGGTTGCACAGAAATGGCGATACCTCAAGCTACTTAAATGGAATGGATTCTGTGGGACAACCAGGTCAGCAGAGCAAGGCAGACTGGCATTATTTTGTGCAGCATGCCCCCAGCCCAGAATAAATGTTGATACCAATGAGGATTTGGACCAGTAAGTGGCTCTGATAATGCAATCCTCATATGCTGACCTTCTCCAGCTGGTGGTTCACCTGCACAGCAGTAATGGATGGAAACTTTAAAGCAGAACACATGCATGAGCTGAAATCTGAAGATCAAGTGTGGTTGATGGATGGACTAGGTTATATGGTGACCAATCCACACTACATGGACTATTTGAAGGCCACTCCACATATTGCAGAGGTATGAATTCATTCAACCCATGCAAAACATGATCTGAGCTCAGGCACAGAAATCCACCTGCAACAACCACAGAGCTATCAGTCAGGCAAATGCAGCCTGGGGAAAGCTTCATGTGACCAGAATTGGGGTGACTGCATGTGCACAGCATGGATGCTTTTATCCACATTGTGTTGTTGACTTCCAAAAAGGAGAAAGGTATGAGGTTGAATCATCAATTTTGGCACCTGCTGATGGCACTGCAGACAGTTGAACATGGACTACTCTTTGGCAAATGCATTGGGATACAATATGGAAGGGATCAAACAAGTGGTTTGCTTCTATGACATTAACTGCTCCTACATGACAAATCTGCAGAAGCATGTGGGTTGAAGTGAGATGATTGATATCCCATCATCACTTTGGATTATCCCTGGAATTGGCATATGGCATGTGCATGGGCACAAGAAGGAATGTTATGGATGGTATGCCCCACTGTTCATCAAGGGGGCTGGATGGGTAGATGGAGAAATCATTGAAACATTGTGGTCCATCCTTAATGTGGCATCCACATCTGCACACAGGATGACCTCACCACACCACCAAGAACTGCTGAATTTCCAGATGAATGATTCCAACTTCATGAAGATGATTTGGATTGGTTAGTCTGAGGATCCACTTGCAGTGCACTCTCTGACATCCAAGATTAAGCAGATAGCCTATTGCAGAAGCTCAAAGTGGCTTGAGCAGCAGCACCATTGGTGAGGCAGGCATATATAAAGCTAGATGAAGCCTTGACTGCAGAGCAGGGAAACAGCTGGCAAATGCAAGAGATTCATGTGCTGCACAATTGCATCGACAACCCATCTGTCATGGACATCTTTGAAGTTAAATTAAGGGTGGGTATGGCATCTGCCTTTTTGGATAAATGCAAAATACTTACATATCATGAGAAGCACCAACAGTGCATGCCATCAAACTAGCATTATTGGAGGAACCAAGACCCAGTGGAAGCCTACATGGAGTGGCTAGTTGGCTAGCACATGGTTTATGCTTAGAAGAGGCCATAACCTCACTTCACATGGACAGAAAGGACATTGGGGAATGGGCATTGGAATTGAAAAAATTGGCTATGGCATGCCATGCTGATTGCATTGCATCTGAACAATTGGGTTTTACCATGGATGCTGCAATTTACTTGAAGCTGCACCTTGAAGTGGGCTCCAACACTTCTGCCAGTGAATCTGTACAGCAGACTGTGTTTCTTGACACAAATTCAGAGCAGGATTATGCTTCAGATGATGGTTGGCTGGACAATGTGGGGGATGAGTTGCCCACTTCAGATGGAACCCTGGCAGGACTGCAGGACAAATTGCTGCTTCCATCCACTCTTGGCATTGACACATGTTGAGCTCAAGGGCTTCAAAATCTTGCAGAAATGGAGCTGAAGCTTCACACAGGTCAAGCTAATGATGCACTACATGGCCTCCATCTTACATTGGCAGACAAGGCAGCTGTCTTTTGGGGGGTGGTGCACACAGCTAAGAGCTATTCTACAAAAACTTGGGCCTGGGATATGATCTGCACTATCAATGTCTCAGTAAAAAAACAGGCCATGATTTATAATTGATGCAGAGATGCCATGGTTGCACTTGGCATGGGTGCAGATATCTTAGGATGTTATCAAGAGCTTCATAAAGAAGACCTGGCTGTGCAGACAGCAGCCTTCTCCCAAAATGCACAGGAGCACTGCAGAACCCATCTTCCATGGTTTTGGTCGATCAACATCCTGTGGGACACAGAATCAAAGAGTTGGATGTCTGAATGTATGTTGACCTTACTGTTCAACAGTGCTTTAAGGTTGATGAACTTTCTTCAATTAGTTTATCACATTCATTGGCTGCAAGCAAAATCCATCAAAGATTGTTGGGAAGAAGAGGAAGAGCTCATAATATCAGAATTTCAATGGGTTATAAGTTTCTTCAGATTTTGAGCAAAAGAATGGCATAAGATACAGATGGGAAGCAGCACTATTGGAGCTCCTGGGGTGTGGTGTTATGCAGTGAGGCAGAGGATGATGTATTTGAGGTTGGCCAAGCATGCCAAATGCAAATGGCAGGCCATGAATGTGACTGATATTCAGTTTGTCCTGGAGAAAGATTTGTAGTTGAATGTTAGCTCAATGTGAACCTGCAGTTTCCATCCCCCACCCTTGCATTCTGCCCTGTGGCTGATGGGTGGGTCAGCAGGTACTTTGCAGGAGACATCCAGTGGCAAGCTTGCCCATTCATTCACCTCTCACATGTTTTATTTCCATTGTGGATATGTCTGGTATGACATGAGTATGTATATTGTCCCCTGCCCTTGCATTCCACCCTGTAGCTGATGGGTGGGTCAGCAGGTACTTCACAGGAGACATCCAGTGGCAAGCTTGCCCATTCATTCACCTTTTGCATGTTTTATTTCTATTGTGGATATGTCTGGTATGACATGAGTGAGTATGTATATCATTTGTCTTGAAAGGCTCATGCATCCATGGGCTGAGATGAATGGCAACAAACCATTGTTGGGAAACAGAATATTTATTGCTCACTGCAGAGGGTGAATTGGTCACTAGTGACTGGCTGAATGCCCTTGGTTGTATTTCTGTCTGCTGAGAAATATTTATCTGCTCATTTGCCAAGCTTCCACCTATTGAAATACATTGGCTCCTGCAATAGCAGAATGCAACATTTTCCCTGAATTGAACCTTGCAAATCTCACACTCCACTCGTTTGCACATGTCCCACCTGTGGGCATACCTTGGATCCTACATTAGTGCAATGAGAATATTGCTTTGCATTTGCATCTGATGACCAATTGCTCTCAGCCTTGCATCTCACACAGTCCACTCAATTTGAAGGGTTCCATCTATCAGGATCCATTGAATGCCATGTTAGCAGGTTGAGACAGTCCATATCAACCTTGCATATTGCACAGGCCACTCATTTGGAAGGGTTCCATCTATCGGGATCCATGGAATGCTGTATTTGCAGGCTGACATCTTTCTTTGCATTGTTATCCTATTATTAGCTGTTATCTTGTCTTGTAACTCCCAAGTGAACACTGTAAATAGCATAGCCCACTCATTCACCAGGTGTCTGTCTATTGGGATTTATCAGTGGCCATATTAGCAGACTCAGATGTGTTGGCCAAATCAGAGTATTAATTGCATTTGTGTCAGATGGCAGGTTGCTATCACATATCACACAGTCTGTTCATTTGCAAAGGTTCCATCTATCAGGTTGCATCAGCTCCTGTTTTAGCAGAATGAGACCATCCTGCTATCTCATTTTTTAAGTTTCAAGTTAACTATTCTACATCACAAAGCCATGCATTCACTAAGCTTCTGCCTATTGGGATACATCAGCAGTTGTTTTAGTAGAATGAGATTGTCCTTCACAATTCTGTTGGCTGTCTAGCCATTGTCTTTTTCTCACTCTAAGTAAATGTTGAGTATACAATGCAGCCATGGTGGTCAATTAAAATGTGAAATATAAAAAGACATTGTATGTACTGCAGAGGAGTAAAATGATAGATGGCCTCCTTCACCCTGCTGTCCTATCTGCCCTTGTCTCATCTGCCAGAGGCCCTAAGAGATCAATGAGATCATCACCCAATGCTTGTCCATATACCCAAATACAAAGAGCCTCCAGCTCATGAGCCATCCTTTCCAGCATCTGCATGGTTTCATCATGTTGTATTTGGAAATCATACATTCAATGCTCATAGTATTGGTGGTGGGCCTCAGCATCACAGAGTCAATGTTCCAAATCTTCCATTCACTCTTTGATTGTGTTGGAGCAAAGAGGGAGGAGGTTACTCCTCCCATTCTGCAGGATAGATCTGCCTCAAGAGAAATATATGCAGATGAATGAGAACATTGTTTGACACAGGATTACCTAACCCCAGGGAGACTACCCACCAGGCAAAGCTACAGTGGGTCAAAAAACTGTCCCAATGTTTGAGCAATTTTGATTGATGGGAGTGTAGCATTTCAATGATTAAGAACTGGTCCAAGTGGTTAGTGTGGGGTGTGAAGCCCATGGTCTGGGCTTTCTAACAAGTCCTAGGTGATGTTGGCCAGGTGAATACTAGTGGAGGTATGATCCATTTCATGTGGTGATGCATTGGGACAGTTTCTTGAGTTTGAACCCAGTCTGCATAGTTTTGAGTTTAACAAAGTTTAAAATGCTGTGAGGTACTTACTAATGCTTACATAATATATCACATGGTCTATTCAAGGATTTGTCATTATACAAACAATGCCAAACAATGAATTGGGACCATCAAGGCTCCCTCTTCTACCCAACTCATGACACCATCCTCCTGGTCCATCTGGGCCATTTGCTCAGAGTAATCTCCATAAATATTGGTGTCCACTACAGTAATGTCATCAGGGTATATGTCCAACACAATCAAACCCTTAAAAAATCTGCTTTCAGTCATCCCCTTGCTGTTTCCCCCACCCATACCTGACATATTCTGCAACTAATCAGTACTGAGACAGCTGGAAATGCCATAGAGGTCAATCTGGCACATCAGGAGATGATGAACAAACAAAACACCTTTTAACCAGTACATTTTCACCACAGTGCAACTAGTTTCAATGCTGGGGTGAGACAAAACATTCCTGTGCGCTTCGGGTGGCATGGGAATCATGGCTAGACTGTGCTCTCAGCTGACTGTGAATGACTGGGAATGGTTGATTTGGTCATATAAGTCCATAGGTAATACTCAGGGCTAGATGGATTGATGGAATCTCCTTCCCAGTAGTTCAGTGGACTATCCCCCCCAGGGCACCTGGACTGTAATGAAGGGTTTTAGCTCACCCTATCCCTCAACCCAGTACCCCTGAGGTGGAAACCAACCAGATAAGAGGTGATTGGATTGTTGTTCATGATTTACAGTGCCAGATTGACCTCCATGGCATTTCCAGCTGTCTCAGTACTGATTAGTTGCAGAATATGTCAGGTATGGGTGGGGGAAACAGCAAGGGGATGACTGAAAGCAGATTTTTTAAGGGTTTGATTGTGTTGGACATATACCCTGATGACATTACTGTAGTGGACACCAATATTTATGGAGATTACTCTGAGCAAATGGCCCAGATGGACCAGGAGGATGGTGTCATGAGTTGGGTAGAAGAGGGAGCCTTGATGGTCCCAATTCATTGTTTGGCATTGTTTGTATAATGACAAATCCTTGAATAGACCATGTGATATATTATGTAAGCATTAGTAAGTACCTCACAGCATTTTAAACTTTGTTAAACTCAAAACTATGCAGACTGAGTTCAAACTCAAGAAACTGTCCCAATGCATCACCACATGAAATGGATCATACCTCCACTAGTATTCACCTGGCCAACATCACCTAGGACTTGTTAGAAAGCCCAGACCATGGGCTTCGCATCCCACACTAACCACTTGGACCAGTTCTTAGTCATTGACATGCTACACTCCCATCAATCAAAATTGCTCAAACATTGGGACAGTTTTTTGACCCACTGTAATAGTTGCCCCAGTTGGTCATGGAAGCCTCAGGAGTAGTCTTGTCACTAGCATGCCAAACTGACCAGTGTACCTATCTGGGCAAAGCTCAAACATCATTTGCCATATGTGCAGGACCAGAAGAGGAATGGCTATCCTTCATCAGATAGCTTGAGACTGTGCTATCATGTATGCAGCCTGGCTAATGGTGGACCTCCAGGGGATGGAGGACCACCTGATGATGATGGAGATGATGATGGGGAGGAATCAAATCCTTCATGAAGAAATGAAAGTCATGGACATCCCTACTAGGGACAAGGGTATGGACCACTGGCAGGTGGCCCTCCTGAAGGAAGAAATCTGAGGGGTGGCCCACCAGGAGGTGGTTCTATTTACCCAATGATTTTTTTCTGTGTCTATTTTCTGGCAGTCCCTGACTGGTCTTAGTGTTCTACCATCATCTGCTTTTCACAATGCATAGGAGAAAGTACAAGGTACTGAGCAAATGGTCTCACCAAAGTTCATTATATGCTTTCAAACCAACCAGGACCAGGAGAGGAAAGCTTACATACAAGGGAGTGGATGCCACCCAACTGTACCTCCCTTCTCAGAGTCAACCTTCCACTCCTAGGACCTCAAGGAATGCAGCCTCCCACAACCACAACTTTCCTGGCCACCCTGATGTCCTTAGCTCTGGCTGGTGGGGTGTGGATGATCCCCCCCCTCCTATAGGGTGACAAAGGTATTAGCTCATGCCTGCCTGGAGCCTCCCCCCTCCATCCACTAATGTTCTCCCCTAGGGCCAAAATGAGTTTCTCAGGGAATGGCTGCCTCAGAGGTCCCAGTGTTTGAAGGTCATTCTGGAAGGAGAGCAACTAGCAAAAGGGGGCATATGTGAGCAGTGCAATCAGGCAGAGGGAAGCATCAAGTGCATGACTGCACTGGTGTCCATGCCTGGTGTGCTCACTGTGCAGTGGAAGCCCACAGGTGCCTCCCCTTTCACAAGGTACAGAGATGGAATGGTGCTTAATACCAGCATACTACCCTGATGGATCTTGGATTCATATGGCACATGGGTCATGGGGGAAGGCTGTGTTCCAGGAATGGGCTGGGGAACAGTCTTGATGAGGGGTCAGGATACCTTTCTGGAGATGAGTATTCAGATCACATTTGCTTGACATAATATTTTTTTGGTGACTGCTTAGGACCAATACAGAGAACTCATGAGGGTGTCCAGGCAGTGGAAGGATTTGAAACATAGGAAGTGGTTTGGATTTGGACATGGTGCAGTTCTGGATCCTGGAGAGGGGAGGCTGGCACTCTTTTATCCCACATGCCCCCAGCCTGGTATTAATTTGCCCTTGGATTGGAAGGTTCAGTATGACAGGTAAGGGCCTGCTCCTGCATTGTCTGCCTCATGTTGATCCCATTGTCAAGCAATTTGGTGATGAGGCAATATGTCATGGGTGGCAACTTCACTGCTCAACATATGAAGATGAGCAGGCCAGAGTTGGATGTCTCATTGTCAGATGGCAAAGGCTACATGGTATCTGAGTCCCCTCCACATAGTGTAGTCACACTTAGTCACAACACATGGGCAGCCTGTGCACCAAAACACCAACACTTATATAGACCCCAAGATGGGCCTGCCTAAATAGATTAGCCAGTACACATGGAAGGCCCAAGGGACTAAAGTGAGAGCAACATATGTATGGGCCTGTAAGTGCATTACCACAACATATGGGAGGGCCCATGGTGGGTAAGGATGTTGAAACATTTAGATGGGCCCATGACCAATTATGTATACTGAGCTGCTGTAAGACATGGATGGGCCCATCCTGGTAGGTTACACCCCTGTCACAACATCAAGGCAGGCCCACCTATCATAACATGGAGAGGGTCACAACATAAGGATGGGCCTGTCTATGATTAGAATACAAAGTTGGCAACATATGGATGGGCCTGGGAGTAATATCATTTATGGTGTTGCAACATCTAGACAGGCCCATTCATAATAAGCCATACCCCTGTCACAACATAAAGATGGGCCCATCAGTAATGTCATTTCATAATGTCACAACATATAGATGGGCCTGTTGACAGTAAGATGTACCACTGTTGAAACATAAAGATGGGCCTGTCACTAGTATCATTTAATAGAGTCACAACATAAGGTCAGGCCTGTCAGTAGTATTATGCAACATATGGACAGGCCCATCCACAGTAAGATGTACCTCTGACAAGACATAAAGATGGGCCCATCAGTAATCTCATGTATAGCATCACAACATATGGATGGGCCCTTCAGTAGTATTATTTATATTGTCACAACATATGGGCAGGCCCAGCCCCAGTAAGATGTACCCTGTCAAAACATAAAGACAGGCCCATCAGTAATGTTGTTTAATAGTGTCACAACATAAGGATGGGCCCTTCAGTAGTATTGTATATATTGTCACAACATATGGATGGGCCTGTCAGTAATATCATCTAATAGCATCACAACATAGGGACAGGCCCTTCAGTAGTATCATGTATATTGTCACAACAAATGGACAGGCCCATCTAGCAAGATGCACCCCTGTCACAACATAAGGACAAGTCCATGTATGGTATTCTTAGGCAGCAGAAAGGGAGATCCAAGCTATCTACATAAGGATGGTCCATGTAAGGCATTCTCAGGCAGCAGAAAGGGAGATCAAAGGGATCTACATAAGGATGGGCCCATCCATGGTATTCTCAGGCAGCAGATAAGGGAAAACAAAAACCAGTGTTACAACATAAGACAGGCCAATCTGTCCATCACAGGATTACAAACCCTTGGCACCACATAAGATGGGCCAATCTGTCATATCATAGATAGCTCACCACAAATGGACAGGCCTATCCATAATTGGCTTATCCCCCTGTCACAATATAAGACAGGCCCAGGAAGACAAGAAATGAAGAAAGTGGAACCTCTCACACTATAGGGTATCTGAATTTCCCACCATAAATTGTGTTTCATGTTGGATGATTTGCCTATTCAGTTGGAATCTCAGGCACTGGTCTATGTAGCTGCAAGCCAGGACTCTGCCATTGGAGCAGATGGGAAACACATAAAACAAATGGCAATGCTATTCCAGAACAACACATAATATTTTTATCTGAGTCTCTGCTTCATATATGCATTCAGGATTATGGACTTGTACCAGTATTGCTGTCATGCCATGGGAATCACTCATAGGCAGGATAAAAAATGCAACATCTGCATATCTCATTGTCCATCTTTAACCTCTGACTCTTCCACTCTCCAATCACCATCACCAGTCTCACTGTTGAAGTACTCCCTCATCTCATCATCAGAAACATGTCATTGTCATCATCTTGCAAGCTCTTCAAGAAATCACCTGAGCTCAATGCTGCAGCCAACCACATACTTCAAATTTACTTCAAGGATATCACAGATAGCAGCAAGCTGGGAAAGGTGGACAAGATTGTGAAGTGGAGAGGTGCCATCAAGGCAATAAATGATGAACTAGTGTGTCATAGCCTCATCACTGATGTATTCAGGACACTGTATGTGACCTCATCACTAGGACAGATGAGATTCCAATGACCCTCATTGGCATCAACACATTCTTAAAGTGGCATGAAGACCTTGGCTTGATTGAGCACCCATGGCCTGAGTGGAAGACTGCCCTATCCCCTTCCAAAACCAATGTCACCAACCACAAGTGGCTTGACATCGTCAAGCATTGATATGACTACCACTGGTTGGGCCTCCCTATGCCCTGTGTGGTGCCAACACCAACACCACCTGCTCAAGAGACTGAAACACCTATGAGCAACAAAGGAAAACAGAAAGCAACCAAGGCAGAGCTGGAGTAAATGATAGCAGAGAGCTTGCACAGGATGGAGGTGGACGATGAGGGTGAAGATGAGGTGCCAGAGAAGGAGGACAATGAGGAAGAACCAGTGCAAGGCAGGCAG
This sequence comes from Pisolithus tinctorius, assembly GCA_024663395.1. NCBI lineage: Eukaryota > Fungi > Basidiomycota > Agaricomycetes > Boletales > Pisolithaceae > Pisolithus > Pisolithus tinctorius. The sequence continues at coordinate 199,249 of JANFAH010000049.1, read as the reverse complement.
AAGCGCAAAGCTGCCATGAAAATGATGTCCCATCGATCCAGACATCGATCCCACTCCAGGAAGGCAACAGCAGAAACTGACAATGAAGACAATGTTCCTGCTCAATGCCAATCGAAACACAAGCCTTGTCCACCATCAGATGGACTATACAGTCACACTGCAATAGCTGCCAGAAGGATGCCTTCCCCTGACCCCCATTCCTGCCTGTTGTGCCACAAATGCAAGGTCTGATGCTACAAGAACCCCAGGAAGTCCTGCTTCCCATGTGACAGTTGCAAGATTTGATGTAGCCATGCCAAAGGCAGGATTGCTGCTCCAACTCAATGGAATCCATCACAAGCCAGGGGGAAAAGTGAGCAGGAAGTCTGTCCCTGATGATGGAGGCCCAAGAATCCCAAAGCCCAAAGGAACGTCCCCCAAAGCAACATGTTTCAATGGCTTCCAAAGCCATCAATGCTGGGGTTGGGCCCTCCAACCAGGGAGAGACAATCCCCAAGGGATCTTCGCTCAGTACATTCACAATTTTATGTATTTACACTGACTCAAATTTTATTCAGAGATTTGTATTCCTGCATTCAAATGCAGGGATTCCTGCCCAATCCCAGCCACTGTACAAGTGGATTCAATCATCAAGGCTGGCCCATCCATTGTGCAGGAGGTAGAGGAATCTACGGTAGCAGGTATGTTTAATCACTCCATATTTATGCTAATTATCGCAGTTAACCCTTGTATTCAAAGCAGACACCCACCCATCAACAACAGTGGCACCCATCCAACTCACAACCACTGCAACTCCCAGTGCACTGTCACCCATCTGTGCCCCAATTGCTGAGGTGTCACAAATGCCCAGCCTGTCATAACCATGCATTTGTCCTAAGTCCTCACTCACTCCATACCCTTCTCTGCTGGTCATCCACTCACTCCGCACCAACTCTGCCTGTCCTCTGTTATTTACAAACTGTCAAGGTCACACAACACCCTGACTTCCTCTTAGGGTGGAGTAGGAGCAGGTTGGGCTGCGGAGTACAGCAGTCAATGTCTGAAGTGAATCCAACCACTGGGTGGCAAGATATTTAACAAACAGTGAGCGGAGGGGTATGGAGGAAAGTTTTGGAGACAGAGGTCAGCAGAGATCAGAGGTCAGAGGTTGGATGAGAGGGCATTGGGTTCAGCTAGTGTGCTGCCCCCTTGCACAAGCTCAGCCCTTGTATTTCAGAGGTGGAGCAGACTCAGAGGGAGTTGAAGGTGGGGACTTTATTTGATATTTGTACTGATTACATTGGAGTACTATGTGGCCTTATATATAATGTAGGTCAAGGGCAGTGCAGTGTAAAATGCAAGCCAATAAGTGTATAACAGGTTAGCAGTCCCTCCAACACAAGGGATAGAGGGTAGGGATGACAGGGACCTTAACTGAGACAAGGAAACTACTACAGCAAGGAAGAGAGGGTAAATACTGAAGGAGCAGAAGAATGGAGAAAAACCAACATGAGGGCAGAACCCTATCTGGAATGCAGGGCTGCAAGTCCAACAGCCCACTGGGCTGACAAGGCCTTGGAGGAGGCACAGATGAAGGTCTGGCCTCCATGTGACCAGCCTGAGGGTGGAGTTGAGTGGAGTTGGTCAGAAAATGGACAGGGGACCTTGGAGAGGTGTTGGGAGGGTCGGAGGAGTGCAGGAACACGTCAGAAGAGGGCAGAGAAGTGCAGGAACATGTTGGAAGGGGGAAGAGTAGGTGTTAGGGGCTTATGTCAGTGTCATGGTCATGACACAAACCTCCTCTGCTCCAACTGCTGTCAGACTTGTACTGGTCTACCATTGGTCTGAGGGGTCATGTGATCTCCCTTTGGACTTCTCCTTGACAGTGTGCAGTCAGGTACTCCACAGTGCATGCACTGCATGGTCCAGCACCTGGACTGTTTCCTTGTTGGTTTGCTCTATGTTACCTGTTGTATATTTTCCATCTTCTCTTCATTTATTGTCTAGGAAGTTTTTACTTGAAAATTTATGAGTCTCTGTATGTCAGTCCTGATTCCAGTTACTGTACCTCTGTAGTAGTATAAAAGCATGCACCATACCCCACTGTTCTTTAGTACAAATATCAACTAAGTGCCTACTCCTTCTCTCTCCATCTTCTGTCTGTCAGAGTTACCTCTGAAATATGAGGGCTGAGATCATGCAAGGGGGTAGCACATGAGCTAAACCTGTCACCCTCACTCTGCTCTACTTCTGCTTTGGTGGACTTCATCCCTGCCAACACTCCACTAGTCAGAGTTCCATTCATCTGTGTTCAACTTGCTTCCTTACCTCTCCCCAGACCTTGTCTAGCATTGGAGTCAGTCAGAGTAGGCTTGGACTTGACACTGCCCTGGCAACTGCAAGCACTTGCCTGATACACTCTATCATATTGGAATGATGTTTGTGTCACATACATGACTCTCAGACTCAAGCCCAGTCCAGTCTGGATCCATAGCCCCTATCTGCAGTCAAGTCCAGACCCACTCCAGCCTAAATAACTCAACTCCAGCCCTAAGTAACCCAACTCCAGTCTAGGTAACTCAAGTCCAGAACTTTACCCCTATCTCAGGTCCAATCTGGCCTCTTGGCCTTGTGCTGTGCCACCCTGGTCCTCCCAGGGCCTCTCTTGATAATCATCTTCCTAATAGCTTACCAACAAGTCCAGCTCTAAGTTTGTTACTCTGGACTGGCCTCATATATATAACCCCTGTACATACTGCATAGCACTCCAGTCAGAATATTGCCAAAGTATTACCCTCAATCCTGATCTACCCTCCAAGACCTCTCAATAGCTAAGGCTGAGCCTTAGTCTATCCTCTGCTCCTGTCACAGACCTCTCCCTGGCTTGCATAAGGGTACAGTACATAAGCTGAGACCAAGGGAGGTAGATCCAACCCCAGACTGGCTTCCCTCTGTGCATGCTCTAAGACCAGTCAGTTTACCATGCTACCAGACTTATTCCCACACTCCTGGGCTTGACCCCAGTCCTCCAGACTTGGCCCCTGACTCCTGGCCTTAACTCCAGTCCAACCAGACTTAGCCCCTGTCACCCAGACTTGAAGCCTGGTCACCTGAGGGTAAACCCATACTTGACAGTTTGCCTGGGTCTATCCCATGGTTATGGAAGCTTTTGAGTCTATACCCATTGCTGCTGGATACTCTCCAGAAATTTATTCATAGCCACTAGGGCTACCTGAGGATTGAGGGGAATGTCCTTGTTGAGTTCTCTCATTGAAGGCATTTCATCTTTGACATATACTCCATTCAAAGGACTCTTGCTCTCTTGAGGAGTATTTGGGTTATAAAGGACACATGAGTTTTCTAACTCAGAAGGTTGAGGGGTCAAAGGGCTCATCACCTCAATGAACACCTTAGCTGAGCTTGCTTCCCTTGTACCTCTCTTGTTGCTTTCTTCCATCATCACTGACACTTGGAATTCTCCAGGTATGGGCACCTTGTTCTTGGGCCACTAGCACCTGATTCTTGATTAGCACCTTGTACTGTGATCTGTGAGGTCAAATCCTCTTTCTGTTTCTTTTTCTTATCCTTTTGGACCTCAGGAGTGTCAAGTACAGGTTTACCCTCAGGTGGCCAGGCATTGAGTCTGGGTGACAGGGGCTAAGTCTGGTTGACCAGAGTCAAGGCTGGAGGTCAGGGGCCAAGTTCAGAGGTCTGGAGTCAATGCTGGGAGCACAGGAATAAGACCAGTAGTGTGGGAAACAGACCAGTCATGGAGTCTGCACAGGGGGAAGCTGGTTCAGAGTTGGATCTACCTCCCTTAGACAGCTTATGTGCTGTAACCTTATGCAAGCCAGGGAGAGGTCCAGGACAGGGGGCAGGGATAGCCTAAGGCTCAGCCTTAGCTATGGAGTAGACTTGGAGGGTAGTATGGAGTTGAGGGTAATACTAGGTTGGTATCTATGAAGTATGTACAGGGTTTAAATACATGCAGCCAGTCTGGGGTAATGAACATAGAGCCAGACTTGTTAATAAGCTATTAGCAAGATGGTTAGCAAGGGGTGGACAGCCACAGAGGCTGTGCTGAGACTAATAGCCAAAGTCCAGGTGACTGGCATAACTGGAGTCAGAACAGGCTTCATACAGTAAGCAGAGATCAGGCAAGAGGACTAAAACTAAATATAGCACAAACATCAGAAAACAGACTGGAGTCATGTCTGGGTGACCTGGACATGGACCTGGAAGGACCAGGGCAGGGCAGTGCAAGGCTGAGAGGCTGGAGTGGACTGGAGATAGGGGTAAAACACTGGACTTGAGTTATCTAGGCTGGAGTTGGATTATTCAGGGCCAGAGTTAAGCTTTCTGGATTGGACTAGGTCTGGACTGACTGCAGATAGGGGGCTATGGGTCTGCACTGGACTGGGCTTGAGTCCAAGAGTCACATATGTGACAGTATCCCCCTCTTAGGAACTGAACCCTTGAGGTTCCATAGGGAAATATGCTCAGAGGGTTACACAATGTAGTCACATGTCTAACAGTGAGTCTGAGTGCACACACAGTGCCAAGGGTGAGCCCAAGGGCCTGGAAACAGGGCAGTGATGACTGGAGGTCCAGTAGTTCAGACCAGAACGGCATAAGCCAAATCCAGGGTCAAGGGTCAAGACCAAGGAGTGTTCTGGGAACCTGAGGCCAGAGAAGCAATAACAAGGGGGGCCAGAAGCCAGTCTAAGAGGTTTCCAGGTGGTTTAGTGGGCCAGGATGAGCCAAAGCTGAATCCAGAAGTGATTAGAATGGCTGGGCAGCTGAAAGCTGGAGCCAATGTCTCAGAGGGCCAGAGCTGCACTTTGGAGCTGGGTTAAGGCAAATTGAAGGCCAGGAATGACCAAGTAAAGCACAGGGGTGTGCTTCAGAGCCACATCAGGGAAAAGTGGAGGCTGACAATGTACAGGGGACCAGTAACATCCAACAAATGTACCAGGGGTATGCTACTAGGATTGGAGGTGTGCTTTAAAGCCAGTTCAGGGCAACATGGAGGCCAAGAGAGCCCAGAGAGGTCTGGAGATGACCAAAAGATGGTCTGGGGGTGTACCAGAGTGCTTCTGAGTGGCACCAGAGTGACATGAAGGCTGGGAGGGTGCAGGAAAGACTGGGGGGCCAGTCTGGGAGTACTGGTTGGACTGGGGGTGCACTGCAAGGGTATGGAGGGTCATGAGAATGGCCAAGAAGGCTGGAATGGGTCCAAGGTCTGTTCCAGGGGGTCATGGGGTCTGAAAGTGTGTATCTACAGAAAAAAGATGACAGAATACAGAAAATGGAGAAGACATTTAACAAGGAGACAGGAGACAGAAGACAGTGGTCAAAGCCAAAGGCTGGGACTGAGGATGGCTGAAGCTGAAGGCTGAGGCCTGGGGTGGCTGAAGTTGGAGGCCAAGGCTGAGAGTGGCTGAAGCCAGTTGTGCCAAAACACAGACAGTCTGACAGCAAGTGGTCCAGAGGAAACAGTGAGGCTGAAGACTGGTCTAGGGGACAGAAGGCTAGGAGGGCTGGGGACTGGTCCAATGGTCAGAGAGAGGGCTTGGAAAAGCCAGGTGGGGACTGGTCAGGAGCCAGAGAGGGCAAGAAGGGCCAGCTGGAGACTGGTCTGGAGTCAGACAGGGCTGTGGGGCTGGAAAGGCCAATAGGGGACTGGCCTGAAGTCAGACAGGGCCAGAGGAGCTACCTGGGGGCTGGTCTAAAGGTGTCTGAGAGGGCTGGGGTGGTTGGAGGTGGCCTAAGGTGCTATCCAGCTGGTGGGCTGATAATGGGAGGCCAAAAAAGTGTAGGTCAGTGGGCTAACACCAAGACCAGGGTAATCAGGAGTAGTGAGATGGAAGTCCAAGGCAGAGAGTGGCAAGGCAAAGTGCCAATGAAATGGGCCATGTGAGCTTCCAGAGGCCAGAGAGGGCTTGGGGACTGTCTAGGCAGCTAGAGTTGGGTTTGGACAAGGACTGGAGGGCTTGACATAGCCAGGCATGAACCAGGGACCAGCAGGTCATGAGACCAGTTCAACAAAGGCCCAGGAGTGTCAGCAGGAGGTGAGTCTGGGTGTTGAATCCAGTTTAGGGGTGTCTGGAGTTGGTCAGAGGTGTGTTGTCCAGTGGCAAGAAGCCCAAAGGCCAAGAAAAGCCATTGGAGGACTGGTTCAGGGGGTCTGGAGACCAGGTGGGGCCTAGGGGTTATCCAGCCAAAGGGCTGACAACAGGAGGCCAAGACCAGAGAGACCAGCAAGCACAAAACCACCAAGGCTGAGAACTGCCAGGGTAGTGAGACTGGAGTACCAACACTGATGTCAAGGGCTGGGAGGAACCAAGGGGTGGGTGGTTCAGGAGTGCTTCAGTATGCAAGAACTGGGCCAAGGAACTGGGGACTGGTGTGCAGGGACTGAGTGGAGTTGTGCTGAGGGCACTGGAGAGGTAACAGACAGGGGTTTGGAAGAGAGTAGGTCACTAGTGAGGTCCCTTATCCCCCTCTTAGGGTAGACTTCCCAAGTCTACAGGGGTACAAGGTGTGGGCCAGGACCACCAAGAGGAATACTAGATGTGGTAGTAGGAGTCCTACCACCAGAGTTGTAAATCTGAATACTGAGAACATAGAGACTGGCTTAACAGGTGTCAAGGCCAGTTCCAGAAAGTTTTTGTAAGGCTGGAAAAGCTTCAAAACTGGAGATACAAGACTGGAAGGGCAGGCTGGACTGGTACAGGGATAGCAAGGAGTGTCAGGGTCAGTAGTGTGGGTGTGAAGGCCAGAAACAGAGCCTGAGAGGAGTGGGAGGCCAGTGGAGACTGGAAGACAGGGTAGAAAGACAACTGGTAAGACCAGAGTCCAGAGAATGGGTAGGACCAGAGTTCCAGAGTCAATGGTGGGGTGACAATGGTGATGGTTAGGGGGAAGGTGAGGGGTTAGCTAGTACCTGAAGGGGCCATCCAAACATACAAGTTCTGGGGCAAGTGGGTGAGCTGGGAAGCAGACTGGCAGAGTTGGGGGTTTGTCAGATGGGCCAAGGGCCAGGGTGTCTTGCAAGCAAATCCATGCTCCAAGGTGGGGTTGATGTCAGGGGGGTTAGCAAACTTTAGTATTAGGCATGGATAGGTGACTGCACTACCCTCAGCCACCAATGGGCACCTATTGAGTGGGCTAGTTGGTTCCCTACAACCTAGATACTTCAGTTCCTAATGGGTTGACAAGGCCAGCATGAGTCAAAGTGTGGAAAGGTGGTGAGAACCAACCAAAACCAACACCAAAGACAAATAGAAATGAGTGGTGGTGTGCCTCTGTGGTACCTGGAGGGCAGAAAAAAAATAGGGGAGTGCTCCTGGCACAAGTCAATGATGAGTTACACAGGAGTGAATGAGCAAGTGATGAGAGGGTGAGGGATGCTGAACAGAGTGAAGGTATTCAGCCAAAAGTACTCCTGGCACAAGTCGATGTTGAGTTGTGCAGAAATGGATGAATGGATGATGACTGTGAGAGAGATGCTGATTGCAGTAAGGAACTTTGATAGAATGTGCTCCTGGTGTAAGTCAATGACAAGTTATGCCAGAGCAGAGGGATGACTAAGCAAGAGTGCTGACTAAGTGAGGATAAAGCTTCAGATAAAGAATGGTGATAGATAGACCCTTAATGGAGCCTCAACTATCACAGATGATGAGTGATGACAGATAGACCCCTTCATGGAGCCTCAACTGTTGACAATGAGTTAAGTCTGAGATGAGCTGAACTGGTTCCCAAGTAACTTCTGATTCACTTGGGTTGTAGCTAAGTACAGGGGGGTTTATATACTGTGGGGGGAGTGCAGCCAATGACAAACAAGGCACAAACACTTGGTGAGTAATGAGTAGGGACTGTAAGCAATGAGTAATCATGATGAGTAAGCAAGAAATGAAAAGTAAGCAAGCAGAGAGGATTGGTAAGTATTGACAACAAATGAGTCAAGGACAGTCAAAACATCACAGTATGGGTCAAAGAATGTTAGAAACTGAGTAAGTGCACTGATATCACATTAGGGTGTGGCAATGCATGTCAGATCTCAGCAGAGACATCACTAGATCAAAAGATTGGATGACAGATGGATGGTGTTTCCAGATGGGGAAGTATTGAATCCAGAAATGGATGGCATGAGTCAGGTGTCAAAGGGCTTGGGCATTGGGGGTCTGTGGGGTAATGGGAGCATGTCATAACTGTGCGTTCACTCTAGGTCTTTACTCACTCCACACCCTCTTCCGCCGGTCATTCGCTCACTCCACACCAACTCTGCCCACCTTCTATCGTCTACGAACCATCTCCGCTCCAACTGCTGTCAGACTTGTGTTGTTCTCCTACCGGTGTGAGTCAAAGTGTGGAATGCTGGTGAAAACCAAACTAATCCAACACAAAAGACAAATAAGAGCGAGTGGTGGTTTGCCTCCATGGAACCTGGAGTGCAGAGAAACCTAAAGTGGGGGGAGTTTCAATGGCAGGTGATCCTAGTGCAAGTCATCGACAAGTTATGCAGGGGTAGATGAATGGATGATGACTGAGGAGGGGATGCTGAACAGAGTGAAGGTGTTCAGCTGAAAGGACTTCTTGGAATAATGGACTTCAATAAAATGTGCTCCTGGCGCAAGTCGTTGACGAGTTACACAGGAGTGGAGGGATGACTAAGACTGCTGACTAAGAGGAAGCTTCAGATGAATGATGGAGGCAGATAGACTCTTCCAAATGAGCCTCAACTACCAAGTATACGAATGATGACAGATAGACCCCTTCATGGAACCTCAACTGTCGACGATGAGATAGGCACTGGACTGACTGCTGGACTGCTTCTGAATTTATTCTTGGTAGCTAAGTACATGGGGGTTTATATACTGAGGGGGGAGCACAGCTTGTGACAAACAAGGCACAAACACTTGGTAAGTAATGAGTAAGGACTGAGTAATCATGATGAGTAAGTGAGAAATGAAAAGTAAGCAAGCAAAGAAGATTGGTAAGTATTGGCAATAAACGAGTCAAGGATAGTCAAAACATCACAAAATGAGTCAAATAGAATCAGAAACTGAGTAAGCACACTGATATCACATTAGGGGGTGGCGATGCAAGTTAGATCTCAGCAGAGACATCTCTAGATTCAAAGATGGCATGACAGATGGACAGTGTTTCCAGATAGGGAAGTATTAATTCCAGAATTGAAGGGCATGAGTCAGGTGTCAAAGGGGGCTAGGGCGTTGGGGGTCTGTGGGGCAATGAGAGCATATGCGATCGCGTCTCCCACCCTTTCATCCTCTCAGTGAAGTTAACAAAAACTTCATGAATGGGGTTCTGATGGAGGAGGAGGAGAAGGGGGAACGTCTTCTGCTGAATCTTGCAGTAAGAAGGCAAGATGCATGTCATACTCGTCATGAATGCGATCAGGGAGGCTGGAGGACAGTAGATTATACTGCAGCTGTCACAATGTGGGAAGAATGATGGATGAGACTGGAATAAAGACAGTGCAGGGAGCAGGGAGGAACGATCCATATGCTTCATCAACCAGGGAGACTGAAACGACCACATAAGACCTTTCTAACCAAGTGACAGACCTGAGGCGACCAAAGAATGTCCTTCAGGAAGTCATACTGACAAGGAGAACACACTGACCAAGCTGCATGGGATGAGATGGGGCTGACAATGACGGGATGAACCAGGGGGCTTCAGGACGGAAGCTGGTGGGAACGCCTGGCAGATATACATAGCCACTGTCTCTGGCAAATGAGACAAGCAAGATGATCGACGAAGAGGTGGCCATGATTGATGGACTTAGCAAAATGAGCATCTGATGGATGGAGTGCTGTAGAAACATGCAGGGTGCGAGGATCCTCTCCAAACTTGGAAGGAAGAATCGTGGGACTGAGCACTTTAAGCGAGTGTGGGAATGGAGTCGATATCTTTGGAAACGGTGGAGATATGATGAAAACCGGAATGCCGTACATGGGCACTAAAAACCTTTAACGTGCGCTTAACTCACTTCCTCTTTTCTCTTTAGCACTGATGACTCGTTCTTGTGCGAAGGATGACTGTTAATGTCCAACAGTCTTTCTACGCATGAGGCCTTTAGTCTTCATCTGCATGCTTGGGCATTGTGCACAACTCATCAACAAGTTAGGCAGAGTCAGCTGTAACCATGTCCACAACACCTTTGGTGTGTGACACCGGACCAAGCGGACCACTCTCTGAGTGGTCATGTGACTGTCTTCGGGCTTCTCCCTGACAGCGCACAGTCAGGTACTCCACAGTGCATGCACCGCATGGTCCAGCGTCTGGACTGTTTCCTTTTCTGGATGTTCTATGTTACCCGCTTGTATGTCCTCCATCTACCCTTCATTCATCGTCCAGGAAATTTTACTTGAAAATTTATGGGTCTCCGTATGTCAGTTCCAATTCCGATTACTGTACCTCTGTAGTAGTATAAAAGCATGTATCATACTCTGCCGTTCCTCAGTACAAATATCAACTTAGTTCCTACTCCCTCTGATTCCGTCTTCTGCCTGTCGGAGTTATCTCTGACTCTCCGTCTGTACTCTCCCTCTGAAATACAAGGGCTGAGATCGTGCAAGGGGGTAGCGCACGAGCTAAACCCGACACCCTCACTCCACTCCGCCTTTGTCTCGGTGGTCTTCATTCCTGCCGACACTCCACTAGTCGGAGTTCTGTTCTTCTGTGTTAGACTTGCTTCCGAACCCTTCTCTAGACCTTATATAGCATCGGAGTTGGTTGGAGTAGGCCCAGACTTGACAGAGCATAGGCAATCATGTCTCCCACCCATTCATCCTCTCAGCAAAGTCAATAAATTCTTCATGAATGGGGCTCTGATGGAGGAGAGGGAGAAGGGGGGACTGTCAAGTCTGGGCCTACTCTGACCAACTCCAATGCTAGACAGGGTTGGGGAGAGGTGTGGAAGAATGTCCAACACAGATAAACAGAACTCCAACTAGTGGAGTGTCAGCAGAGACAAAGTCTGCCAAGACAGAGGTGGAGTAGAGTGAGGGCATCAGGTTTAGCTTGTGTGCTACTCCCTTGCATGATCTCAGCCCTCTTATTTCAGAGGTAGAGACCAGATGGACAGTCAGAGGTAACTCTGACAGACAGAAGATGGAGAGAGAAGGAGTAGGAACTTAGTTGATATTTGTACTGAAGAACAGCAGAGTATGGTACATGCTTTTATACTACTACAGCAGTACAGTAACTGGAATTGGAACTGACATACAGAGACTCATAAATTTTCAAGTAAAAACTTCCTAGACAATGAATGAAGGGAAGATGAAAAACACACAATGGGTAACATAGAACAAACCAAAAAGGAAACAGTCCAGGCACTGGACCATGCAGTGCACATGCTACAGAGTATCTGACTGCATGCTGTCAAGGAGAAGTCTGAAGGGAGATTACATGACCCCTCAGAGAACAGTCCACATGCTCCAATGGTAGACCAGTACAAGTCTGACAGCAGTCAGAGCAGAGAAGGTTTGTAAATGACAGAGGACAGGCAGAGTTGGTGCAGAGTGAGTGAATGACCAAAGGAGAAGGGTTCAGAGTGAGTGAGGACTTAGATACAGTGGCTCATGTTTTTCATTAATCATGGTGTAGCAAGTGCACTATCATTATTGAGTCCAAGGTATTGGTGGATGGACCAAGGCAGCTGGTCATGGCTTTCTGATGAGCCATATTACATAATATTTGGATAGAAACTGATGACAGAATACCCAAATGAAAATGAGAGCTCATTGGGACAATTATGTAACTTTGTGATATACTGGGGATGTAGTCCTTGGGAACACATATAAAACATGGTGAGATGCTCACCAATGTTTACATAATGGATCACATGGTCTACTGAATGATTTGTCAACAAACAAACAATACCAAACAGTGATTTGCACCACTAAGCCTCCTTGCTGTAACACAAATCAAGAAATCACCATTCTGGCTCATCAGGGACATTCTCTCAGGGAAACCTCAGCAAATGCTGGTGCACACTATAGTATAATCAATAGAATGTGCTATCAGCACCATTGGTCTCTTCAGAAACCTGCTGGCAGTCATCTCCTGCACTGTTTCCCCACCAATGCCCCATGTGTCACTGGAACTAATCAGTACTGTGAGAGCTGAGAATGATGTGGAGGTCCAATCTGGCATTCATCCTATCATAAACAAACCAATCACTCATTATCTAGTGCATTTCTGTGAAGGGAAAACTGGTATGGAGGTCAGGGTGAAGCTAAGCCCTCTCCCACTCCAGGTACCATGGGAGGGATATGCTACTGAGCTACCAGGTTGCACATTCCTGGCCTCCTTTCTGGCACTGTGGAGTAGGGAGGCCCAGGGACAGGAGGTGAGGATACAGCCACAGCATGCTTAGTCAGAAGGACACACACACAGACATGCAGAGGCACATGTATAGTTATGATACAAGACACTACAAGTTCAGTTCATCCCACCAAAGTCAAGTCTGACCACTCCATGTGGTGACAAGAGTGGAACTGACCCAGACAGCACCACTGCACCATACTCACTACACCAATACCATACCAACACTAGTGAACAAATGCAAGGCAACTGCATGGCCCACATGTGTACAGAGGGTACAAAAGAACAAGCTGAGTAACTAACTTAGAAGTGACCACCATACTGCTATCAATCTGCCTTGCAGAAGGCAACCACAAAATGTACAAGGCCAGTTCATGTCCTCACATACACTGGAGATCACAGCAGCATGGTCACCCCTTGGAACCCCATACACCAGTGACTACTTGTTCCCATCAGGTAATCAATCACTGGATATTCTGCTATCATCCTCACAAGAGTACCTGCCATTGTCACCACAGGAGTATACATCTATACATGGGATCCCACCAACCCAAGAAAACTCCCCAGAACACCCAGAAGATGAAGACTTCTTCATGGTGTCTCCTACAGTAGCACTCCCAACCCCCCCAGCCTCATCAGTGGTATGCACTACCCACAGAGAATGAGCTAACTCAGCCCTGTCAAGTACCTCAACACCACACCTCCCACCCCAGTCAATACTGCAGGTACCCCCATTTCTGTCAACATCACAGGCACCCCCACCCCCACCTCCATCATTACCACAAGCACCCCTGCCATGTCCATGACCAATGGCAGAAGCAGTGCCTCTCTTCTATGGAAACTGCACAGAGACAGAAAACAGAAGTGACTTCCTTAAGGCATTCAACTGTAGCATGTTATTCCTAAACCCACTGGCTACTGATACACAGAAGATAAAAGCCCTAGCCAACTACCTGGGGACAAGCTCTCCAGTGGAGCACTGGTACAAAAACCTCACAGCCACACAATGTGCTAGCTGGGACAAACTAGCCAAAGCATTTAACACTAGGTGGTTGACACTAAAAAGTGCAACACAGACATCAGAAGAATACCAGACAGAACAACTAGTGCTTAGATTGCCTGAAGAAGATGTTGGAGTAACCAAGACAGTAGGATGGCAAAAAGTATGGGCACATGTGAAACCACAGAAGAGCTAATGGAGACAGTGCAGAGAGGACTAGAGCAGTACCCACAACAACAGAGTGACAAGGAGGGACAGAAAATGTATATTGCACAACTCACAGCATGGACAGCAAAGCACAGAGAAGTGTCATGAATCACTGAGCACACCCCATACCTGCTCAAACCAGGAACAGCAATGGTGTGCTTGGGGGAATGCTTTAGATGTGGTACCCACAGTCACAGAAGCAGAGACTGCCCAGCCTTGGAGGGGGACTCATCCAGGCTAAGCCATCATGAAACAGCATGGAGGTGTCATGACCATGACACCAACATAAGCCCCTAACACCTACTCTGCCCTCCTCCAACATGTTCCCACACTTCTCCACCCTCCTCTGACTTGTTCCCACACTCCTCCGACCCTCCCAACACATCTCCACACCTCTCCAAGGTCCCCTGTCCATGTTCTGACCAACTCCACTCAACTCCACCCTAAGGTTGGTCACATGGGCTGTCAGACTTGTGGCCCTGCATTCTAGATAGGGTTCTGCCCTCATGTCAGTTTTCTCCATTCTTCTGCTGCTTTGGTATTTACCCTCTCTTCCTCATTGTAGTAGTTTCCTTGTCTCAGTTAAGGTCCCCATTGTCCCTACCCTCTATCCCTTGTGTCGGAGGGGCTACTAACCTGTTATACACTTATTGGTTTACATTCTGCACTGCACTGCCCTTGACCTACATTGTATATAAGGCTGCATAGTACTCTGATGTAATCAGTATGAATATTGAATAAAGTCCCCACCTTCAACTCCCTCTTGGTCCCCTCTGGAGTTTCATCTCCACTTCCTCTGAGTCCACTCCACCTCTAAAATATGAGGGCTGAGCTCACACAAGGGGGCAGTGCACTAGCTGAACCCAACACCCTCTCATCCAACCTCCAACCTCTGATCTCCAACTCCAACCTCAGCCTCCGAGACTTTCCTTCATACCCCTCTGCTCACTGTTCATCGAATATCTTGCCACCCAGTGGTCAGATTCACTTCGGACTTTGACCACTGTACTCCGCAGCCCAACCTGCTCCAACTCCGCCCTAAGAGGAAGCCAGGGGTGTTGTCTGACTTTGACAGTATATTCATACTATCACTTGTACAAGCTCTCTCACTTCCCCTACCACGTCCACTATGCCTCCCATGACACATCTCCAACAACAGGATGCTACTGAGGCTCTTGCTACAGCCTTGGCAAACCCCCAACATCTCCCTTCAGTTGTTGAGCCCTTCCAGAGCTTCTCCTCCAGGGGGTGCTCCAACTCTGACCCTGCTCCAGACAGCACCTCACATGCTGCACCCTCCATCCATCAGCAGTCTGCCCTCTGCTCTCCGCCACCTCCTATCGCCATTCACCCTGGCAGAGATGGACCAGGTGACCCTGACAATGACCCTGACGATCCTGACTACCATCCTGATGGTGGGCCTGATGACGAGGATGGTCCTGACAACCTCGCAGATCCCCTTGATGACTCGGTCCTTGCTCTGACCCAGGCCATCCATGCCCTAGCCTGCTGTAGGAAAAGTCCAAGTAGCTGTATAATATGAGCTAGATGGCTTAGATAACAACAATAAAAAATGAAGGGAATGAATTGCTTGTCCCAAGGGATTCTGGACTGTCGAGTCTAGAAGGTGAGACCCGGCACTTTGTAGCGGTAGTGGTTTGTGACATGTGCGGCGTGGTCTGCAGAATAGTACTGGCGATGCGAGCAGTGCGAGCGGTATACATAGTTCATGCGCGGCGGAATGGGAGACGTGCAGTGTAGACAAAGTGTAAAGGAAACTTGTGGTGACCTTCCAAGTGCCAAAAGGTATCATTCTGTACCTAAGTACAGGGTTTTATAGTCCAGGCAAACCCAGAACCTAAGTAAGACAGGCTACAGTAAAGGAAAGCCGTGCGACAGCGTGTACACAGAAGACAGGCCAAAACAGAGGCCGAGGGTATACTACAAGCACTAAAGGAACAGAGACCGTGATAAGAGAAAGAGTCCGAGGAAAAACAACAACTGGAGCACAGTGGCCACAGGTATAGCACTGCACGAGAGGGAGCGAGGGCGTGGGAAGGTAGCGCATGAACAATGGTGAATGTGAGAGGGGAGCGGACATAACAGTAGTCATGGAACAGTTAATGACAGGGGCTTACGCGTCCAGGGAATGTGGATTCCTCACACCGCTCCAACCAGTGCTCTGGAGACTCTGCTCTGCAAACCAAAGTCTGTGAGCCAGACACCTTTGATGGGTCTGACCCTAAAAAACTCCATGAGTTCCTGGTCCAATGCAAGCTCAATTTCCGGGACTGCCCTTGGGCATTCCACTCCAACCGAGCCAAGGTCACATATGCACAGTCCTACCTTAAAGGCATGGCATTGGCCTGGTTCAAACCAGATCTTCTCAATCTGGATGATTACCTTAATCATCCACTGTGGATGGATGACCACCACGAGTTCCTCTGTGAGCTCACTACCAACTTCAGCCCTCATGATGCTGCTGCCAATGCCATCCAGCATCTGGAAAATCTTACCATGAAGGACTCTTTGCGTATTGTGAAGTACTTAGTGGAGTTCAACCACTGGGCTTCTCAGGTAAAAGACTATGGTGAAGGTGCACTCTGCCACTGCTTCTACTTGGGTCTCCCTGACCACATCAAGGATGAAGTGTCCCATGTTGGCAAGCCTGCCACTCTTCATGCATTCTGTGAGTTGGCCCAGACAGTAGATGCACACTACTGGGAGCACAGGTCAGAAGTCTCCCACTCCACCAAGCCTCCTCCTGCCAAAAGGACTCCACTCCACATCTCCAACTCAAAGCTGAAACCCTCCACATCATCCTCCGCCCCTAAGTCCGATTCTAAAAAGGCTGAAGCACCAAAGTCCAACATTAACCATCTCCTCGGAAAAGATGGCAAGCTCACAGCAGCTGAGCAGCTCCACCGCCTTACTGGTGGGCTGTGCCTCTTCTGTGGTGAACCTGGCCACTCTGCCAAGGATTGCCCAAAGTTGACTTCCCACACTGCCAAGGCCTGTGCCACTAATGCTGCCACTCCAACCACTCCACCTGTGGAGAGGTCAGAGCCAAAAAATTAACCTGCTCCTCCAGGGAGCCTGTACATCCTGGAGGAAGCATTGATCCCATCTGTGCAGAAGTCCACCTCAACACATCTGCTCTTTCTGACCCTAATTCTCTTCTTCCAGTTATTTCTCTCCCTGATTTCTCCATAGATACTTTCCCTGCTCTGGTCGACTCAGGCTCTTTGCACTGTTTCATCGACCCCTCTTTAGTTAAAAAATATAAAATCCCAACAAAAAATGTCTCTCTGCCTATTCCTCTCCAACTGTTTGATGGTACTAGTAATACCACCATTTCCCAAGTAGTAGATTTCTCTGTCCACTTTGCCTCTGGTGATGTCACATCTGTTTCCTGTTATGTAACTCCATTGGATTCTGCCTGTTCATTGGTCTTGGGACACAACTGGCTCACCTGCTACAATCCATTGATTGACTGGGTATTGAGCAGTATCTCATTCTGACCATTGATACAAAGAATGCTGACACCCTTGGCGCCTCTGTCACCTTCTGTTGCGACTTCTGCTTCAGTACCGACACCCTCTACTCTGTCTGCTCCTCTGACATCAGCTCTGCCACCTACTCTTACAGCCAGCTCGCCATGCACTGCTCCACATATCTCCCTCATTGGAGCTGCAGCCTTTGTCCATGCATGTGCCCTTCCTGGCTCTGCACAGTTCCGCTTTCACCTCTGCCCCAAAGATATGAAACTCTGAGCCTCTTCGATGCCCTCTGCACCTCCTGATCTCTCTGCAGTACCCTCTGACTACCATGAGTTCGCTGATGTCTTTAGTAAAGCAAAGGCTACTGAACTCCCTCCACACCACAGCTTTGATTTAAATATAGATCTCAAAGAAGGGGCTTTGCCACCTCTAGGCACTATCTACTCCCTCTCTCCACCTGAGCTAGAGGTGCTCCACACCTTCATAGATGAGCACCTCAGCTACAGTTTCATTAAACAGTCAACCTCCACCCATGGTGCTCCTGTCCTCTTTGTTAAGAAGAAGGATGGCTCACTCTGCCTCTGTGTGGATTACTGAGGACTCAATAAAATCACCAAGAAAGACCACTACCTGCTTCCTCTCATCTCCAACTTGCTCAATTCTCCAAGCCACACTAAAGTCTATAGTAAAATCAACCTCCACCATGCCTACCACTTAGTCCAAATTGGTGCTGGTGATGAATGGAAAACTGCCTTTTGCACTCACTATGGTTCCTATGAATGGTTGGTTATGCCTTTCAGTCTTACTAATGCACCAGCAGCTTTCCAGCAGTTTGTTAATAGCATCTTTGCTGACATGCTCGATGTCTGTGTTGTTGTTTACCTTGATGACATCCTCATCTACTCCCACAATGAGGAGTTGCACTGCCAACATGTAAAAGAGGTCCTCCACTGCCTCCACCAGCATAGCCTCTTTGCTAAGCTGGAAAAGTGCGAGTTCCACAAAAACTCTGTCAAGTACCTTGGCTATGTCCTCTCCCCATCCAGTCTGACCATGTCTGCTGATAAGGTCCAGTCCATTCGTGATTGGCCTGAACCATGCAAGGTTAAAGTCATCCAATCCTTTCTTGGGTTTGCAAACTTCTATCATCGGTTCATCAGTAATTACTCCGACATAGTTGTTCCACTCACCCACCTCACTTGGAAGGGTGCTCCTTGGAGCTTCTCCAAAGAGTGCCACTCTGCTTTCCTCTGCCTTAAGACCACCTTCACCTCTGCTCTGATCCTTACTCATTGGGTGCCTGATGCCCCTGTCACAGTTGAGACCAATGCATCAGACTATGCCATTGCAGGTATCCTCTCAATTACCTGCTCTGATGGTGAGCTCTGCCTGGTTGCCTTTTACTCCTGCACACTCACTGCTCTGGAGCTCAACTATGACACTCGTGATAAGGAGTTGTTGGCAATTTTCGAGGCCTTCTGCCACTGGCAACATTACTTGGAAGGCTCTGCCACTCCTGCTGATGTGGTGACTGACCATAAAAATTCGGAGTATTTCTCCACCTCTAAGGTCCTAACCTGCCATCAGGCTTGCTGGTCAGAGTACCTCTCCCAGTTCAACCTAGCCATCTGTTTCTGCCCTGGCCACCTTGGAGCCAAGCCCGATGCACTTACCCACCACTGGGATGTTTACCCAAAAGAGGGGGATAAGGACTATGTGCAGGTAAACCCTCATAACCTCTGCCCTGTGTTTACCCAGGAACAGTTCACTTCATCCCTCCATACTACCCACCTCTTGGCCCCTGTGCTGCAAGCCACTGTGGTCTTCGATGTTGAGCAGCTCCATGCTGACATCATCTCCACACTACCCTCCAACCCCATCTCTGCTTCCCACCTCCCAACTCCAACAGACCTCTGCTGGTCATTAGACCATGAGGGTCTCCTCTGCCTTGATGGCTGCATCTTTGTCCCTGACATTGATGGCCTCCACCTCTGAGTGCTTTGGTTTAAACATGACCATCTGCTTGCAGGTCATTTTGGGCAGAGCCACACTATAGAGCTTGTTCACTGTGAGTATGTATGGCCTAACCTCTGCACTGATGTAAAAAACTATGTCAGGTCCTGCACCACTTGTGGTCACAGCAAGGTCCCTCATCACTGCCCCTTCAGCCTACTGAAGCAGCTTCCTGTCCCTGAGAAGCCATGGAACTCCATCTCGATGGATTTCATTGAGCATCTCCCCAACTCCACAGGCTACTCTGCCATCTTGGTTGTTGTAGACTGCCTTTCTAAACAGACCATGTTCATTCTGACCCATGACTCCATCACCTCTGCTGACCTAGCAAAGCTCTTCCTTACCCATGTCTTTTCCAAGCATGGAGTACCCACTCATGTCACCTCTGACAGGGGTCCAGAGTTTGTGTTGCACTTCTTCCACTCCCTTGGAAAGGCCTTAGATATGTGCCTTCATTTTACATCGGGCTACCACCCAGAAGGCAATGGCCAAACAGAGTGCATGGATCAGACCCTCGAGCAGTATCTCTGCACCTACTGTAACTATCAGCAAGACGATTGGTCGGAGTTACTCCCATTAGCAGAGTTTGCTTGTAATAATGCACCAAGTGCTACTTCTGGAGTCTCTCCCTTTTTTGCTAATAAGGGGTACCACCCAAACTTGTCAGTTTACTCTGACCACAATCTCACCTCTCCAAAGGCCCATAACTATGTTGTGGAGCTTTCTGCCCTACATGACTTCCTCCGCACTGAGATGGCTGCTGCTCAACTCTGCTATCAAGGTCTGGCTGATGCTGGATGCGTTCTGCTGCCAGAGTTCAAGGTCAGTGACCAGGCTTATGTCAAGGCCAAGTACTTCTGCTCCACCCACCCTTTGGCTAAACTTGCAAAGAAGAACTTGGGCCCCTATGCTATCATAGCTAGGCCTGGTACACACTCCATCACCCTCCGCTTACCTGATGCGATGTGGGCCATCCACCCTGTCTTTCATGTGTCGCAGTTAGAGCCTGCTACTCTGAACCCCTTCCCTGATCAGCACCAACCTCCACCTCCGCCTGTTGAGGTGGATGGTGACCTTGAGTATGAGATTTCAGAGATCCTTGACTCAAAGGTGGATCGCCACCACTGCCATTGTCAGTTACTGTATCTAGTCCACTGGGCAGGCTATGAGAACACTGATGATGAGACCTCTTGGGTGTTGGCAACAGAGTTAGAACATGTTTCCAAGTTGTTGGCTGCTTACCATGCTCACTATCCTCACAAACCTGGACCTTACTCACCTCTGCTGTAGCTTTGCTATGGCCTTCAGGGGTTCAGGCCCTAAGGGGGGGATACTGTCATGACCATGACACCAACATAAGCCCCTAACACCTACTCTGCCCTCCTCCAACATGTTCCTGCACTTCTCCACCCTCCTCTGACTTGTTCCCATGCTCCTCTGACCCTCCCAACACATCTCCACACTTCTCTGAGGTCCCCTGTCCATGTTCTGACCAACTCTGCTCAACTCTGCCCTAAGGTTGGTCATGTGGGCTGTTGGACTTGTGGCCCTGCATTCTAGATAGGGTTCCGCCCTCATGTCAGTTTTCTCCATTCTTCCACTGCTTTGGTATTTACCCTCTCTTCCTCATCGTAGTAGTTTCCTTGTCTCAGTTAAGGTCCCCATTGTCCCTACCCTCTATCCCTTGTGTCAGAGGGGCTACTAACCTGTTATACACTTATTGGTTTACAACCCACACTGCACTGCCCTTGACCTACATCATATATAAGGCCGCATAGTACTCCAATGTAATCAGTATGAATATTGAATAAAGTCCCCACCTTCAACTCCCTCTCAGTCCCCTCTGGAGTTTCATCTCCACTTCCTCTGAGTCCGCTCCACCTCTGAAATACGAGGGCTGAGCTCATGCAAGGGGGCAGTGCACTAGCTGAACCCAACACCCTCTCATCCGACCTCCAACCTCTGATCTCCAACTCCAACCTCAGCCTCTGAGACTTTCCTTCATACACCTCCACTCACTGTTTGTTGAATATCTCGCCACCCAGTGGTTGGATTCGCTTCAGACTTTGACTGCTGTACTCCGCAGCCCAACCTGCTCCAACTCTGCCCTAAGAGGAAGCCAGGGGTGTTGTCTGACTTTGACACTCTATGCACTTGATACACCCAGTCTTCCATGTTTCACAACTAGAAACCACAGCAGCTAATCCCTTCCCAAACTGACAACAACCTCCACCTCTGCCAGTTGACTTTGACAGTGGCCTTGAGTACAAAGTGCCAGAGATACTAGACTCTAAGGTGGACCACCATTGCTGCCACTTGTAAACTCTTGTACCTAGTCTGCTGGGCTGGTTATGAGAACACTGATGAGGAAACCTCTTGGTTGCTTGCAACTGAGTTAGGTCATGCCTCTGACACTGTCTCCACTTTCTATGAACACTATCTGCACAAACCTGGCCCATACCAACTTCTGCCATAGTACTCCACCCATATAACCTTCCTCCATGGGCCAGCTCCACCCCTTTCCAAACTCCCTTAAGTACCTTGGAATTTTCTCTGCTTGTCTGTCTCACTTCTCAGAAATCACAAAGTAAAATCACAAGTCCATTTTGTAGTAGTACAAAAATACAAACTAAAAACAAAGACCAAAAAAAAAAACTACTCTACTCCTCCATCACCTGTTCTTCACCACCTTCCTGTCCTTCACCACCTTCCTGCTCTCCTCCAACTTCCTCCTCTCCCTCATTATCCCCCTCCACACCTTCATCCACCTCCTCATTCTTGTCCTCCACCACCTCCAACTGTGTCCTCTTCCAACCTCCTCCTGTGCACTTGAACTTGGCCACCCTGGCCTCATGTGCATCCTCCCTCCTCCTCATCTCTGCCCACTCTGCCCAGGTGTGGTACAGCCCCCACTCATCAGCTGTCCACTCCATGGCCTCTGCCATCCACTCCACTGCCTCCACTGTCCCCTCAAAGGCTAGTGCTGCCCTCTCATGTGCTTCTGCATGCCTCTCCACTCCCACTCCACCCACTATGTATGGACCCTCACCCCTGAAGGGCCCTTGTGTGGTGTTGCTGGTTCCTCCTCCTCTTCACCTACCTCCCACTTGTTGTTTACCTCCTCTGTCTCCATTGCCTTTGCCTTTGCCTTCCCTCATGGCCTTTTCTTCTTCTCCCCTTGGGAGCTCCCTGTCCCCACTCTTTTTTGTGATGGCCCTGCCACTGTGTCCTCCTTCATCCAGCTACATACCTTCTTTTTATTTTGACAGTGCACACAGGCCCTGGTCTTCCCCAACCCCTGTTCACACTGGCCTGCCATTTGACCTGCTGTACAGTGGGTGCACAGGGCCATCTTGGATGCAGTGACCACCACAGAGGTCCCAGGGACCCAGCCATTTTTATGGCTCAGGATTATGTACATTACATAATAAGGCAAGGTTGAAGCACAAAATCCTTCAGAAGTTGTCAAGTCCTTATGTTATTTACTTATATCTCAGTGCCATGACAACCAAATCACATGAGCAAGCCTTTGTTGTCAAGGCAGCAGTTAGTGCTATTTTTGGTCCTGCAGGAGTTTAAACCAATTCCTACTGGCTCTCTCATAAATCTCAAATCCTTCCAAGATCATCCAACATTGGGACACTTTTTTGAGCCACTGTATGCTCTTCCCTTTGGCATGTCTACCTTCCCCACCAGCTCCACCTTTTGCCTTCACATGTGCCCTTGCTCTCCTGGAAGATACCCATCTTGTCTTTTGTTCCTTTTGCTTTCATATGCCACTTACTGGACTGTTTCATGCACACCTGTACTTTGTTGACATCTGTTACTCTTGTCTTTATTTTCTGGACTTTAAGTTTTTCCACCCCACTTTGTTCTGACTTGTACCTATATCCCATGTACTATATAATTCCACCTTAGTATTAGAATAATACCACCCATCTTTGGAGTCACTATCTATGTGTCTTTTGTGAGTCTAAGAGTCCCCAGTGTCTAAATAGTCTATTGTGTCTACAGTGTCAACAGTGTCTCCAGCAGCTCTCTTTCTTCTCAAGTCCTCTGTGTCAATAAGGCCAGTTTCATATCTTCTTTATCAAGTAATCTCCTCCTGTGCATCAAGATCCTCATTCAGAATTTCATATACCCAACCCATTCATCCTTTGTGTGTCCACAAGCCTCAGAATTAAATTCTGCAACTCTTGCACATCTACCTATAACACCTCTAGTGTTGTATTCTACTTCTCCTTCCTACTCAACTGTCACATATGTGACTCTTGGACTCAAGCCCAGTCCAGTCTGGACCCCTAGCCCCTATCTCTGGTCAAATCTGGTCCTACTCTGGCCTAGATAACTCAACTCTGGCCCAGTTCAGACTGGACTGGGCTTGAGTCCAAGAGTCACATATGTGACAGGTACTCAACAACCCTGGTTCAGTCTAGGACTGGTCCTCCAGCCCTATCCCAGTACCTGACCTCATTTCCAGCCCCTTCCCTGTTCTCTGCTTACCTGGGGATCTTAACCAGGTTAACAAGTTGGTAGTTCTGTACTCCAGAAGCCAAAACTGGTGGTCTTAGTTGAGACAAAACAATTAGAGTCTACCCCAGGATCCTAACTGGGTCAAGAAGGTGGTACTCTGTTACACCAGAAGCCAAACTGGTGGTCTCAGTAAAGACAAATCAATTAGTGTAACACTCTGGTCCCTTAGCAGTCCTCCTGGCTCATCCTGCAAGACCCTGGCCTTCCCTCAACCTGGCTTTGCAGCCCTGGACTGGACTTGCTAACTCTCATCCTCCTACTTGTGTCTGGTTTGTTCACCTCCAGACTCCCTTATGACCCCAGACTGGTCTCCCCAGTTCCAGTCAGGCCTTGTCAGCCTTTGTCCAGCCTGTCATTTCTGGACTTCCTTGTAGCCCCTGACCAGTCTTGCTCACTCCAGACTCCCTTCTTTGGGCCAGTCTCCCATCTCCAGCCTCCCTCAGCCTCCAATACCCCTTGGGCAGCTCTGTGTTACTCCCCTGTCACCCCTTTGGCCTTCAGGCCTGTCACTCATCCTGGAACTACCCCTGACCTCTACCCTAGTGTTATGGCCTTGACCTAGCACCTTTGTCTGGTCCTTGGTGGACCTGGCCTTGGTTCTCTCTTGGTCTCCAACCCCCTGTTTAACCAGTGTCATGCACCAAAGGTGTTGTGGACATGGTTACAGCTGACTCTGCCTAACTCATTGACAAGTTGCATGCCATACCATGCAGATGAAGACTAAAGCCCTCATGCATAGAAGGACTGCTGGGTGTGAGCAGTCATCCTTTGCACAAGAATGAGTCATCAGTGCTAGAGAGAAAAGAGGAAGCAAGTTAAGCACCCACGTATGGCATTCCAGTTTTCATTGTATCTCCACCATTTCTGAAGATATTGACTCTGTTCTCACACTCACTTCAAGTGCTCAGCCATGTGATCCTGCCTTCCAGGTTTGGAAAGGATCTTTGCACCCTATGCATTTCTACAGCACTCCATCCATCAGATGCTCATTTCATTAAGTCCATCAGATATGGCTGCCTCTTCATTGATCATCTTGCTTGTCTCTTTTGCCAGAGACAGTGGCTATGTATATCTGCCAGGCATTCCCACCAGCTTCTGTCCTGAAGTGCCTTGTCCCATCTCATGCAGCTTGGTCAGCATGTTCTCCTTGTCAGTATGACTTCCAGAAGGACATTCTTTGGTTGCCTCAGGTTTGTCACATGGTCAGAGAGGTCTTATGTGGTTGTTTCAGTCTCTCTGCTTGATGAAGCATACAAATCCTTCCTCCCTGCTCCCTGCAATGTCTTTATTCTGATCTTGTCCATACAGTGACTCACAAAATTGTCCCAATGTTTGCATGTTTTTCATTAGTCATGGTGTAGCAGGTGAACTATCATTATTGAGTCCAAGGTGTTGGTGGATGGATCAAGGCAGCTGGTCATGGCTTTCTGATGAGCCATATTACATAATATTTGGTAGAAACTGATGACAGAATGCCCAAAAGAAAATGAGAGCTCATTGGGACAATTATGTAACTTTGTGATATACTGAGGATGTAGTCCTTGGGAACACATATAAAACATGGTGAGATGCTCACCAATGCTTACATGTGAGAGCTGAGAATGATGTGGAGGTCCAATCTGGCATTCATCCTATCATAAACAAACCAATCACCCACTAACTACTGCCTGCCTGAAGGTTCAGGTGAATCACAACCCTCCTGGGCACTCCCAGTATCATGGGAGGGTTGGCCAGACTCTACTCTGAGCTAAACTGGGGATCACTGGGAAGGAGTTATTTGGTCATATAAGAGTAAAGGAAATATCCAGTTGGAGTGGTCAGACTCAACTTCAGTGGGATGAACTGAACTCATAGTGTCTCATATCATAACTATACATGTGCCTCTGCATGTCTGTGTGTGTGTCCATCTGACTAAGCACACTGTCACTGTATCCTCGCCTCCTGTCCCTGGGCCTCCCTACTCCATGTGCCCCCTTCAAAAAATGACAATGTCCTCATCATCTGCATGCGCCACTACACCTGTTTACCCTCTCTCTGGGATGCTTCATCTATGCCCTCTCCACTGAAGTGCTCCCCTCCTCTTGGGGATCCTTGCCATCCTCACCCACACCATTCTGCTCGTTGTCTCCACTGTTCCCTTCCTCTTCTACAGTTTCTTCTCTCTTGGCTCTCATGCCCATGTTGTTCCCATCTCCCCTCCCACTCTGTTGTAGTTGTTGTACATAGTGTTGTTGGTCACTATGTAGACATGTGCCCTCTCTCAGTTCAAATGTGTGTAGGCATTGTGCACTGAATTCACCCTTGAGCAGTGTGCCTGCCAGGGTTTCCAACCTGTAGGAGTTTCTCAGATGTGTGATGATGCTATGGGGAGTGGACCACTAGGTAGTAGTTTCTGCTCTGTTCTGAAGGTGGAGTCCAAGTCATTCCAGTATATTTGTATGAGGTCTCCTATGTCAAATCCTACTTCTGCTGGCTGTTGTTTCAGCATGCAATGATTGAATGCCATTTTTTGTTTGATTGTATGTCACACTGCTTTGTCATAACCATCTAGTCATTGTTGTGCAGCATATGCCATGTGTATTGCTGCATTGAGTGCTGATGGTTCTGTGGTACTAGATGTTAGCTGTGTGTGCTTTGTGTTAATGACCAAACCTAGGAGCAGTTCTTTTGGTGTGAACTTGAGAGACAGAAGGAGGCGATTGTTCATGGCCTGAACCATGTCATCCAGGTGGTCTGGCCATGTTCTCAGCAGTTTTTCCCAACCATTGTTCTCTGCATTGTCCTCTCCCACTTTGGTGCACACAAGTGTTTGAGGACATGTAATAGCAACTTGTTGGTTCCTTCAACTAGTCTGTTGACCCATGGTGAGTATGCAGTTACTATGTGGTGTGTGCATGACCACTTAGCACAATACTCCTCTTTGCATGTCGCTACTGGTAGTTGTTAAGGGAATAATATAATTGCAAGTAGAGATTTGAAAGATTGAAGTGTCATAACTGTGCATTCACTCTAGGTCTTTATTCACTCTGCACCCTCTTCCACTGGTCATTCGCTCACTCTGCACCAACTCTGCCCAACTTCTGTTGGTTAGGAACCATCTCCACTCCAACTGCTGTTGGACTTGTGTTGCTCTCCTACCAGACCAAGAAGACTGTTCTCTGAGGGGTCATGTGACTACCTTTGGACTTCTCCCTGACAGTGCACAGTCAGGTACTCCACAGTGCACACACCACATGGTCCAGCATCTGGACTGTTTCCTTTTCTGGATGTTCTATGTTACCCATTCATATGTCCTCTGTCTACCCTTCATTCATTGTCTAGGAAGTTTTTACTTGAAAATTTCTGGGTCTCTGTATGTCAGTTCCAATTCTGGTTACTGTACCTCCATGGTAGTATAAAAGCATGTATCATACTCTGCCATTCCTCAGTATGAATATCAACTTAGTTCCTACTCCCTCTGTCTCTGACTTCTGCCTGTCGGAGTTACCTCCAACTCTCTGTTTGTACTCTCCCTCTGAAATACAAGGGCTGAGATTGTGCAAGGGGGTAGTGCACAAGCTAAACCTGATGCCCTCACTCCACTCCACCTTTGCTTCAGCAGACTTTGTTCCTGCCACCACTCTGCCAGTAGGAGTTCTGTTCCTTTGTGTCAGACTTGCTTCTGGACCCTTCTCTAGACCTTATATAGCATCGGAGTTGGTCAGAGTAGGCCCAGACTTGACAAGAAGTGAGTGGGCAGAAGTGTGAAGCACCTCCCAGCCGTGGTGAGATAGGGACCTGTGAGACAAGCATTAGCTGTGGGGCAGGTGGGACACCTCACAATGACTAGTGCATGTCCTATAGGGCCACTGTCTCAACACAGCAGCTTCGCAAGTTGAGTGAGGTGGAGATTCAGAGGGTTCTTGGAGCCTGTAGAATCTTGTGGTGTGGTGGGTGGGTGAAAAAAGAATGAAGTGGGGCCCACACTGTGGGCCAAGTGCTGATGACAGTGGAGGAGAGAAAAGACGAAGCACATCGCAGCACAGCCACCCATGCAAAGACAAAATTCTATTACTGGTCATACCTCCTACATACTAGAATCACTATTGACCAACTCATTATTGAAGTGGCAGCCTCTGTCCATCATGAACATTTCTGTGGCAGTGAAGCTGTTGAAGATGCTTGCCAGGCTGTCCACCATCATTTTGGCTGTGCCTGCTGTTTTGAATTTAGTGACCCAAAGGTGCTGTGAAAATGTGTATAAGAAAAGGCCTAGTGTGTGATACCTGCCCTTGCCTGTTGGCATTGATAGGTAGTCTCTAACTAGTAGTTCAAACAGGTGTCTTCTTGTTATGGGCTCTAATAGTGAGTTTAGTTTGGGTGTGCTGAAGTTTTTTCATTTTGTGCAGTCATGTATGGCCTTCATTACTGTGAGATCTATTTTTGGCACATAGTAGCGATCTGTTAGAGCGATTTTTAGTGCATTCTGGCCCCAGTGCCCTCCAGTTTCATGCATTTTTCATGCCTTTTCTTCAGCCTCTTCTTGTGAGATACACTCTACCTTGTGTCATGGCCTGATACTGGTGCTGCCATACAATCTCCATAACTTACCCTCCTGTATCATGTACTGCTTTGCCCAATGTCTTGCCTTGCTACACTTCCAAATGGGTGTGTTTGTGTTGGTGTTGAGTATGGCATCTACAACCTTGCAGAACAGCAGTTCATTGCTGAAATGTTGTCATAATTCTTGGTCACTCTGGGATAATTTGTTGATGGTGAACATGTCATTGATGAGTCCTAGCATTGTTTTGGGATCTGGGCTGACCAACCAGTTACTCCCATCTTCCTTGTTGTCACAGTCCATATTGTCCCATTGTCAGCTTAGCCTGTCCACAACTACATTGAGATGCCCTGGTACATGTTGCACTGCTATGATGTTGTGCACTAATATCCCATCTTGCCATCATGTGTGTGCTGTGGATATGTTGTTGTTTGACAGGACATCCTTGAGGGCTTGACAGTCCATTTTGATTTCCACTGGGAAGCCCCATACTATGTCCATGAAGCAGTCTAGGCCAAACTTCAGCACTAGCAGGAATGGCTTGTAGTTCCTCTCAGTTGATGATGTTTGTTTTAATGCAAATGCTATTGGTACCATGTTTCAATAATTTTGCCTGTTGGTGTTTGTTTCTTGTTATGCTGTGTGAGTACAGCTCCAAAGCCTTCTTGGCATCCATCCATAGTTACTATGAACAGTGTCCCATCATAGCATGGTGCATGCAACATTGGTTGGCTTGTTAATGCTACTTTGAGGTTTAAAAATGCTGCTGTGTGCTTGGGCTCCCATTTATCTAAGAGCTTGTAGTTAGTCAGAGCTTTTTGATATGTGGACTTAGAGATGGGCTTAGGTATGTCAACTTGTTTTAGCAAATTCTGAAGCAGTCCCTCAATTTTGGCATACCATCTGATGAGGTCTCAGAAGTGGCCCATTAGTCTGAGGAACAATGTGAGCTTGAGTGCATCATCTGGTTGTTTCCACTTGATGATTTCTGATAACTTTGCTAGATCCAGTTGCACTCCATGTGGTCTGATTGTCGCTCCAGCAAACATTGTTTCTGTCATGTACAAGTGGCACTTGGCTGGTGATAGCAATAGTTTGCATGTTCTGCATCACTGGAAGATCCTTTGTAGTTTTGTTAGCATACTGTCGAAGGTGTTGTCTGCACAGCCACTGCCATCTATGAATAATTCCATTGTGTTGTCTGATAATATGTCATGTAGGCAGTCAGTTGCCATTGCTGAGAACATTGTTGGTGTGCCTGTCCATCCCATTGCCATTCTTTTGTACCAGAAGTACCTTTTCCTGCTGACAAAGAATGTAAAGTATGGTTGCCATTTCTCAGGGATCTGTATAGCATAGAAGCCCACTGCAAAGTTGGATACTGAGATGTACCTGTGTCCACTTAGGCACTGTTGTTTTGCTCTGATATTGCCTTGGAATAACAGTGGTATTTGGGTGACCTTGTTCAAATCCAAGAAGTTCTGTGTTATGTGCCATTTTGGTGCTTCACTTGATGGCTTTGTTGCTGTGTTGGGCTTCCATTCCTGTTCATTCATTGTTACTGCGAATGGTTGTGCTAGGTCTGCATCAGCACATTGTCTGTTCAGTTCTTGTTGGAGGTCACTTAGCATCATCCCTCTGTTAGTATCATGTGTCTTTTGCACTAGTACCATTGGTGTGATGTGTTTGATCCACAGGATATTGGCTTGCTTGATGAGGTTGGCTTCTAGCATTTGATTTACCCACTTGTGCATGAACTGACATTGTGGTGGGTTCATTGGCCATGTCATGACCATGACTCTGACATAAGCCCCTAACACCTACTCTGCCCTCTTCCAACATGTTCCCATGCTTCTCTGCCCTCTTCTGACGCATTCCCATGCTCCTCCAACCCTCCTTACACATCTCCACACCTCTCCAAGGTCCCCTGTCCATGTTCCGATCAACTCTGCTCAATTCTGCCCTCAGGCTGGTCATGTGGAGGCCAGACCTTCATCTGTGCCTCCTCTGAGGCCTTGGTCAGCTCAGTGGACTGTCAGACTTGTGGCCCTGCATTCCAGATAGGGTTCCACCCTCATGTTGGTTTTTCTCCATTCTTCTGCTCCTTCAGTATTTACCCTCTCTCCCTCATTAGTAGTTTCCTTGTCTCAGTTAAGGTCCCTGTCATCCCTATCCTCTATCCCTTGTGTCAGAGGGACTGCTAACCTGTCATATGCTTATTGGTTTGCATTCTACACTGCACCACCCTTGACCTACATCATATATAAGGCCACATAGTACTCCAATGTAATCAGTATGAATATCAAATAAAGTCCCCACTTCTGACTCCCTCTAAGTTCCCTCCAGAGTTTTGTCTCCACTCCCTCTGAGTCCACTCTACCTCTGAAATATGAGGGCTGAGCTTGTGCAAGGGGGCAGTGCACTAGCTGAACCCAATGCCCTCTCATCCAACCTCCAACCTCCAACTCTGACTCTGACCTCTGCCTCTGAAACTTTCCTCCATACCCCTCTGCTCACTGTTTGTTGCATATCTTGCCACCCAGTGGTCAGATTCACTTCAGACTTTGACTGCTGTACTCCACAGCCCAACCTGCTCCTACTCCACCCTAAGAGGAAGTCAGGGGTGTTGTGTGACCTTGACAGGCCATTGGTTTACTGTTGTTCAAAAAGTCATGTCATCCCATACATTTAGATCAATCTGTGCTCCTGGTATTGGTAGTACCTTGCCAAGGGAGCAGGCAAATATATCTGTGAATTCCACAATTAGCTCTGTCACCTTCTGTTTTTCTTCTTCTGATAGATCACTGCTGATCTTGACATTTTGCAGAATGTACTTTATCCTTGGTGATGTGAACAGATCTGTTAGCCTCATGAATATTTTTCCTGTGTCTGTTGGTTGTGTTTCTTTGACACTTTCTGGTTCACCCATTGTGCTTGTGGCATTGACTCATATTTTTTGTTCTTTGTTTATTTTGCTTGGTCCTGTCATGACTGTGTGTTCATTCTAAGTCCTTCCTCACTCCACACCCCCTTCTGCTGGTCATTCACTCACTCTGCACCAACTCCACCCACCTTCTGCTGTTTATGAACCATCTCCACTCTGACTGCTGTCAGACTCATACTACTCTCCTACTGGACCACACAGACTGTTCTCCTGGGGGGTCATGTGACTATCCTTTGGACTTCTCCCTGACAGCATGTGCACTGCATGGTCCAGTGCCTGGACTGTTTCCCTTTTGGGATGTTCTGTGTTACCATTCATATGTCCTCTGTCTACCCTTCATTCATTGTCTAGGAAGTTTTACTTGAAATTTTACAAGTCTCCATATGTCAGTTCTGATTCTGATTACTGTATCTCTGTGTTAAGTCCATGACTGGGACAGGGGTCGAAGGCCAAAGGCCGAGCGCTGGGGGCAACAACCCTTGGTCTTAGCTCATGCGCTAGACCCTTGCACAAGCCGGGTTGAGGTCAGAGAAAGCCAAGGGGGATCAGGAGCGAAAGCCGAGAGTCAACTCAGGCTTAAGCTGGGGACTTGGGGTGAACTAAGTTGATATTCAGACTGAGGAACTAAGTACAATGTATGTAGAGTATATATACCAAAGACCGGCAACCTGAAGACCAGGGTTACCGGTGAAGACTAAATAGCTGTGCAAGGAACTAACTAGAGGTTAAACGAGAAGGCAGGAATTGGAGAGCCGAAGACAGACACTGCCTTGGCATAAGCGAGGGCGGTACAAAGGCTAACTAGAAAAGTATAGTAAGGAACAGACCTTGTTTTGGCATTCAGCATTGACCTGGCATTCAGAACCTAAGACCGAACCGTGGGCCTCTCGGTATATGACACTCTGTAGTAGTATAAAAGCATGTATCATACTCTGCTGTTCTTCAGTATGAATATCAACTTAGTTCCTACTCCCTCTGTCTCTGTCTTCTGCCTGTCAGAGTTACCTCCAGCTGTCTGTCTGTCCACTCCCTCTGAAATATGAGGGCTGAGATCATGCAAGGGGGTATTGCATGAGCTAAACCCAACACCCTCACTCTGCTCTGCCTTTGCCTTGGCAGACTTCATTCCTGCCAACATTCTGTCAGTTGGAGTTCTGTCTCTTTGAGTCAGACTTGCTTCTGAGCCTCTCTCCAGACCTTATCAAGCATTGGAGTTGGTTGGAGTAGGCCCAGACTTGACAGGTCCTGGATTCCTGGTGAACTGGTTTTGTAGTGTCACAGTGGTTGTGTCATCTGTAATTGTGACTTCATCTGTGGTGTAGTTGTGTTTAGCCTTGAACACTTGTAGTAGTGGTTTTCCAAACAGGAAAGACCACCCTCCTCCACTGTTGAAGACTTTGAAGGTTCCTTCAGCTTCTACTCCATTCACCTGTATTGTCCCTGACCACATTGCTTCCAACAGAACAACTGTTCCATTTGCCATACATAGTGTTTGCTTGGAGGGTTGCCACCCTTGTAAGTTGTGCCTGATTTTACTGAATACCAATGAGCACATGGCACCCATCATGGCACCATCATCAAACAAGGCCTGAACTTGTGCTGAGTCAGTGCTGTCTGGGTTTTTAATGGTTGTCAATGTGTGAATGGGACAGGTTTGTCTGCTGCATCTGTCCACTGGCCTTGGTTGCTGCATGTCATGGAGTAAAGGTCAATAACTTGTGTTATGACAGGTGGTACATGCAAACCAGAGCAAGCCATTGTAGATACATTTGATGTTTGGGTTGTTGTACTGTCCTTCACAGCAACCTGACATTGTTTTCCTGATCCTCTCGTGCTATGAGTCTGATGGTATGTGTGACATTCTTATTGAATGGCCCAAGAATCCTATTGCATAGTGCCCTCCTGTCAAAGTTGGACAACACCCCTGGCTTCCTCTCAGGGCGGAGTTGGAGCAGGTTGGGCTGCGGAGTACAGCAGTCAAAGTCTGAAGCAAATCTGACCACTGGGTGGCAAGATATTCAATGAACAGTGAGTGGAGGGGTATGAAGGAAAGTCTTGGAGGCTGAGGTCAGAGTCAGAGATCAGAGGTTGGAGGTTGGATGAGAGGGCATTGGGTTCAGCTAGTGCACTGCCCCCTTGTGTGAGCTCAGCCCTCGTATTTCAGAGGTGGAGCAGACTCAGAGGAAGTGGAGATGAAACTCTGGAGGG
The DNA here is from genome assembly GCA_024663395.1 of Pisolithus tinctorius. Classification (NCBI taxonomy): domain Eukaryota; kingdom Fungi; phylum Basidiomycota; class Agaricomycetes; order Boletales; family Pisolithaceae; genus Pisolithus; species Pisolithus tinctorius. The sequence goes on along the minus strand of JANFAH010000049.1, from coordinate 165,971 downwards.
GACCAAGAGGGAGTTGAAGGTGGGGACTTTATGTCAAGTACAGGTTTACCCTCAGGTGACCAGGCTTCAAGACCAGGTGACAGGGGCTAAGTCTGAGTGGCCAAAGTCAAGGCCAGGAGACAGGGGCCAAGTCTGGTTGGACTGGAGTTGAGGCCGGAGGACAGGGGCTAAGTCCGGAGGACTGGACTTAAGGCCAGGAGCGCAGGAACAAGACCAGTAGTGTGGGAAACCGACCAGTCTTGGGGTGTGCACAGGGGGGAAGCCAGTCCAGGGTTGGATCTACCTCCCTTGGTCTCAGCTTATGTGCTGTACCCTTATGCAAGCCAGGGAGAGGTCCAGGACAGGGGCCAGGGATAGCTTAAGGCTCGGCCTTAGCTATAGAGTAGACTTGGGGTGTAGTACAGGACACAGCAAGCATTTTACAATTTTCTTTGCACAAACATGCAAGTGAAAATCCTTTTAAAAGATACTCTATTTTATCACATGCTCTCTACTTGAACAAGTGGAAATAATCTTATGTATTGAATGGCTTTTCTGACAGAAAACATGGCACAGTAGATTTCCAATGTTTTGCTGGTGAAAAACAATTACTATGACCCACTGCCAAAAACCAAAAACAACCATCAAAAAAAATATTAGTACTGTTTTCTGCATGTTATGTAATTGGTTAATCAAATGTTGTAACATGAAATAATTTAAACACACTAGTCATTAGAGAATGTGTGATGTTACATAGAACATCACAAGTAAATGATAAATGTTTTGTATGTGATAATACTAATAACCTTTAACCAAGTCTTTCAATGTTGACCCACAAAACATCAGATTATTGGCTCAATGTTTACTTCATAAACATGACATTTAAAACAATATTTGTTATGTGCAAAAACATGCTACTGAGATTCAATATTAACAAGCTAAATATTTTCAATCAAATCACACTGTTGTCTCCCAGAGAACATAATAAATAAAGAATGTATTAAAGTGTCCTGTTGTACCACAGAACATGATAAGTGGCATCTGTAACCATCAATGCTATCACTGCTTGTCCTTGCTCAACCGCCCCATCAGATGCTGTCACATGATCTTATCTCATGCAATAAACCTCAGTCAGTCATGATATGTGCCACCTGACTTTTTATACTTGAGTATTCTGTGTCCTTTGTTGTTTTTTCTTGCAACAACACATTGATGACACACATTATAATGTTCTGTGGTAGAACAGGATAGTCCAAAATCCATGGTTGCCCTGACTGGCTAGAGAAAGAGTAGCCTCTGATAGCACCCCCACCACTCATGAATGTCCCCAGTCCACTTTTGAAAGCGAAAGAGCACAAGGCAGTTCATGCAAGAAATGGGGAGTTCAGCACTGTATTTGCAGTAGGCAGCAGTCTGACAATAACTGTACAGCTCAGAACCTTCACAACACCTCTACATATAACATGCTTACTTCACAGTTTATAATGCTCCATGGTGGAACAGGATATTGATATTTTATTACACTATTTATTTATCATGTTCTGTGGTACAGTTGTGGACAGACAAACACAATGATTTTGATTCTGGATTCCCATGACTTTTTGGGGGCAAACTAACACTTGATTCAGATGCTACAGGTGAAAATACATCAAAAAATAGTGGTCCAAAGTTTTTCCCATGACTTTTTAGGGTGGCCAAAATTTTGGTTAGATTGAATGTGGTACTTAGGGTGTGGTAACATGTTATTGACCCTATATAAGGTAGGATTAATTTCATGACTTTCTGTGAGAGCTGATGGACATCAGGACCCTTCTTGTATTCCTTGGGGCATCTGAGTGACTGCTTTCATTGGGCAGCACACTTTGCTTCTCTCAGAGGTAACCAAGTCTCACCAAGAGGGTCATCACCAGCACTAATGGCAAGGTTGACCAACTGAGCACAGAGATCAGCCTCACCAACACCCATGACTTGGAATGTGGCATCATCATGTTCAAGCTCATCCTCTGACTCACTCTCACTGGCTGTAAACTTCAAACTGTCAAGTACATTGGTGCATTTCCACTCCAGTTCTTCATCTTCTGCCTCAGGGCTGGGAGCATGAGATTGTGTCCTCATGCATTTGCTTGTGTGCTGATCCTTGTCAGATTTGGGTGTATCAGGGAATGATACATTGCCTGTTTCAACAACAGCTGAGCTCTGGTTATGCAGACCAGCCATGTTGCATGTTACAGTGGGTTTTCAAGGGCATTCCTGTGTCTAAGATCAGCAATTCACATGACCACAAACCTCAGACTTGCTCAATTTTTTCTGCTCCTCACTAGTGTGACAGCTGTACCCTGACATTGCAATCATACTGTACTAGGCTAATGCTACTTATTCCGCTTTTTCCAGGATTTTTACAAACTCTTTTGGGGGCTGGCCACATTTTTGGGTCAAAATTTCAAAAACTTAGTATAACAAAAATTGGCTCATGCAGATTGCATTGTTATGTCCTAAATATGCCTAGTATACATTTGTAACACCCCTGGAATGTTGTGCCATATTGGAATAATTCAATGAGTAAAATTGTCATGTTTGTCTGTCCACAACTGTCAAACAGGATATTTTGTGCATGACAGATGCACCATGGTCCTCATTGGAAGAACTGGATGAGTCATTGTGATACATTGTACTGTTTTATGTGTTTCATCTTTTATTTTAGGATATAATTGTGGAATCTGTAGATAGACCTCAGTATGCTGACAAGTTACTGAGGGACTAAGTGCACAGCAGAGCAGAGCAGCAAGAGGCCTGATGATGCAGCTAGGGCAGAGATGCTGAAAGATTGGAAAAACAAGTCAAGCACACTGGAAGGGAGTGGTCAGCTTGTCACCTATGAAACAATGTCAAAGAGAGACAAACTTGGATCTGTGCACAAGGCAGTCATGCCCACAAATGAACCTAAACAGCTCAGAACCTTCACAACACCTCTACATATAACATGCCTACTTCACAGTTATTCTGTGGTAGAACAGGATATTTTAATACATTATTTATTTATCATGTTTTCTGGGAGATAAGATACTGTAATTTGACCTAGAACATTTGGCATGCTCTCAGTACCATGTTCTTGTACATAAAAATTGTAGTTTAGCATGTCATGTTTTTAGAGAAAACATTGAACTGCTGTTCTGTTTTTTTTTTTCAGGTGAACATTGAAAGACTTGGCCAAATGTTTTTATTATTATCACATACAAAACATATATCATTTACTTTTGATGTTCTATGTAACATTACATGTTCTTCAATGATCAGTGTGTTTAAATTATTTTGTGGTAAAGTATTTGATTAATGTATTGCATAACATGTAGAAAACAGTACTAATAATTTTTTTGATGATTGTTTTTGGTTTTTGGTGGTGGGTCATGGTAATTGTTTTTTACCAATAAAACATTGGAAATCCACTGTGTCATGTTTTCTGTCAGAAACACCTTTTAAAATTCAACATTATTGCCAGTTGTTTCAGCAGAGAACATGAGATAAAACAAAGTATCTTTTCAAAGATTTTTTTCCCCTATGTTTGTACAAAGAAAATTGTAAAGTGCTTGCTGTGGGAGTTGAGGGTAATACTTAATTGATATTCTGACTGGAGTGCTATGAAGTATGTACAGGGGTTAAATACACGAGGCCGGTCCAGGATAATGAACATAGAGCCAGACTTGTTAATAAGCTATTAGCAAGAAGATTAGCAAGAGAGTGGATAGCCACAGTGGCTATGCAGAGGCTAATAGCCAAAGTCCAGGTGACTGGCATACCAGGGTCAGACACAGGATTTGTACAGTAAGCAGAGTTTGTCATAACCGTGCATTCATCATAGGTCTTTACTCACTCTGCAACCTTTCCCACCGGTCATCCGCTCACTCCGCACCAACTCTGCCCAACTTCTGTTGGTTGTGAACCATCTCCACTCTGACTGCTGTCAGACTTGTGTTGCTCTCTTACCAGACCAAGCGGTCCGTTCTCTGAGAGGTCATGTGACTACCTTTGCAGTCAGGTACTCTGCAGCGCACTCACCACATGGTCCAGCACCTGGACTATTTCCTTTTCTGGATGTTCTATGTTACCCATTCGTATGTCCTCCATCTACCCTTCATTTGTCGTCCAGGAAATTTTACTTGAAAATTTATGAGTCTCTGTATGTCAGATCCAATTCTGATTACTGTACCTCTGTAGCAGTATAAAAGCATGTACTGTACTCCGCTGTTCTTCAGTACGAATATCAACTTAGTTCCTACTCCCTCTGATTCCGTCTTCTGCCTGTTGGAGTTATCTCCAACTCTCTGTCTGTACTCTCCCTCTGAAATACGAGGGCTGAGATCATGCAAGGGGGTAGCACACGAGCTAAACCCAACGCCCTCACTCCACTCCGCCTTTGTCTCAGTGGTCTTCATTCCTGCTGACACTCCGCTAGTCAGAGTTCTGTTCTTCTGTGTTGGACTTGCTTCCGGACCTTCCTCTAGACCTTATATAGCATTGGAGTTGGTTGGAGTAGGCCCAGACTTGACAGAGTTAGACAAAAGGACAAGACTAAATATAGCAAAAACAAAGGAAAACAGACCAGAGTTATGTCCAGGTGACCCAGACATGGACCTGGGAGGACTGGGGTAGAGCAGTGCAAGGCCAGAAGGCTGGAATGTACCGGAGATAGGGGTAAAAGACCAGACTTGAGTTATTTAGGCTGGGGTTGGGTTATCTAGGACTGGGTTATGTTCTCTAGGCTGGAGTTAGGTTCTCTAGGCTGGACTAGGACCGGACTTAACCGGAGATAGGGGCTAGGGGTCCGGACTGGACTGGGACTGAGTCCAAGAGTCATGGATATGACACTTTATTTGATATTTGTACTGATTACATCAGAGTACTATGTGGCCTTATATATGATGTAGGTCAAGGGCAGTGCAGTGTGGAATGTAAACCAATAAGTGTATAACAGGTTAGTAGCCCCTCTGACACAAGGGATAGAGGGTAGGGATGACAGGGACCTTAACTGAGACAAGGAAACTACTACAATGAGGAAGAGAGGGTAAATACCAAAGCAGTGGAAGAATGGAGAAAACCGACATGAGGGCAGAACCCTATCTAGAATGCAGGGCCACAAGTCCGACAGCCCATGTGACCAACCTTAGGGCAGAGTTGAGTGGAGTTGGTCAGAACATGGACAGGGGACCTCGGAGAGGTGTGGAGATGTGTTGGGAGGGTCGGAGGAGCATGGGAACAAGTTGGAGGAGGGCAGAGAAGTGTGGGAACATGTTGGAGGAGGGCAGAGTAGGTGTTAGGGGCTTATGTTGGTGTCATGGTCATGACATAGAGTCAGGGAACTTTAGGGTGATGGAGTGCATACCTGCCCTGGCCAAGATGGTGAATGGACCTAAGTACCTTTCAGAGAGTTTTTCTGAGGGGCAAGTGGAGCAGAAGTACTTGACTTTGATGTAGGCCTGTTCTCCAACCTTGAACTCAGGTGGAGGTATGCATTTGGCATCTGCTGGACTCTGGTAGCACTGCTGAGTGGCAGACATTTCAGAGTGGAGGAAGTCATGAAGGGCAGAGAGCTCAATGACATAGTCATGAGCCCATGGAGAGGTGAAGTCTTGGTTGGGGACCACAGACAGGTTTGGATGGTATCCCTTGTTGGTGAAGAAGGGAGAAACTCCAGTAGTCACACTTGGTGCATTGTTAAAAGCAAATTCCACTAGAGGTAAGAGCTCAGCCCAGTTGTCTTGTTGGTAGTTACAGTAGATGCAGAGGTACTGCTCACAGGTCTGGTTTGTTTGCTCAGTCTGGCCATCACCTTCTGGGTGGTAACCCAAAGTGAAGGGAAGACACATATCAAGGGCCTTTCCTAGAGAGCAGAAGAAGTGAGAAACAAACTTGAGACCTCTGTTGGAGGTGACATTAGCAGGTACTCTGTGCTTGGAGAAGACATGGGTAAGGAAGGGCTTAGCAAGTTCAGCAGAGGTGACAGAGTCATGGGTGGGGATGAACACTGCTTGCTTTGAGAGGTGGTCCACTACCACAAGGATGGCAGAGTAACCATCAGAGTTGGGGAGGTGCTCAATGAAGTCCATGGAGATGGAGTTCCAAGGTCTTTCTGGGACAGGGAGTTGCTTCAGTAGACCATAGGGGCAGTGGTGCAGAGTTTTGCTCTGTCCACAGGCAGTGCAGGACCTGACATATTCCTTTATGTCAGAGCAGAGGTTAGGCCACATGTAGTCTCTGCAGACAAGTTCTAGGGTTTGGTTTTGCCCAAAATGGCCTGCCAGAGGGTGATCATGCTTGAACTGAAGCACTCAAAGGTGGAGGTCATCAATGTCAGGGACAAAGATGTGTCCATCAAGGCAGAGAAGACCATCAGAGTCCAAGGCCCACTGAGGCTTAGTAGGAGTGGGAAGATGACTGGCAGAGACAGGGTTAGAGGGTAGGGCAGAGATGATGTCAGAGTGCAAGCACTCAACATTGAAGACCATGGCAGCACAGAGCACAGGTGCCATGAGGGTAGCGGTATGGAGGGATCTTGCAAGCTGCTCCTGTGTAAACATAGGGTGGAGATTGTGAGGATTTACCTGTGCATAGTCCCTATCCCCTCCTTTTGGGTAGATGTCCCAATGGCACATAAGTGCATCAGGCTTGGCTCCTAAGTGGCCAGGTTGCAAGCAGATAGAGAGGTTAAACTGGGAAAGGTATTCTGACCAGCAGGTTTGTTGATGGGTGAGAACCTTGGAAGTGGAAAAGTACTCAAGGTTTTTGTGGTCCATCACCATGTCAACAGGTAAGCAGAGCCTTCTAGGAAATGCTGCCAATGGTGGAAGGCCTCAAAGATGGCCAACAGCTCCTTGTCATGGGTATCATAGTTGAGTTCTGGTGCAGTCATGGTGCAGGAGTAGAAAGTGACTGGGCACAGTTCACTGTTGGAGCAGGTGAGTGACAAAATGCCAGTGATGGCATAGTTGGAGGCATTGGTCTCAACTGTAAGTGGAGTGTCAGGAACCCAGTGAGTGAGAACAGGAGTGGAGCTGAAGGCATCCTTCAGGTGGAGGAAGGCAGAGTGACACTCCTCAGAAAAGTTCCAAGGAGTGCCCTTTCATGTGAGAGGAACAATGATGTCAGAGTAGTTATTAATGAATCATCAGTAAAATTTTGCACAGCTGAGGAAAGACTGGATGTCTTGCACCTTCCATGGCTCAGGCCAGTCACAGACTGCCTGAACCTTCTCAGCAGACATGGTGAGACTGGAGGGAGAGAGGATGTAGCCAAGGTACTTGATGGAGTTGGAGTGGAACTTGCACTTCTCTGGCTTGTGTCAAGTTTGTGATGTCTGGGCTGAGGCTGGACCAGAGACTGAAGCAGGCACAAGGCCAGGGGGTCAGGATCAGGAGGAAAGACAAAGATACAAAGGGGTGGACTGATTGGACTTAGTGACTGAGGACACAGCACTGTTCCCTTGCATGGGTCACAGTCCAAGCCTGAGGCCAAGGTGGGGTTATCAGAGTAACTTGGTTGATTTCAGACTGAGGAAGTACAGGCCAAGTATCTAAGACTTTATATACTAGAAGTAGCTATAGTATGGAGACCAGTAATGCTGGTCTTGCAAAGATTGCTAAGATGATTGGTAAGATTAGTATTAGTAAGGTATGACTAAGGTAGTGGAGACTGGGACAGGGCAGACTGGGGACAAGACTGGGCAGAGCTTAATTGAAGTGACACACACTGCAAAGCAGTGTTAACCACACTAGGACATCTGGGGATAAGGGATTGGTGAGGCTGAGTCTGGCTGGGATTGAGACACAACTATGACAGTATCCCCCTCTTAGGGGTTGAACCCATGAGACCCCTGTGAGAGTGGTAGGCTGAGTCCAAACTTTGGCTGAGTTCAAAAAATTGATACTTGTGGCCCACTAAGCCCTTTGCATCTTTCCTTTGTACTTCATCCATCATGTCTGACTCAAGACCGATCACCAGGACCAATAACAATGATGAAGGCCAGGTCATAGTGGACTGGACCCAAGTGTTGGACAACACCATTCAGTATGACACCAGCAATGAGGAGGAAGTGATGAAGGCTAAGTCAAAGGAAAGGAAGAGGTGAAAGGCAGTCAAACAAGCCCAGCAAGAAGAACAGGCTTGGCTTGAGGCCAAGAGAGTGGAGAGGGAGAGGGCTGAGGCTGAGAAGGCAGAGAGGGAGAGGGCTGAGGCTGAGAAGGCAGTGTAGGAGGCCAAGGAGAAAAGAGTGCACAAGGAGGAAGAGAGATGAAAGGCCAAGCATAAATGCAAGGCCGAGGCTGGTGCTGGGGCCACTAGTGGTGAGGCTGGGGGTGAGGTGAAGAGGATGGTAATGGACCCTGGGTGAGTATTTTCATGACCTGGCATGTGTTCTCATTTGACCTCCCTTTTAGTTGTACTTGCTGCTCCTGGGCCAATGTCATCTGTGAGTTCCTCATGGACAGCAACAAGAAATGGGTTGCCTGCATGTGCTGCAACCAGTCCAAAGGCAAGTGTCAGTGGCCTGGGGATGGGAAGGGTGCTGAGGCGGCCAAGCCAGAAGAAGCAGGCAAAGTTGAAACTGACCAAGGTGCTGGAGATTGATGAGCCCAAGGCCAGTGGGAGTGGGGCAAGGAAGGCCATTGCAGGGGGGTTCTTGGGCTTGGAGGACAAGCTTGAGTGGCTTATTGATGTTGCAGGGCTCATTGCCAACAACCTGGCAGGCCTTTTCAAATTTTAAGAGGCTGTGGTTGAAAACTCAGGCTGGATCACTGATGTGCTTGAGGCCATAATCAATGAGTCTTACAGCTTCGGGGTGGTGGTCACCCCCTTGGACTTGGGCTTGTCTGAGCTCAACTCAGATGAGCTGCATGAGGAAGCAGAGTGGCTGCAGGCTGAGGGTGAGGAAGAGGAGGCTGAGGGGGAAGATGAGCCCATGGCCGAGTAGCCACTGTAGTGTAGTGGCCTGTTTCTTTTTTGCCAATGTCATAGGTCTGGCACCCAGTCTTGGTCTTGTACAACAGAGTGAGAGAGAACAAGAAACAAGAAAAAGGGAACAAGGTAAGTAGGGAATCAAAGGAAACTATATACCAACAGAGAACTGAAAAGAAACTGAGGCCAGTTGAGGCTGGTCCTCTCATTGGTATGGCCTGGGTTTACCAGGGTAGCAGGAGTGGAACTCTTGCATGAGTTTGGAAGCATTGTCCAGCTCTGTAGCTAGTACCCAAGTGGTTTCTTCATTGGTCCCTTTGTAGCTGGTCCACCAGACTAGGTACTGAAGCCAACACTGGTGACACTGGTCGACCTTGGAGTCAAGGATTTTGGCTACCTCAAACTCTAGTTCTCCATCAACTTCAACTGGTGGGGGTGGTGGCTGAGTCTGGTTCAGGATGGTATTAGGGATGGCTGGCTTGAGCTGGGAAATGTGAAAGACCAGATGTACTGCACACATTGAGTCTGGCAGGTGCAGTGTGAATGAGTGGGTACTGGCCTGAGCTATGACTGGGTACAGTCCAAGGTTCTTCTCTGAGAGCTTCTTGGAAGGCCAGGTTGACTGGAAGTACTTGGCTTTGACATATACTTGGTCACTGACCTTGAAGTCTGGAGCCAGCATGCATTTAGCATTGGCTGGGCCTTGGTAATGTTGTTGTGTGGGGGTCATCTCCTCTTGTAGGTACTGGTGCAGTGAGTCCAGGTCTACTGCATAATCATGAGCCCAAGTGGAGGTAAGACTGTGCTCTGGGTATACTGAGATGTTGGGATGGTAGCCCTTATTAGCAAAGAAGGGTGAAACACTGGTAGTAGCACTAGGGGCATTGTTGTAAGCAAACTCAGCCAGAGGTAGTAGGTCAGCCCAGTTGTCCTGTTGGTAGTTACAGTAGACTTGGAGGTACTGTTCCAGTGTCTGGTTAGTCCTCTTGGTCTGGCCATCACCCTCAGGGTGGTAGCCTGAGGTGAAGTGCAAGCACATATCTAAGGCCTTGCTGAGTGACCAGAAGAAGTGAGACACAAACTCTGAGCCTCAGTCTGAGGTTACATGGGCCAGTACTCCATGCTTTGAAAAGACATGGAGTAGGAAGAGTTTGGCAAGTTCTGGGGCCACAATGGTGTCATGTGTGGGGATGAAGATGGCCTGCTTGGAAAGCCAGTCAACTACTATGAGGATGGCTGTGAAGCCAGATGAGGTCAGGAGTTGCTCAATGAAATCCATAGAGATGGAATTCCATGGTCTCTCTGGCACTGGAAGCTGCTTGGGGAACCTTAGCCTGAGCACAGGCTGTGCAGGACTGGACATAGTCTTTGACAAATGTCCTGAGGCTGGGCCAGGTATACTCATTCTGGATGAGTTCTAAAGTGTGGTTTTGGCTGAAGTGGCCAGACAGGGGGTGGTCATGCTTAAGCCACAAGACCCTAAGGCAGAGATCATTTGAGTCCAGTATGTAGATCCTTCCATCAAGATGAAGGAAACTGGTGTCATCTACTGACCACCAGGGATCAGACATGTTGGACAGGCAGATTTGTGAGACCAGGTCATCCAGCAGTGTGGTCAGGATATCACCATGGAGTTTTTCTATGTTCATTAGCATGATTGCTCATAAGACTGGGTACTCAAGGTAGGTTGCATGGAGGGAGACTGCTAGTTACTCCTGGGTGAAGACTGGTCTCAGGTTCTGCAGGTTCACTCAGGCATAGCCACTATCCCCCTCTTTGGGGTAGATGTCCCATCATCTAGTTAGGGTGTTGGGCTTAGCCCCAAGCTTACTGGGCCTGAACCTGATGATCATATTGAACTGCAAGAGGAATTCAGACCAGTGAGCTTGGTGGCGAGTGAGTACCTTAGAGGTAGAAGAGTACTCTAGGTTCTTATGGTCAGTGACAATGTCAACCAGTGAGGCTGAGCCCTCAAGGTAGTGGCACCAGGTCCAGAATGCTTCAAAAATAGCAAGCAATTCCTTATCATGGGTATCATAATTCAACTCCAGGGCAGTTAGAGTCCAGGAGTAGAAGGTGACCAGATGAATCTGGCTGTTGCACAAGTAATGGACAGGATGCTGGTGATGGCATAGTCTGATGCATCAGTCTCCACAGTAATGGGGGCCCCAGGGATGAAGTGAGTTAAGACTGGTATGGTCATGAAGGTGGCCTTGAGGTTGTTGAATGACCAGCAGCACTCCTTAGAGAAGTTCCAAGGGGCACCTCTACAAGTAAGCCAGGTCAATGGTACAACAATGTCTGAGTAGTTGAAGATAAACTGGCAGTAGAAGTTGGTGAAGCTGAGGAAAGATTGTATGTCCTTGACCTTGTGAGGCTTGGGCCAATTGCAGATGGTCTGGACTTTTTCCTTTGACATTGTGAGGCTGGCAGGGGAAAGGTGGAAACCAAGGTATTCAACCAAGTCTGAGTGGAACTCACATTTCTCTGGCTTTGCATAAAGGCCATGAAGCCAAAGCCAGTGGAGTACTTCTTGGACATGCTGCTTGTGGGACTCCTTATCTCTGGAGTAGATCAAAATGTCATCAAGGTAGACAACCATGCAAACATCCAACATGTCCATGAAGATGGTATTCATGAAGCATTGGAAGGTGGCCAGGGCATTCACTGCAAGCACTTCACAATTTTTCATGACCAAACATGTTGAACAAAATTGAAAGAAAAGATACCATGTTTTTATGGATGTTTTGACAGACAAAATCCAAAAATAACATTTCATTTTCTTTGCCTTCTCCACCAGCAAACATGAATTGATGGTAATCCCCATTAGACTAGAAGCTAATGGTCATTACCAACAATTAATATTTACAGGTAAGACATGCAGAGAAAATAAAACATTACTCTTGGATGTTTTGTGTGAAAACATCCCAAATAACATGGTATCTCTTCTTTTGATTCTTTTCAACATGTTTTGTTGTGAAAATTTGTGAAATGCTTGCAGTGATTGGTGAGGCCAAAAGGCATTACTAACCACTCATAAGACCCATACTGAGTCCAAAATGCAGTCTTCCATTCATCACCCAGAGCAATCTGGACAAGATGGTAGGCATGTCAAAGATCAATCTTTGTATAGATCTTGGCTCAGCTTGGTGAGTCTAAGAGGTTGGAGATGAGCAGTAGTGGGTATTGGTCTTTCTTAGTGATTTTGTTCAGGCTGCAGAAGTCTATACAGAGCTGGAGGGAGCCATCCTTCTTCTTAATGAAGGGGACCAGCACAGCATAGGGGGAAGAGGTCAGACAAATGAAACTGGTGGTGAGGTTCTCATTGATGAAAGTCTGGAGAGCTTGGAGCTCAACTAGGGACAGTGAATAGATGGTGCTTAGGGGTGGGGTTGTTCCTTCTTCAAGCTCTATTTTCAGGTCATACTCCCAGTGTGGTGGGAGTGCTGAGGCCCTGGCCTTGCTGAATACATCAGCAAAGTCATGGTACTCTTCCAGTACATTGGGTAAGGCCAGAGGAGGGGAAGCTGAGGCCAATCAGGCTTGAGCTGAGTCTGAGGGGCAGAGCTGAAGTTGGAACTGGACAGACCCTTCAAGTTTGCAGGCACACACAAAGGCAGCTGCATTGATTAGGGAAACAAGAGGGGCCTTCAGGGGGGTGCAAGCCAGGGAGTCAGAGACCAGTACAGATGGCACAAGGCCAGGTTGGTCACTAGGACCAGAGTCAGGGAGGCTGGTGGAGACTGGGCTTACAGGGGGTGTCAATGGGGTTGGCATTCCTTGTGCAGGAGTCCAGAATGTTAGACTACTCAGTACCCAATCAATCAACAGATTGTAGCAGGTGAGCCAGTCATGTCCAAGGACTATCTTACACTCAGAATCCAACAGGGCTAAAAACAGGGTTACTGGGGTGACATCACCAGATGTGAAGTGGATATTGAGATCTACTGCTTGAGTTATGGTAAAAGTGGATGTTCCATCGAAGAGCCAGAGTTGGATTGGGGAGACTGAGTACAGGGTAAATGAGTGTTGATTAACAAATTGGTTATCTATAAAACAGTGTGTGGAACTGGAGTCCACTAAAGTACAAAGCTGAGGTAGTTCATGGTTTTCTAATGTGACATAGGGGGTTAATGAATTCAGACTGGAAAGAGCAGATGTGTTGAGTCTAGCCTCCAAGTTTGCACAACTGGAGTCAACACAGCTCCCAGTTTGTGCAGAGTCCCAGGAGCTGCTACCTATTTTTTTGTCTCAGGGGTAGAACACAAGCCCGAGGCCAGTGCGGCCTTGGTGGTGGCTGTGGCATGAGCCTTGGCCTTACTGGCTTTCTTTAGGCATTTATCAGCAAAATGACTGGACCCTCCACAGAACATGCAGAGGTTCCCATCCATGTGACACTTGCATTCCTCAGGGGTGAGCTTTCCATCCTTGCCAAGTTTGCTTGACTCAAGCTTGGACAAATTGCTGTTATTGCCTGGCTTCAATGAAGCCAGCTTGGACTGGGTAGAACCAGTGTTGTTGCTGCCAGTCTTGGGCTGGTTGTTGCTGCTGGAGCCACTGGACTTGTTGGAGGAGGAGGAGGATGAGCCCTGATGCTTACTTGCCCATTGGATTTCTTCCTTGCACTCCCAATAGCACACATCTATTTCGTGGGCAAGGTGGCAGAGCTTGTGTAGTTTCTGGGGCTTACCAACCCAACAGACTTCGTCTTTGATCTGGTCTGGGAGCCTGGAGCAGAAGTGATGGTGCAGCACACCATCTCCATAGCCCCAGACTTGTGAAGCAAGCTGGTTGAAGTCCACTACATATTTGTTAATGCACTGGCTATCTTTCATGTGTAGGTGGTTGAGTTGGCTTTTGGCATCGGCAACTGGGTCATGAGGGCCAAAGGTGGTTTGTAGTTCTAGGATGAACTCCCTCCAGGAGTCCATCCAGAGAGGCCAGTCATTGGGGTCCTCAACCCTGAGCAAGTCCAGCTCAAACCATTCTAAGGCCATGCCTTTGAGGTAGGACTGGGCAATGATGACTTTGGCATAGTTGGTCCTGAAAGCCTGGGGTTGGTCTTGAAAATTAAGCTCACACCAGATAAAGAAGGTGCAGAGCTTCTTGGGGTCAGTGCCATCAAAGGTATCAGGCTCATGCAACTTGGTCCTGCTTGAGGACTCAGGACCAGTGCAGGTGTTGTGGGCCAGTAGCTTGATGGCCTTTGCAAGACTGTCAAAGACCACAACTGCAGGTTTGGTGTCCAGGTCTGGGAAGTCCAGTTCATCCTCTGGATCATTCTCATCTGGATTATCATCACTGGGCCCATCATCACCAGGACCATTGCCAGGGTCATCATCATCAGGGTTGTTGTTGTCATCATCATCTGGCCCTTCATCCCCAGGATCACCACCAGGGATGGGAGCAATGGGGAAATGTGGGGTAGGAGTATTGGATGTTCAGGCTGAAAAGCCCCTGAAAGGACTAACAGGGTCTGGGGATTGCCTAGTGGTGCCCAAGGCAGCTAGTGCTGTCTCATGATGAGTTCCACTGGCTGAGGTGGAGTCAGGGTTGGTGACAGAGTGGCCATGGGGAGGTTGGAAATGAGTCTTTGTTGCCATGGTGTGTTAGACCCACACAAGTAGCAAGTCTGAAATACTGTCAAGTTCATGATGTCCAGGTTGAGGCCAGACCAGAGACCAAAGCAGGTGCAAGGCCAGGGGGTTGGGATCAGGAGGAAAGACAAAGATACAAAGGGGTGGACTGATTGGACTTAGCAACTGAGGACACAGTGCTATTCCCTTGTGTGGGTCACAGTCCAAGTCCAAGGCCAAGGCAGGGTTATCAGAGTAACTTAGTTGATTTCAGACTGAGGAAGTACAGGCTGAGTATCTAAGACTTTATATACTAAAAGTAGCTATAGTATGGAGACCGGTAATGCCAGTCTTGCAAAGATTGCTAAGATGATTGGTAAGATTAGTATTAGTAAGGTATGACTAAGGTAGTGGAGACCAGGACAGGGTGGACCAGGGACAAGACCAGGCAGAGCTTAACTGAAGTGACATGCACTGCCAAAGCAGTGTTAACCATGCTAGGACATCTGGGGATAAGGGATTGGTGAGGCCAAGGCTGGACTGAGCAAGTGCGAGGCTGAGTCTGGCCAGGGTCGAGACATGACTATGACAGCTTGGCACAGAGCCCATGCTTTTGAAGGTGGTGGAGTACCTCCTTTATGTGGTCATGGTGCAACTTCATGTCCTGCAAATAAATTAAAATGTCATTGAGGTATACCATGATGCAGACATTGAGCATGTCTGCGAAGATGCTACTGATGAATCACTGGAAAGCCACAGGTGCATTAGTCAGACCAAAGGGCAATACCTGCCACTCATAAGAACCATAGTGAGTGCAGAAAGCCATTTTCCATTCATCTCCATCTGCAATGCAGACTAGATGATAGGCATGGTGGAGGTTGATCTTTGTGTAGACTTTATCATGGCTTGGAAAGTCAAGTAAGTCAAAGATGAGCAGCAGAAGATAGCAATCTTTTTTTGTGATTTTATTGAGTCCTCAATAGTCTATGCAGAGGTGGAGTGAACTGACCTTCTTCTTTACAAAGAGGACAGGGGCACTGTGGGCAGAGATGAACTGCTTGATGAAGCCATAGCCAAGATGCTTGTCAATGAAGGTGCAGAGAGCTTCAGGCTCTGGTGGGGAAAGAGAGTAGATCATGCCAATAGGCAGAGAAGCTCCTTCCTTGAGGTTGATCATGAGATTGAACAAGTGGTGTGGCAGAAGTTCAGTAGCCTTGTCCTTACTAAAGACATTGGCAAACTCACAATACTCAGGAGGGACTGAGGAGAGGTCAGGAGGTGGAGAGGAAGTGGAGGATGCATGAAGCTTCACATCATCAGCAGAGAGCTGTAAGCAGAACTGCCTAGAGCCAGGGAGAGCACAGGCTCTGACATACATGGCAGCTTTGATGAGTGAGACAAACAGAGTGGGGTGCAGCAAGTCAGTTGGAGCTGCAGTCAGAGCTGCAGATGGAGTGGAGGGTGTCAGTTCCAGAGCAGAAGTCACAGCAGAGAGTGATGAAGGTGCCTGGGGCATCAGCATTTCCTGTCACAGTGGTTTAAATGATATACTGCCCAGTACCCAGTCAATTGATGGATTGAAGTGGGTGAGCCAGTTGTGCCCTAACACCAGTGAACAAGAAGAATCCAATGGAGTAACATAAAATGAAGCAGAATTGACATCACCAGAAGGGAAGTGGAGGGAAAGATCTACTTCTTGGGAAATGACAGCATTTGTACTACCATCAAACAGGCAGAGCAGAACTGGTGGAGAAATGGAGGAAACAGGAATAGAATATTTTTTGATTATAGACAAGTCTACAAAACAATGAGAAGCACTGGAATCAATCAATTGTCATGACCATGCCCAGACCACCCCAGACCGGCTCTATCCTGGTCTTGACTGGTCCTGTCCAACCCTTGCCCCGGTCCCGGCCTTGACCCTTCGACCCAGAAACGTGTTAGCTCGCAAGGCACTGCAAGGCAGTGTCCAGTCGAGTTGTCCCCTCAGTTGGTACCGGGCCGGTGTAACACCTGGCCCAGCCACATGTCCTGCCCCAGTTCCCGGTAATCCCTTGTTCATAGTCCTTGCTTGATAAGATTCTTTGTAACACTACTTACCAATCATCGCTGTACTGGCACAGACCGGTCTCCGGTGCTATGTTACACTTAGGTTACTTCTAGTATTTAAGCCGTAGGATATTCTGTTTAGCCTCAGTCTGAAATCAAACTAGTTCTCGTCTTAACCCGGTCTCTCTCGTCCTCTGCCTTCTGTCTCTTGACCAGACTATGGCCCACGCAAGGGAATAGCGCTGCGCCCTCAGTCGCTAAGTCCAATAGTCCAAACCCCTTGATATCTCATATTACCCCCTAACCCCCGACCAGACTCCGGACTGGCCTTGGACCGGTGAAGACCTGGACTTAACATCAATGCAGAAACAGTATCAACAGAATAATCAAGAAGAGTTACAGATGGAAGTAAGGAATTGGACTAGAGAGAGCAGATGTGTTGAGTCAGATGTCCAGTTGTGCACAGTTGGGGTCAATGCTTCCTCCAGGCTGTGTGGACTCCCTAGAGGAGCAGACTAATATTTTGCTCAGCCTTCTCCATGGGCAGAGCAGGCAGAGCTTCAGCCATAGTGGTGCAGGCTTTGGCTGCATGAGAGGTTGACTTGGGACAGTCCTTGGTGGAGTGGCCAGCCTCACTGCAGAAGAGGCAGAGGTTGTTCTTCATCCTGCACTGGCATTCAGCAGAGGTGAGTTTGCCATCCTTGCCCAAAAGATGGGCAATGACAGACTTGGATGTGTCAGACTTGGGCAGATCTTTCTGTTTACCCTTGGCATTGGCCTTCAGAGCAGAGGACAAGGAGGACAACTTAGACTTATTGTTGGTGGCAGACTTGGTGGTGCATGTGATCTCTGCTTTGCACACTCAGTAGCACACATTGATGGTCTGTGTTAAGTATGGGTTTACCCTTGGGTGACCAGGCTTCAAGACTGGGTGACAGGGGCTAAGTCCAGGTGACCAAAGTCAAGGCCAGGAGACAGGGGCCAAGTCCAGTTGGACTGGAGTTAAGGCCAGAGGTCAGGGGCTAAGTCTGGAGGACCAGACTTAAGGCTGGGAGCATGGGAACAAGACTGGGACTGTGGGAAACCAGCTGGTCTTGGAGTGTGCACAGGGGGAAGCTGGTCCAGGGTTGGATCTACCTCCCTTGGTCTCAGCTTATGTGCTGTACCCTTATGGAAGCCAGGGAGAGGTCTGGGACAGGGGCCAGGTGTCATGACTGTGTGATCATCATAGGTCTTTACTCACTCCGCAACCTTTTCTGCCGGTCATTCACTCACTCCGCACCAACTCCGCCCACCTTCTATCGTCTACGAACCATCTCCACTCCGACTGTTGTCAGACTTGTGTTACTCTCCTACCGGACCAAGCAGTCTGTTCTCTCAGGGGCATGTGACTACCTTCGCAGTCAGGTACTCCACAGCACGCTCACCGCATGGTCCAGCACCTGGACTATTTCCTTTTCTGGATGTTCTGTGTTACCCGTTCGTATGTCCGCCGTCTACCCTTCATTCATCGTCCAGGAAATTTTACTTGAAAATTTATGAGTCTCCGTATGTCAGTTCCAATTCCGATTACTGTACCTCCGTAACAGTATAAAAGCATGTACTGTACTCTGCTGTTCTTCAGTACAAATATCAACTTAGTTCCTACTCCTCCTGACTCCGTCTTCTGTCTGTCAGACTTGTCTCCGACTCTCCATCTGTACTCTCCCTCTGAAATACAAGGGCTGAGATCGTGCAAGGGGGTAGCGCACGAGCTAAACCCGACACCCTCACTCTGCTCTGCCTTTGTCTCGGCGGTCTTCGTTCCTGCCGACACTCCGCTAGTCGGAGTTCTGTTCTTCTGTGTCGGACTTGCTTCCAAACCCCTCTCTAGACCTTATATAGCATCGGAGTTGGTCGGAGTAGGTGTCAAGTATGGGGTTTCCGGGTTGAGGCCAGACTGGAGACCAAGGGAGGCATGAGGTCGAGGGGTCGGGATTGAGAGGGGAGACGAGGGTACAGAAGTTTGGACTGTTTGGACTTAGCGACTGAGAGTACAGCGCTATTCCCTTGCGTGGGTCTCAGTCCGAGTCCGAGGCCGAGATGGAGTTATCAGGGTTAACTTAGTTGATTTCAGACTGAGGTCTACAGGCCGAGTATCTACGAGTTTATATAGTAGAAGTAACTATAGTACGGAGACCGGTAATGCCGGTCTCGCAAGGATTGCTAAGAGGATTGGTAAGACAAGGATTACTAACGTATGACTAAGGTAACGGAGACCGGGACAGGTGGACCGGGGACAGGACTGGGGACAGGACTTAACCGAAATGACAGACACTGCAAAGCAGTGTCTACCGCGCTAGACCAACTGGAGATACAGGATTGGCGAGGCCAAGGCCGGACTGAGTGAGCGTGAGGCCAAGTCCGGCCAGAGTCGAGGCACGACTATGACAGTATCCCCCTCTTAGGGGTCAAACCCATGAGACCCCTGCGAGAGTGGCAGGCTGAGTCCGAAAATCGGCTGAGTTTGAAAAAACGTTACTTGTGGCTCGCTAAGCCCTTTGCGTCTTTCTTTCTCATCCTATTCATCATGTCCAACTCGAGGCTGATTGCTGTGACTGACAACGACGACGAAGGCCAGGTCATTATTGACTGGACCCAACTGCCTGATGACGACATCAGGTATGACACCAATGACAAAGAGGAGGTGATGAAGGCGAAGGCGAAGGAGAGAAAAAGGCGAAAGGCAGCTGAACAAGCCTGGCAGGAGGAGCAGGCACAACTGGAGGCCAAGAGAGCAGAGAGGGAGCGGATTGAGGCCGAGAGGGCTGAGAAGGAGAAGGCCGAGGCCGAGAAGGCAGAGCGGGAGGCCAAAGAGAAGAGGGTGTGCGAAGAGGAGGAGAAGCGGGAGGCCGAGTGCAAGCGCAAGGCCGAGGCTGGCAAGAGTGATGAGGCCGGGGGGGAGGTGAAGAAAGTGGTCATGGACCCTGGGTGAGTATCACTTCTACCTTTGTGCGTGCTTATTTTTTCTAACCTCCTCTTTAGTTGTACTCGTTGCGCCTGGGCTCAAGTCATCTGCGAGTTTGTCGTAGATGGTAACAAGAAGCACATGGCCTGTGTGCGCTGCAACCTATCAAAAGGCAAGTGTCGCTGGCCCAGGGATGGGAAAGACGCCAAGGCCGGTCCTAAGGCCGGGAGGACTGACAAAGGGAAGAAGCGGAAAGCCGACGAGGAGAACACCAAGGCCGGGCCCAGCACACAAAAGCGGGCGAGGACGAGTGCGAGGCCAACCGAGGTCTTGGACCTCAACGAACTTGAGGCTGGCGGGAGCGGGGTGAAGGAGGCCAGTGCGACCAGGTACTCGGGCTTGGAGGACAAGCTCGAGCATCTTATCGATGCGGCTGGGCTGATTGCCAACAACCTGGCCAGCCTTTTCGAGCTGCACGAAACTGCTGTCAAGAACTCGGACCACATTGCCGATGCCCTCGAGTCAATACTCGATGAATCATACGGCTTCGGGATGGCGGTGTCCCCTTCAGGCTCAGGTTCGTCCGAGCTCGACTCTGACGAGTTGCGCGAGGAGGCAGAGTGGTTAAAGAACCACAGCAAGGACAAAGAGGAGGAGTCCGAGGGGGAGGATGAGAGTATGGCCGAAGCCAAGTAGTCATCGTAGCGTAGAGTCTTGTAGTCCTTCCTCTGCGAATGTCATGTGTGGTGTCCAGTGTCCGCTCTCGGTCTTGTATAGTAGGTGAGAACAGACAAGAAAAGAAAACATAGTAAGTAAGAGATTAAAGGAACACTAGATACCGATAGGAAAACAGAAACGGAAACAGAACAGCGAGGCCAGTCGAAGCTGGACCTTCACTGGTACGGGCCGGGTTTGGTGGGGTAGCGGGAGTGGAACTCTTGTACGAGTTCAGAGGCATTGTCAAGCTCAGTGGCGAGTACCCAAGTAGTTTCTTCATCTGTCCCTTCATAGCCGGTCCACCGGACTAGATACTGTAACCAACACCGGCGACACCAGTCGACCTTGGAGTCGAGGATTTCTGCTACCTCGAACTCTAGTTCACCATCAACCTCGACTGGTGGGGGTGGTGGTTGAGTCCGGTTTGGGATGGTATTAGGGACGGCTGGCTCGAGTTGGGAAACATGGAAGACCAGGTGCACTGCGTGCATTGAGTCCGGCAGGCACAGTGTGAAAGAGTGGGTACCGGCCTGAGCTATGACCGGGTATGGCCCAAGATTCTTCTCCGAGAGCTTCTTGGAAGGCCGAGTAGACCAGAAGTATTTGGCTTTGACATATACTTGGTCACCGACCTTGAAGTCCGGAGCCGGCATGCATTTGGCATTGGCTGGTACTTGGTAGCGCTGTTGTGTGAGGGTCATCTCCTCACGTAGGTATTGGTGCAGTGAGTCTAGGTCAACTGCATAGTCATGAGCCCAAGCGGAAGTGAGGTCGCACTCCGGGTACACCGAGATGTTGGGGTGGTATCCCTTATTAGCGAAGAAAGGGGAAACACTGGTAGTAGCGCTAGGGGCATTATTATAAGCGAACTCAGCCAAAGGTAGTAGGTCGGCCCAGTTGTCCTGCTGGTAGTTGCAGTACACTCGGAGGTATTGTTCTAGGGTCTGGTTGGTCCTTTCGGTCTGGCCATCACCTTCGGGGTGGTAGCCCGAGGTGAAATGTAAGCGCATATCTAAGGCCTTACCGAGTGACCGGAAGAAGTGGGAGACGAACTCTGAGCCTCGGTCTGAGGTTACATGGGCTGGCACTCCGTGCTTCAAAAAGACATGGAGTAGGAATAACTTGGCAAGTTCTGGGGCTGTAATAGTGTCATGGGTTGGGAAGAATATGGCCTGCTTGGAGAGCCGGTCAACTACTATGAGGATGGCCATGAAGCCGGTTGAGGCCGGAAGTTGCTCAATGAAATCCATAGAGATGGAATTCCATGGTTTCTCCGGCACCAGAAGTTGCTTGAGGAGACTGTAAGGCCGATGGTGGGGAACCTTAGCCCGAGCACAGGCTGTGCAAGAGCAGACATAGTCTTTGACAAATGTCCTGAGGCCGGGCCAGGTATATTCACACCGTATGAGCTCTAGTAGACACGTCGGACAGGCGGAATTGTGAGACCGGGTCGTCCAGCAGTGCAGTCAGGATATCATTATGAAGTTTCTCAACATCCATTAAGGCAACTGCTTGTAAGACCAGGTACTCTAGGTAAGTTGCGCGAAGGGAGACCGCTAGCTGCTCCTGGGTGAAAACCGGTCTCAGGTTTTGCAGGTTCGCTCGGGCATAGCCGCTATCCCCCTCTTTGGGGTAGACGTCCCATTGTCTAGTTAGGGCGTTGGGCTTAGCTCCGAGCTTACTGGGCCTGAATCTGATGATCATATTAAATTGTGAAAGGAATTCAGACCAGCGAGCTTGGCGGCAGGTGAGTACTTTGGAGGTAGAGAAGTACTTGAGATTCTTGTGGTCGGTTACAACGTTGACCGGTGAGGCCGAGCCCTCAAGGTAATGGCGCCAGGTCCAGAATGCTTCAAAGATTGCAAGCAGTTCCTTATCGTGGGTATCATAATTCAACTCCAGGGCCGTCAGAGTCCGGGAGTAGAAAGCGACCAGATGTATTTGGCCATCGCTGCAGGTGATAGAGAGGATGCCGGCGATGGCATAGTCCGATGCATCGGTCTTGACAGTAATGGGGACCCCGGGGATGAAATGAGTTAAGACCGGCACAGTGGTGAAGGTGGCCTTGAGGTTATTGAATGACCGACGGCACTCCTCAGAGAAGTTCCAAGGAGCCCCTTTGCGGGTAAGCCGAGTCAGTGGTACAACGATGTCCGAGTAATTGAAAATGAACTGGCGGTAGAAATTGGCGAAGCCGAGGAAAGATTGAATGTCTTTGACCTTGCGAGGCTCAGGCCAATCGCAGATGGTCTGGACCTTTTCCTTGGACATCGTGAGGCCAGCAGGGGAGAGGTGGAATCCGAGGTATTCGACTGAGTCTGAGTGGAACTCACATTTCTCCGGCTTCGCATAAAGACCATGAAGCTGAAGCCGGTGGAGGACCTCTTGGACATGCTGCTTATGAGACTCCTTATCTCCAGAGTAGATTAGGATGTCATCTAAATAGATGACCACGCAGACATCTAACATATCTGCGAAGATAGTGTTGATGAAGCACTGGAAGGTGGCTGGGGCATTGGTGAGGCCGAAAGGCATCACTAACCACTCGTAGGATCCATACCGAGTCCAGAATGCGGTCTTCCATTCATCGCCCGGGGCAACCCGGACGAGATGGTAGGCATGCCGAAGGTCAACTTTAGTATAGATCTTGGCTCGGCTCGGTGAATCCAAGAGGTCGGAGATGAGCAGGAGTGGGTAGCGGTCTTTCTTAGTGATTTTGTTGAGGCCGCAGAAATCTACACAGAGCCAGAGGGAGCTGTCCTTCTTCTTGACAAAGAGGACTGGTGCAGCATAGGGGGAGGAGGTAGGCCGAATGAATCCGGTAGTGAGGTTTTCGTTGATGAATGTCCGGAGAGCTTGGAGCTCAACCAGGGACAGTGAGTAGATTGTGCTGAGAGGCGGGGTTGTTCCTTCTTTGAGCTCTATCTTTAGGTCGTACTCCCAGTGTGGCGGGAGTACCGAGGCCTTGGCCTTGCTGAATACATCAGCGAAGTCATGGTACTCTTCCGGTACATTGGGTAAGGCCGGAGGAGAAGATGCCGAGGCCGATCGGGCTTGAGCTGAGTCCGAGGGGTGGAGCTGAAGTTGGAATTGGACGGACCCTTCTAGTTTGCAGGCGCACACAAAGGCGGCTGCGTTGATCAGGGAAACAAGAGGGGCCTTCAGAGGGGTGCGAGCCGGGGAGTCAGAGACCGGTACAGATGGCGCAAGGCTGGGTTGGTCACAAGGACCGGGGTCAGGAAGGCCGGTGGAGACCAGGCTTACAGGGGGTGTCGATGGGGTTGGCATTCCTTGTGCAGGAGTCCGGAATGTTAGACTGCCCAATACCCAATCAATCAACGGATTGTAGCGGGTGAGCCAGTCATGTCCGAGAACTATCTTACACTCAGAATCCAATGGGGCTAAAAACAGGGTTACTGGGGTGACATTGCCGGACGCGAAGCGAATGTTAACATCTACTGCTTGGGTTATAGTGAAAGTGGACATTCCATCGAAGAGCCAGAGTCGGATTGGTGAGACCGAGTAAGGGGTAAAAGAGTGTTGATTAGCAAACTGGTTATCTATGAAACAATGTGTGGAACCGGAGTCCACTAAAGTACGAAGCCAAGGTATTTCTGGGTTTTCTATAGTGACATACAGGGTCAAAGAGTTCGGACTGGAAAGAGTGGACGCGTTGAGACGAACCTCCAAGTTTGCACAACCGGAGTCAACGCAGCTCCCAGATTGTGCAGAGTCCTGGGAGCTGCTACCTATTTTTTTGTCTCGGGGGTAGTACCCGAGCCTGAGGCCGGTGCGGCCTCAGTGGTAGCCACAGCACGAGCCTTGGCCTTTCTGGTCTTCTTGGGGCATTTGTCAGCGAAGTGACCAGACCCTCCGCAGAACATGCAGAGGTTTCCGTCTATGCGACGCTTGCATTCTTCCGGGGTAAGCTTTCCATCTTTGCCGAGTTTGCTAGGCTCAGGCTTAGATGAATTGCTGTTATTACCCAGCTTTGATGAAGCCGGCTTAGGGGAAGAACCAGAGTTATTATTGTTGTTGCTGGTCTTGGATTTATCTTGACCAGTCTTGGACTGGTTATTGTTGCCAGAGCCGCCAGACTTATTGTTACTAGAGTTAGACGAGCCTTGGTGCTTGCTCGCCCACTGGACTTCTTCCTTGCGCTCCCAATAGCGCACATCTATTTCTTGGGCGAGGTGGTGGAGCTCATGAAGTGTCCGGGGTTTGCCAACTTGACAGACCTCATCCTTGATTCGGTCTGGGAGGCCAGAATAGAAGTGGTGGCGCAGCGCACCATCACCGTAGCCTTGGACTTGCGAGGCAAGCTGATTGAAGTCGACTATGTATTTATTAATGCACTGACTTTCCTTCATGTGCAAGTGGTTGAGTTGGCTCTCGGCATCAGCAACCGGGTCGTGAGGGCCGAAGGTGGTTTGCAATTCTAGGACAAACTCCCTCCAGGAGTCCATCCAGAGAGGCCGGTCATCGGGGTCGTCGAGCCCGAGCAAGTCTGGCTCGAACCACTCAAGGGCCATGCCTTTGAGGTACGACTGGGCGAAGATGACCTTGGTGCAGTCGGTCCTAAAAGCCCGGGGTCGGTCTTGGAAGTTGAGCTCGCACTGGATAAAGAACATGCGGAGCTTCTTGGGATCTGTGCCATTGAAAGTGTCGGGCTCGTGCAGCTTGGTCCTGCTTGAGGACTCAGGGCTAGTGCGAGCATTATGAGCCAACAGTTTGATGGCCGATGCGAGGTTGTCTAAGACCGTAATGGTGGGCTCGGTGTCCGGATCTGGGAGGTCTGGATCGTCCTCCGGATCATTATCTTCTGGATTATCATCACCAGGACCATTATCACTGGGGTCATCATTGTCTGGGTTGTTGTCATCATCGTCGCCCGGCCCATCATCGCCGGGGTCACCCTTGGGGATGGGAGCAGTGGGACGACGTGGAGTGGGGGTATTGGATGTCCGGGCTGAAAAGCCCCTGAAAGGACTGACAGGGTCTGGGGAGCGCCTAGTGGTGCCCAACGCAGCTAGAGCTGTTTCGTGGCGAGCCCCACTGGCTGAGGCAGAGTCGGGATTGGTGGCAGAACGGCCACGGGGAGGTTGAAAACAAGTCTTGGTTGCCATGATGGTTTAGACCCACACAAGTGGCGAGTCTGAAATACTGTCAAGTACGGGGTTTCCAGGTTGAGGCCAGACTGGAGACCAAGGGAGGCGCGAGGCCGAGGGGTTGGGATCAAGAGGGGAGACGAGGGTACAGAAGTTTGGACTGTTTGGACTTAGCGACTGAGAGTACAGTGCTATTCCCTTGTGTGGGTCTCAGTCCGAGTCCGAGGCTGAGACGGAGTTATCAGGGTTAACTTAGTTGATTTCAGACTGAGGTCTACAGGCCGAGTATCTACGAGTTTATATAGTAGAAGTAACTATAGTACGGAGACCGGTAATGCCGGTCTTGCAAGGATTGCTAAGAGGATTGGTAAGACAAGGATTACTAACGTATGACTAAGGTAATGGAGACCGGGACAGGTGGACCAGGGACAGGACCGGGGACAGGACTTAACCGAAATGACAGACACTGCAAAGCAGTGTCTACCGCTGTAGGAAAAGTCCAAGTAGCTGTATAATACGAGCTAGATGGCTTAGATAACAACAATAAAAAAAAAATGAAGGGAACAAATTGCTCGTCCCAAGGGATTCTGGACTGTCGAGTCTAGAAGGTGAGACCCGGCGCTTTGTAGCGGTAGTGTTTCGTGACGTGCGTGGCGTGGTCCACGGAGTAGTACTGGCGATGCGAGTGGTGCGAGCGGTATATGTAGTTCATGCGCGGCGGAATGCGAGATGTGCGGTGTAGACAAAGTGGAAAAGAAACTCCTGGTGACCTTCCGAGTGCCAAAAGGTATCATTCTGTACCTAAGTACAGGGTTTTATAGTCTGGGCAAACCCGGAACCTAAGTAAGACAGGGTACAGTAAAGGAAAGCCGCGCAACAGCGCATACACAGAAGACAGGCCAAACAGAGGCCAAGGGTACACTACAAGCACTAAAGGAACAGAGACCGTGATAAGAGAAAGAGTCCAAGGAAAAACAACAACCGGAGCACAGCAGCCGCGGGTATAGCATTGCACGAGAGGGAGCGAGGGCGTGGGAAGGTAGCGCATGAACAATGGTGAACGCGAGAGGGGAGCGGACATAACAGTAGTCATGGAACGGTTAACGATAGGGGCTTATGCGTCCAGGGAATGTGGATTCCTCACACTGCGCTAGACCAACTGGAGATACGGGATTGGCAAGGCCGAGGCTGGACTGAGTGAGTGCGAGGCCAAGTCTGGCCGGAGTCGAGGCACGACTATGACAGTAGGCCTGGACTTGACACCAGGGATAGCTTAAGGCTTGGCCTTAGCTATAGAGTAGACTCAGGGTGTAGTATGGAGTTGAGGGTAATACTAAATTGATATTCTGACTGAGGTGCTATGAAGTATGTACAGGGGTTAAATACACAATGTCAAGTCTGGGCCTACTCTGACCAACTCTGACACTAGACAAGGTCTGGAGAAGGGTTTGGAAGCAAGTCTGACACAAGAAAGCAGAACTCCAACTGGCAGAGTGTTGGCAGGAATGAAGCCCACTGAGATGAAGGCAGAGCAGAGTGAGGGCATTGGGTTTAGCTTGTGTGCTATCCCCTTGCATGATCTCAGCCCTCATATTTCAGAGGGAGAGTACAGACAGAAAGTTGGAGGTAACTCTGACAGGCAGGAGATGGAGACAGAGGGAGTAGGAACTAAGTTGATATTCATACTGAAGAACAGCAGAGTACAATACATGCTTTTATACCACTATGGAGGTACAGTAACTGGAATCAGAACTGACATATAGAGACTCATAAATTTTCAAGTAAAACATCCTAGACAATGAATGAAGGGTAGATGGAGGACATATGAATGGGTAACACTGAACATCCCAAAAAGGAAACAGTCCAGGCACTGGACCATGCAGTGTGCATGCTGTGGAGTACCTGACTGCATGCTGTCAGGGAGAAGTCTGAAGGGTAGTCACATGACTCTGCAGAGAGTGGTCTGCATGGTCCAGTTGAAGAGCAGTACAAGTCCAACAGCAGTCAGAGTGGAGTTGGTTCATAAATGATAGAAGGTGGGCAGAGTTGGTGTGGAGTGAGTGAATGACTGGCAGAAAAGGGTGTGGAGTTAGTGAGGACACAGGATGAACACATGGTCATGACACACAAGGCTGGTCCAGGGTAATGAACATACAGCCAGACTTGTTAATAAGCTATCAGTGAGATGATTAGCAAGGTGAGGACAGCCACAGTGGCTGTGCTGAGGCTAATAGCCAAAGTCTGGGTGACCAGCATAACCAGAGTCAGACACAGGATTTGTACAGTAAGCAGAGTCAGACAAAAGGACCAGACTAAATGTAGTAAGGAAAACAGACCAGAGTTATGTCCAGGTGACCCAGACATGGACCTGGGAGGACTGCAGTGGACCAGAGATAGGGGTAAAACACTGGACTTGAGTTATTCAGGCCAGAGTTGGGTTTTCTAGGCTGGACTAGGACCAGACTTGACCGGAGATAGGGGCTAGGGGTCTGGACTGGACTGGGATTGAGTCCAAGAGTCATGGATATGACAGTCTGGGCAAGTTCACAGAGTTGTGCAAGGGTAGAGGGTTTACTGATGCAAGTGATCTCATCTTTGATGCAGTCTGGAAGTCCACTGTAGAAGTGGTGGCAGAGTGCACTGACAGCATAGTCCTTGACCTGTGAAGCCCAATGATTGAACTCCATGACATACTTGGTGATCCAAGAGCTGTCTTTCATAGTGAGGTTTTCAGGTTGCTGGATGGCATCAGCTATGGCATCATGCAGACCAAAATTAGTTGTGAGCTTGTGCAAGAACTCACAGTGGTTGTCCATCCAAAGCAGACAGTCATAATCCTCAGGGTTTAGTAGGTCCAGCTCAAACCAAGCCAGAGCCATACTGTTAGGATAGGACTGAGTGAAGGTAACCTTCACCCTGTCAGAGCAGAATGTGCAGGGGCAGTGTTGGAAGTTCAACTTGCATTGAACAAGGAACTCACAGAGTTTCTTAGGGTCAGAGCTGTCAAAGGTGTTGGGCCCATGGACTTTGGTTTTTGGAGAGAAGTCCCCAGTGTGTGAACTAGACCACACAAGTGCATGAACAGCTCTAGCAAGAGTGACAAGGGGGTCTTCTGGCAGCTCAGCCAGGTCTTCAGGGATATCCCCATCACCACTGCCCCCACCATCAGGACCACCATCAGGATCATCAGGGTCAGGGTCAGGTCCATTATCTCAGTTACAAGGTGATGGAGTGTGGAAGATATTTGGGTGGAGGTCAGAGTGACCAGCTTGCAAAACACTTTCACCTTCAGCATGAGAGCAGCATCAAGCAGAAAAGGATTGGAACTGTTCAACAATGGAAGGGAGGTGACACAGATTAGCCAGCACTGCAGCAAGGTTGTCAGTGACCTCTCTTTGGGATTGAGCTCAAGTTCTCATAATGGCACAAGTTTTTCAGAAGACAGGAAATGAGATTGTACAAGTGTGAGTACAAATATACTGTCAAGTCCAGGCCTACTCCAACCAACTCCAATGCCAGACAGGGTCTGGGGAGAGGTGTGGAAGCAAGTCCAACACAGGTAAACAGAACTCCAACCAGTGGAGGATTGGCAGGGATGAAGTCCACCAAGGCAGAGGCAGAGCAGAGTGAGG
Organism: Pisolithus tinctorius; assembly: GCA_024663395.1. Classification (NCBI taxonomy): domain Eukaryota; kingdom Fungi; phylum Basidiomycota; class Agaricomycetes; order Boletales; family Pisolithaceae; genus Pisolithus; species Pisolithus tinctorius. The sequence goes on along the minus strand of JANFAH010000049.1, from coordinate 137,020 downwards.
GCATCAGGTTTAGCTTGTGCACTACCCCCTTGCACAATCTCAGCCCTCATATTTCAGAGGTAGAGACCAGATAGAAGATGGAGAGAGAAGGAGTAGGAACTTAGTTGATATTCATACTGAAGAACAGCAGAGTACTGTACATGCTTTTATACTACTATGGAGGTACAGTAACTGGAATCAGAACTGATATATGGAGACTCATAAATTTTCAAGTAAAACTTCCTGGATGACAAATGAAGGGAAGGTGGAGAACATATGACAGGTAACACAGAACAAACCACAAAGGAATAGTCTAGGCACCAAACCATGAGGTGCACATGCTGCAGAGTACCTGACTGTGTGTTGTCAAGGGGAAGTCTGAAGGGAGGTCACATGACCTCTTAGAGGACAGTCCATGCAGTCCAATGGTGGCTGGTACCAAGTCTGAAAGTAGTCAGGCCAGAGAAGGTTCATAAGTGACAGAGGGCAGGCAGAGTTGGTGCAGAGTGAGTGAAAAGACTGGTGGAGTAGGGCATGGAGTGAGTGGGGACTTAGGATAAATGCATGGTCATGACAGTGAGAGTGGAACTGCTTGCTACTGTACTGCTGCATCAACATAATCAATCACAAGATGGAGTTGTCTGGTCCACAGGTGATGTCATATCTCATGGGCTTCAGTGATAACTTCACATCACATAACTATGCTGCCTTGTACTCCAGTGCACTATTCTCCTCTGTCAAAATGATGTTTCCTGAGCTTCACACCATGACCTCTGGTGGGTAAGTTCATTGACCCATTTGATGTTGAGCACCCTCCTGACCACTTTCATAGAGTTGGACAAAACATTGATAGGACTGCTGATGACTCTACTGACAATAATGACATCATTACCCTCAGCTCAACCCCTGCAGGGTTTTTGTTTCCTTGCTCGCAGTTGCAAGACTGTCTTTCACAGACCAGAATTAGAGGACATCTGTCATTTGGCATTCATAATGGATACATGGGAGGAACAATATACACCTTCTCAGGCCTGCCCCCCCCCACACACACACACCTTCTGTGCCCAAATGTGGGCAGCCTGCACATCTGCAATTGTACTATTCAGTGGAGCACCTGAGGTGCAACTCACACCATCGCATCTGTCATGCCAGTGAACACAACACATTACCTCACCTGATAGGACCCTGGTTTCCCCATGCTGATGACAGCAGCATTCATGATTACTTTCTCACATGTGTATTGGCATTGTTAAAGCCATGGTGTTGGGCCTCTGACCTCAAGAGCAAGGTGGCATCATGGTCTGATGCATTTGAGGATTTCAAGGACAAAATGGAACCTTGGCACAGACATGTTGTTGCAGGGATACAATACTATTATGAGTCCAAGACCACATGCAAATCCTCCCCCTCTGATCACAGGGCAGGGCAAAGTTCACAAAGCTTCCAAGATGCTCAACTGCCAGATGAGTTGGGCTGCTTTGGCAAATTGGATGCTCATGAGAGCCTTACACTGACAGAGGATGACCTCAACAACTTCCAGAGAGAACAGACATCTGCTCAGGAACAGAAGCATGCAAAGGAGGCAATCAACATCAGCACTTGCCAAGGGGTCTTCTCTATCAATGCATCTCTCTCTTGTGAACATTCCACCTCATTTCATATTTCTACTGTGCATGACCACAAGCTCCTCATTCTGTGGCAAAAGGAGATGGAGGTGATGGTAGCCAAATCTGGGGGGACACTGCTCACTTTGCTATCTGATCCTCAGAGAGATGTTGGCAGTGTGGATGCCAACAATGGTACACTCCTTGGTGATAGTGGTGGCACTTGCTTGTGCAACTCATTGAGGAATCAATGGCACTGCAGCCCACTGACCCTGATGATCTATTACATGACCAACATCATGCATATGATATCATAGACTGGCACTTGGAACAATTCTTGATGGGACACAATCTGGATCAACTGCATATGGTCATTCCTGGAGAGGGGGGGTTGGTAAATCAAAAACAATTCAGACCATCACTGAGAACTTCATGCAATGATGGGTGGTGGGGATGCTTGTTAAGGCTGCCTACACAGGCATTGTGGCATCAGTCATCAATGGCAAGACATTACACTTCATAGGTTTGTTGTGTTTTTGTCTGCACTATTCTACTCTCTGCTGATCATGTCTTCATCTTCTCAGGCATGGTCCCACTCAATGGCAGGAAACAATCAGCACAGACTCTGAAGGCCTTGGAGTTGTATTGGCAAGACAAACACTATCTGATTATTGATGAAATCTCCATGGTTTCCTGGGAGTTCCTTGCCAAACTTTCAAACATCATCTGTCATGCAAGGTCTGCCTGTACAAGCTCTGCATCTGAGGAGCCATTTGGCACGTTGAATGTCATCCTTGTCAGAGATTTCCATCAATCTCTACCCATGGCAGCAAAAACATCAGCTCCTCTATACTGGCCTTGCAATCTTGCAAAGGACACAGAGAATCAGCTGATTGGTCATCAGATCTTTGAACAGTTTGACATTGTCATATAACTGAAGACTCAAGTGTGGGTAACTGATGCTAGTTGGATGGATCTGTTGCATCATGTGTGTCACAGAAACTGCAAAGACCATCACTTGTTGATGCTTCAAGGGCTGGTGCTCTCTGACCCATGATGTCTGGCAGCTGATTTCTCACAGGCACCATGGAGAAACACTGTACTGGTCACACTGTGGCATGCTGTGCATATGTGTTGGAATTCATTGTGTGCTCAATCTCATTCAGGGGACCACAGGTCCTATCTTGTCATTTGCCATGCTTGGGATTCCATAGCTGGGTGTCCTCTGTCATTGCCCAAAAAATTTGCTGTGGCTACTAAACCAAAGACAGGGTGCACACACAACAGACAGGAACATTCTGGGCTGTCTGATGAGATCAAGCTTGCCATCAGAATGGAGGTGATGGTCACCTTTAACATTTCAACCAACCTAGGCATGGCAAACAGAGTGTGAGGTCATATTGTGGACATTGTCCTCAACCCCAGAGAATGTGTGCAGCCTTCTGCATCACATCAAATTGTGTTGCAGTATGTGCCTGCCTTTGTCCTCTTGGAAATGAGGCACACTAAAGTGGAGTCTCTCCCTGGTCTGCTGATGGGAGTACTGCCCATCACACCTCTTTCAAGAATGTTCACCATCACAATGACTTCTGGCAGCAAGTGTACTGTGACATGGATCCAACTGCCTATCACCCCTGTGTTCACTTTCACTGATTACCATGCACAGGTGCAAATGATCAAGTGTTGCATTGTTGACATCACTTCACTGCCCACAGGGAAAATTACCCTGTTCAATGCCTACATTGCTCTCTCCCATAGTCATGGTTGGGAAAACATTTGACTGCTAAGAAACTTTGATGAATGGCTGTTTACACAACACCTCTGTGAGCACTTGTAAAACAAAGATCAGCAGTTGGAGAGGATGGATTGTGCAACTCAAGCATGGTGGGATCTTGTTAAGTCTGGGTCTCTTACCAGTCCAAGGCCAGTCCGGAGTCCAGTCAGGGGTCAGAGGGTAATACAAGTTACTAAGAGGTTTGGACTGTTGGACTTAGCAACTGATGGCGCAGTGCTATTCCCTTGCATGGGCCATAGTCTGGTCAAGAAGCAGAAGACAGAGGATCAGGGAGACCAGGTTAAGACAAGAACTAGTTTGATTTCAGACTGAGGCTAAACAGAATATCCTATGGCTTAAATACTAGCAGTAACCTAAGTGTAACATAGCACTGGAGACCGGTCTGTGCTGGTACAGCGATGATTGGTAAACACATTGGTAAGTAGTGTTACAAAGAATCTTATCAAGCAAAGACTATGAACAAGGGATTACCAGGAACTGGGGCAGGACATGTGGCTGGGCCGGGTGTTACACTGGCCCAGTACCAACTGAGAGGACAACTCGACTGGGCACTGCCTTGCAGTGCCTCACAAGCTAACATGTTTCTGGGTCAAAGGGTTAAGACTGGGACTGGGGCAAGGGTTGGATGGGACCAGTTGAGACTGGGGTAGAGCTGGTCTGGGGTGGTCTGGGCAGGGTCATGACAGTATCCCCCTCTTGGAGCCAAGCCCACAAGGCTCCAATTGTCATAGCCATGTCTCGACTCCGGCCGGACTCGGCCTCGCACTCACTCAGTCCGGCCTTGGCCTCGCCTGTCCTGTATCTCCAGTTGGTCTAGCGTGGTGGACACTGCTTTGCAGTGTCTGTCATTCGGTTAAGTCCTGTCCCCGGTCCTGTCCCCAGTCTGCCTGTCCCGGTCTCCGTTACCTTAGTCATACGTTAGTAATCTTTGTCTTACCAATCGTCTTAGCAATCCTTGCGAGACTGGCATTACCGGTCTCTGTACTATAGTTACTTCTAGTATATAAACTCGTAGATACTCGGCCTGTAGACCTCAGTCTGAAATCAACTAAGTTACCTCTGATAACCCTGTCTCGGCCTCAGACTTGGACTGAGACCCATGCAAGGGAATAGCGCTGTACCTTCAGTCGCTAAGTCCAACCAGTCCACTCATCTGTATCTTCGACTTCACCCCTGACCCCGACCCCTCGGCTTCGCACCCCCTTCGGTCTCCGGTCCGGACTCAACCCGGACATCCCGTACTTGACAGTATTTCAGACTCTCCACTTGTGTGGGTCTAATACATCATGGCAACCAAGACTCGCTTCCAACCTCCCCGTGGCCGTTCTGCCACCAATCCCGACTCCGCTTCAGCCAGTGGGGCTCACCGCGAAACAGCTCTAGCTGCGTTGGGCACCACTAGGCGCTCTCCAGATCCCGTTAGTCCCTTCAGGGGCTTCTCAGCCCGCACTTCTAATACCCCCACCCCACGTTGTCCCACTGCTCCCATCCCCGAGGGTGACCCCGGCGATGATGGGCCGGGTGACGATGATGATAATAACCCAGATAATGATGACCCTGGCAACAGTCCTGGTGACGATAATCCGGATGAGGATGATCCAGAGGACGAACCGAACTTCCCAGACCTGGACACCAAACCCATGGTCATGGTCTTCGACAGCCTCGCGAAGGCCATCAAGCTGTTGGCTCGCAACGCCCGTACTAGTCCTGAGTCCTCAAGCAGGACCAAGCTACATGAGCCTGATACCTTTGATGGTACCGACCCCAAGAAGCTTCGTGCATTCTTCATCCAGTGCAAACTTAACTTCCAAGACCGACCCCGGGCTTTCAGGACCGATCACGCCAAAGTCATCTTCGCCCAGTCGTACCTCAAAGGTATGGCTCTTGAATGGTTCGAGCTGGACTTACTCGGGCTCGACGACCCCGATGACCGGCCTCTCTGGATGGACTCCTGGCGGGAGTTTGTCCTAGAGTTGCAAACCACCTTTGGCCCCCATGACCCGGTTGCCAACGCCGAGAGCCAACTCAACCACTTGCACATGAAGGAAAGTCAGCACATCAATAAATATGTAGTTGACTTCAATTGGCTTGCTTCACAAGTCCGAGGCTACAGAGATGGTGTGCTGCGCCACCATTTCTATTCCGGCCTCCCAGACCGAATCAAGGATGAGGTCTGCCGGGTTGGCAAACCCCGGACACTCCACGAGCTCTGCCACCTCGCCCAAGAGATAGATGCACGCTATTGGGAGCGCAAGGAAGAAGTCCAGCGGGCGAGTAAGCACCAAGGCTCGTCCAACTCCAGCAACAATAAGTCCAGAGGTTCCGGCAATAACAGTCAGGCCAAGACCGGTCAGGAGAAATCCAAGGCTGGCAACAACAATAATAACTCCGGTCCTTCCCCTAAGCCGGGCAATAGTAATAACAGCAATTTGTCCAAGCCCGAGCCTAGCAAACTCGGCAAAGATGGAAAGCTTACCCCCGAAGAATGCAAGCATCGCCTAGACGGAAACCTCTGCATGTTCTGCAGAGGGTCCGGTCACTTTGCTGACAAATGCCCCAAGAAAGCCAGAAAGGCCAAAGCTCGTGCTGCGGCCACTACTGAGGCCGCACTGGCCTCGGGCTCGGGTACTACCCCCAAGACAAAAAAATAGGTAGCGGCTCCCAGGACTCCACACAATCTGGGAGCTGCATTGACTCCGGTTGTGCAAACTTGGAGGCTCGTCTCAATGCGTCCACTCTTTCCAGTCCGAATTCTTTAACCCCCTATGTCACATTAGAAAACCCAGATTTACCTCGGCTTTGTACTTTAGTGGACTCCAGTTCCACTCATTGTTTCATAGATAATCACTTTGCTAATCAACACTCTTTTACCCTGTACTCGGTCTCCCCAATCCGACTCCGGCTTTTCGATGGAACATCCACCTTCACTATAACCCAGGCAGTAGATGTCAACATCCGCTTCACGTCCGGCGATGTCACACCAGTAACCCTGTATCTAGCCCTGTTGGATTCTGAGTGTAAGATAGTTCTCGGACATGACTGGCTCACCCGCTACAATCCATTGATTGATTGGGTATTGGGCAGTCTAACCTTCCGGACTCCTACACAAGGAATGCCAACCCTGTCGACACCCCCTGTAAGCCCGGTTTCCACTGGCCTTCCTGACTCCGGTCCTAGTGACCAACCCGGCCTTGCACCATCTGTACTGGTCTCCGACTCCCTGGCTCGCACCCCTCTGAAGGCCCCTCTTGTTTCCCTGATCAACGCAGCCACCTTTGTGCGCACCTGCAAACTAGAAGGGTCCATCCAATTCCAACTTCAGCTCTGCCCCTCGGACTCAGCTCAAGCCCGATCGGCCTTGGTTTGCCCTCCTCCGGCCTTACCCAATGTCCCGGAAGAGTACCATGACTTCGCTGATGTATTCAGCAAGGCCAAGGCCTCGGCACTCCCGCCACACCGGGAGTATGACCTGAAGATAGAGCTCGAAGAAGGAACAACCCCGCCATTAGGCACCATCTACTCGCTGTCCCCGGTTGAGCTCCAAGCTCTCCGGACCTTCATCGACGAAAACCTTACTACCAGATTCATTCGGCCTACTTCCTCCCCCTATGCTGCACCGGTCCTCTTTGTCAAAAAGAAGGACGGCTCCCTCCGGCTTTGTGTAGACTTCCACAGCCTCAACAAAATCACTAAGAAGGACCAATACCCGCTACCACTCATCTCCGACCTCTTGGATTCACCAAGCCGAGCCAAGATCTATACTAAAATTGATCTTCGGCATGCCTACCATCTCGTCCAGATTGCCCCGGGTGATGAATGGAAGACCGCCTTCCGGACTCGGTATGGATCCTACGAGTGGTTGGTAATGCCCTTCAGCCTCACCAATGCCCTGGCCGCCTTCCAACGCTTCGTGAATACCATCTTCGCGGATATGTTGGATGTCTGCGTAGTCGTCTACTTAGATAATCTACTCTGGAGATAAGGAGTCTCACAAGCAGCATGTCCGAGAAGTCCTCCGCCAGCTTTGGCTCCACGGCCTTTATGCAAAGCCGGAGAAATGCGAGTTCCACTCAGACTCGGTCAAATACCTCAGATTTCACCTTTCCCCTGCTGGCCTCACGATGTCGAAGGAAAAGGTCCAGACCATCTGCGACTGGCCCGAGCCTCGCAAGGTCAAGGACATACAATCTTTCCTCGGCTTCGCCAACTTTTACCGCTGGTTTATCTTTAATTACTCGGACATCGTCGTACTGCTGACTCAGCTTACCCGCAAGGGGGCTCCTTGGAACTTCTCTGAGGAGTGCCGCCGGTCATTTAATAACCTCAAGGCCGCCTTCACTACCGTGCCGGTCTTAACTCATTTCATCCCCGGGGTCCCCATCACCGTCGAGACCGATGCCTCGGACTATGCCATTGCCAGCATCCTTTCTATCACCTGCGGCGATGGCCAGATACATCCGGTCGCATTCTACTCCTGAACTCTGACGGCCCCGGAATTGAATTATGACACCCACGACAAAGAATTGCTTGCTATTTTCGAAGCATTCCGGACCTGGCACCATTACCTTGAGGGCTCGGCCTCACTGGTCGACGTTGTTACCGACCACAAGAATCTCGAGTACTTCTCTACCTCTAAAGTGCTCACCCGCTGCCAAGCTCATTGGTCTGAGTTCCTGTCTCAGTTCAATATGATCATTTGATTCAGGCCCGGTAAGCTCGGGGCTAAGCCCGATGCCCTAACTAGACGATGGGATGTCTACCCCAAAGAGGGGGATAGCGGCTATGCCCGAGTGAACCCGCAGAACTTGAGACTGGTCTTCACCCAAGAGCAACTAGCGATCTCCCTTTGCGCTACATACCTCGAGTACCCGGTCTTACGAGCAGTTGCCCTAATGGATGTCGAAAGGTTACACAATGATATCCTAACCGCACTGCCGGACAACCCAGTCTCACAGATCCACCTGTCTGACATGTCTGATCCCCAGTGGTCAGTAGATGATACCGGCTTCCTTTGGCTTGATGGAAGGATCTACATGCCAGACTCAAACGACCTTCGCCTTAGGGTCTTGCGCCTTAAGCATGACCACCCCCTGTCTGGCCACTTCGGCCAAAATCGCACACTGGAGCTCATACGGCGTGAATACACCTGGCCCGGCCTCAGGACCTTCGTCAAGGACTATGTCCGGTCTTGCACAGCCTGCGCTTGGGCTAAGGTTCCCTGCCATCAGCCTTACGGCCTTCTCAAGCAACTCCTGGTGCCGGAGAAGCCATGGAATTCCATCTCTATGGATTTCATCGAGCAGCTCCTGGCCTCAACTGGCTTCACGGCCATCCTCATAGTAGTTGATCAGCTTTCCAAGCAGGCCATATTCATCTCCACCCACGACACTATCATGGCCCCAGAACTTGCCAAATTATTCCTACTCCATGTCTTTTCGAAGCACGGAGTGCCGGCCCATGTAACCTCAGACCAAGGCTCGGAGTTCGTGTCTCACTTCTTCCGGTCACTCAGTAAGGCCTTAGACATGCGCTTACATTTCACCTCGGGCTACCACCCCGAAGGTGATGGCCAGACCGAAAGGACCAACCAGACCCTAGAACAATATCTCCGAGTGTACTGCAACTACCAGCAGGACAATTGGGCCGAGCTACTACCCCTGGCCGAGTTCGCCTACAATAACACCCCTAGCGCTACTACCGGTGTTTCCCCTTTCTTCGCTAATAAGGGATACCACCCCAACATCTTGGTGTACCTGGAGCACGACCTCACTTCCGCTCGGGCTTGTGACTATGCAGTTGACCTAGACTCACTGCACCAATACCTACGTGAGGAGATGACCCTCGCACAACAGCGCTACCAAGGCCCAGCCAATGCCAAACGCATGCCGGCTCCAGACTTCAAGGTTGGTGACCAAGTATATGTCAAAGCTAAATACTTCTGGTCTACTTGGCCTTCCAAGAAGCTCTCGGAAAAAAATCTTGGACCATATCCGGTCATAGCTCAGGCCAGTACCCACTCATTCACACTGCGCCTGCCGGACTCAATGCACGCAGTCCACCCGGTCTTCCACATCTCCCAACTCGAGCCGGCCATCCCTAATACCATTCTGAACCGGACTCAGCCACCACCCCCACCAGTCGAGGTCGACGGTGAACTAGAGTTCGAGGTAGCAGAAATCCTCGACTCTAAGGTCGACCAGCATCACCGGTGTTGGCTTCAGTACTTAGTCCGGTGGACTGGCTATGAGGGGACCAATGAAGAAACTACTTGGGTACTCGCTACAGAGCTTGACAACGCTTCTGAACTCATCCAAGAGTTTCACTCCAGCTATCCTGGTAAACCCGGCCCATATCAATAAGGACCAGTCTCAACCGGCCTTAGTCTCTGTTTCTGTTTTCTATCAGTATCTAGTTTCCTCTGATCCCTTACTTACTTTGTTTTCTCTTTCTTGTTTTCTCTTACTGTACTATAGAGAACTGGACACTGGACGCCAGACACATGACATTCGCAGGAGCCTACAAGATCCTACGCTATGGGCTACTCGGCCTCGGCCATGGCCTCATCCTCCCCTTCGGTCTCCTCCTCTCCATCCTCGCCATGGGCTTTCAGCCACTCGGCCTCCTCACGCAGCTCGTCGGAATCGAGCTCAGATGAGCCCGAGTCCGAGGGGGACATTGCCATCCCAAAGCCATAGGACTTGTCGAGCATCGCCTCGAGCGCGTCGGTGATCCTATCAGAGTTCTCGGCCACGGCCTCATGGGCCTCGAAGAGACCCGCCAGGTTGTTTGCGATAAGCCCAGCGACATCGATCAAGTGCTCGAGCTTGTCTTCCAAGCCCGAGAACACTGCCACACCGGGCTCCCTCGGTCTGCTCCCACCGGTCTCGCCTTCATCGACATCCAGCACCTCCAGCGACTTGTCGACGGCCTTCGTCTTCTTCTTACTTGGCCCAGGCTCTGGTGTCTCTTCGTCAGCCTTCCACTTCTTCCCTTTGTCGGCCTTGATCTTGGGACCAGCCTCGGCGTCCTTGCCATCCCCAGGCCACCGGCATTTACCTTTCGACTGATTGCATTGCACGCAGGTGATGCGCTTCTTGTTGCTGTCTATGACAAACTCACAGACGACTTGAGCGCGGGCGCAGCGAGTACAGCTGAAAAGGAGGTTAGAAGGAAAATGCGTGTCAAGTCCGGGCCTACTCCGACCAACTCCGACACTTAATAAGGTCTAGAGGAGGGTCTGGAAGCAAGTCCGACACACAGGGACAGAACTCCGACTAGCGGAGTGTCAGCAGGAACGAAGTCCGCCGAGACAAAGGCAGAGCGGAGTGAGGGCATCGGGTTTAGCTCGTGCGCTACCCCCTTGCACAATCTCAGCCCTCGTATTTCAGAGGGAGAGTACAGACAGAGAGTCGGAGATAGCTCCGACAGACAGAAGACGGAATCAGAGGGAGTAGGAACTAAGTTGATATTCGTACTCAAGAACAGCGGAGTACAGTACATGTTTTTATACTACTACGGAGGTACAGTAACCGGAATCGGAACTGACATATGGAGACTCATAAGTTTTCAAGTAAAATTTCCTGGACGACGAATGAAGGGTAGACGGAGGACATACGAACGGGTAACACAGAACATCCAGAAAAGGGAACAGTCCAGGCGCTGGCCCACGCGGTGAGCGTGCTGCGGAGTACCTGACTGCAAAGGTAGTCACATGACCCCTCAGAGAATGGACCACTCGGTCCGGTAGGAGAGTAACACAAGTCCGACAACAGTCGGAGCGGAGATGGTTCGTAGACGATAGAAGGTGGGCGGAGTTGGTGCGGAGTGAGTGAATGACCGGCGGAAAAGGTTGCGGAGTGAGTAAAGACCTATGACGAATGCGCGGTTATGACAGTGCCCCCCCCTTAGGGCCTGAACCCCTGAAGGCCGTATGTACGGAACGAGATCAACACAAGTTGATCATTTGAAATTACTTTGATGCCTCGAGGATAATGGCTTTAGCCACGGCGGAGCTCCGTCGGAGTTCGAAGTACCGCTTAAAAACACGTGTTAGGGTACTGAACCTTCGTCCTTTCCTCCCATCAACATGCCTTCCCAGCGCCAGAGCAACACCCCCCAGCCAACCCCCGGCCACGTCCGCGACTATTCTCAAGTCGCGGATGAAGAACTGGTCATCCTCACCGACGACTCCACCGACACCGAGCGGGAGAAGTCCGTGGAGAAGGCGCGCCGACGAGAGGAGACCAAGCGGAGAGAGAGAGAACGCGAAGCAGAGTGCAAGGCCAAGCGTGAGGAGGCCAAGAGGCGGAAGGCGGAGGAGGAGAGGTTGGAGGCAGAGCGGAGGAAGAGAGCGGAGGAGGAAGAGGAGGCTCGAAGGAAGAAGGCGGCAGAGGAGGAGGCAGAGAGGCAGAGGCAGAGGCAGAGGGCCTCTGAGGAGAGGGCTCAGGCCAAGCGGAATGAGGCCGCACAAAGGTGAGTGGCGGAGTACTGTGAGTCAGGCGGAGCTGACTCGCAGTTTTTATTTTCTTAGATTATGCAGCGCGGTGTACGATGTCAACACCGCCCAGAAGAGCCCCCTGCACTCGCTGTATAGCGAGTCTGATGGCGGGGCAGTGTGAGCCGGGACAGGGCAAGACCAGGGCCTGCGTGCCCTGCCACAACAAGAAGAAGACGTGCAGCTGGACGCGAGAAGAGGCAGCGGTGGGGCCTTCGCGGAAGAGAGCAGGGACGGGGAGCTCCCAAGGGGAGAAGAAGAAGAGGACGCGGGGGAAGGGAAAGGAGAAAGCGACAGAGACGGAGGAAGCAGACGACGAGCGGGAGGCAGGCGGAGAGGGCGAGGAGGAGCCAGCAACACCGCTTGAGGGTCCCTCAGGGGCGGGAGTACACACGCGGTGGGCGGAGTGGGAGAGGGAGCGGCAGCTGCAGGCCATGGAGAGGCAGGCCGAAGCGCATGAGACCGCTGCGCTGGCCTTTGAGAGGATGGCAGAGGCGGCGGAGTGGATGGCGGAGGCTGCAGAGCGGACCGCCGACGAGTGGGCGCTGTACCACGCCTGGGCAGAGTGGGCGGAGATGAGGAGAAGGGAGGATGCACGTGAGGCCAGAGTGGCCGAGTTCGAACGCGCAGGAGGAGGATGGAAGAGGCCGCAGTCGGAGGCGGCGGAGGATCAGCGAGAGGAAGCGGATGAAGGTGCGGAGGGGGATAATGAGGAAGAAGTCGAAGGGGAGCAGGAAGGTGATGAAGAACAGGAGGGTGGCGGAGGACAAGCGATGGAAGAGTAGAGTAGTGTTGTTTTCTTTTTTCTTTTTCTTTTTCTTCTCCTTTTTTTTTTTTTTGTCTTTAGTCTGTATATTTTGTATTACTACGAGATAGACTTGTGTTTTTTGCTTGTGACTCTGAGAAGTGAAACGGATAAGCGGAGAAAGTTCTAAAGTACTTAAGGTAGTTCGGTAAGAGGCGGAGTTGGCCCGCGGAGGAAGTTTATGTAGGCGGAGTATTATGGCGGAGGTTGGTACGGGCCAGGTTTATGCAGATAGCGTTCATGGAAAGCGGATACTATGTCGGAAGCGTGATCCAGCTCAGTTGCAAGCAACCAAGAGGTTTCTTCGTCGGTGTTCTTGTAACCAGCCCAGCGGACTAGATACAAGAGTTGACAATGGCGGCGACGGCGGTCCACCTTAGAGTCGAGTATCTCTGATACTTCGTACTCAAGGTCACCATCGACATCCACTGGCGGAGGCGGAGGTTGTTGTCGGTTTGGGAAAGGGTTAGCCGCTGCGGCTTCCAGTTGTGAGACATGGAAGACCGGATGTACCGAGCGCATAGAGTCAGGGAGCTTAAGGGTGACAGAGTGCGTACCTGGCCTGGCCAAGATGGTGAACAGACCTAAGTACTTTTCGGAGAGTTTTTCCGAAGGACGAGTTGAGCGGAAGTACTTGGCTTTGACGTAGGCCTGTTCTCCGACCTTGAACTCAGGCGGAGGTATGCGTCTAGCATCTGCTGGGCCCTGGTAGCACTGTTGAGCAGCGGACATTTCGGAGTGGAGGAAATCATGAAGGGCGGAGAGCTCGACGACGTAGTCGTGAGCCCTCGGAGAGGTAAAGTCTTGGTCAGGGACCACAGACAAGTTTGGATGGTATCCCTTGTTAGCGAAGAAGGGAGAGACTCCAGTAGTCACACTTGGTGCGTTGTTGAAAGCGAACTCCGCTAGAGGTAAGAGCTCCGCCCAGTTGTCTTGTTGGTAGTTACAGTAGACACGAAGGTACTGCTCGAGGGTCTGGTTCGTTCGCTCGGTCTGGCCATCGCCTTCTGGGTGGTAGCCCGAAGTGAAGTGAAGACGCATATCAAGTGCCTTTCCTAGAGAGCGGAAGAAGTGTGAGACGAACTCAGGACCTCTGTCGGAGGTGACATTAGCTGGTACTCCGTGCTTGGAGAAGACATGGGCTAGGAAGAGCTTAGCGAGTTCGGCGGAGGTGACGGAGTCGTGGGTGGGGATGAACACCGCTTGCTTCGAGAGGCGGTCCACTACCACGAGTATGGCAGAGTAGCCATCGGAGTTGGGGAGGTGTTTGATGAAGTCCATGGAGATGGAGTTCCAAGGTCTCTCTGGGACAGGGAGTTGCTTCAGTAGACCATAAGGGCGGTGACGCGGAGTTTTGCTACGTCCACAGGCGGTACAGGACCTGACATATTCTTTCACGTCGGAGTGGAGGTTGGGCCACACGTAGTCCCTGCGGACGAGTTCTAGGGTGCGGTTTTGCCCGAAATGGCCTGCTAGAGGATGGTCATGCTTGAACTGAAGCACTCGAAGGCAGAGGTCATCAATGTCAGGGACAAAGATACGACCGTCAAGGCGGAGTAGACCGTCGGAGTCCAGGGACCACCGAGGCTTAGTCGGAGTTGGAAGATGGCTGGCGGAGACAGGATCGGATGGTAGGGCAGAGATGATGTTGGAGTGCAAGCACTCAACATCGAAGACCATGGCGGTGCGGAGCACAGGTGCCATGAGGGTAGTGGTACGGAGGGACGATGCGAGTTGCTCCTGTGTAAACATAGGGCGGAGATTGTGAGGATTTACCTGCGCGTAGTCCCTATCCCCCCCTTTTGGGTAGACGTCCCAACGTCGCATAAGTGCGTCGGGTTTGGCTCCTAAGCGGCCAGGTCAGAAGCGGATGGAAAGATTAAACTGGGAAAGGTACTCTGACCAGCGGGCCTGTCGACGGGTGAGAACCTTAGAGGTGGAAAAGTACTCAAGGTTTTTGTGGTCCGTCACCACGTCGACAGGTAAGGCGGAGCCTTCTAAGTAATGCCGCCAATGGCGGAAGGCCTTGAAGATAGCCAACAGCTCCTTGTCGTGGGTATCATAGTTGAGTTCTGGCGCAGTCATGGTGCGGGAGTAGAAAGCGACCGGGCGGAGTTCACCGTCGGAGCAGGTGATCGACAAAATGCCAGCAATGGCATAGTCGGAGGCGTCGGTTTCAACTGTAAGCGGAGCGTCAGGGACCCAATGAGTAAGAATGGGAGCGGAGCTGAAGGCATCCTTCAGGCGGAGGAAAGTGGAGCGGCACTCCTCGGAAAAGTTCCAAGGAGCACCCTTTCGCGTGAGGCGAGTGAGTGGAATGACGATGTTGGAGTAGTTATTAATGAATCGTCTATAGAAATTTGCGAAACCAAGGAAAGACTGGATGTCTCGCACCTTCCGCGGCTCAGGCCAGTCGCGGACTGCCTGAACCTTCTCGGCGGACATGGTGAGACCGGAGGGAGAAAGGACATAACCGAGGTACTCGATGGAGTCGGAGTGAAACTCGCACTTCTCTGGCTTGGCATAAAGACCATGCTTTCGAAGGCGGCGGAGTACCTCTTTTACATGTTCACGGTGCGACTCCATGTTCTGCGAATAAATTAAGATGTCATCGAGGTATACCACGACGCAGACATCGAGCATGTCCGCAAAGATGCTATTAACAAACCGCTGGAAGGCTGCAGGCGCATTAGTCAGACCGAATGGCATTACCCGCCACTCGTAAGAACCATAACGAGTGCGGAAAGCCGTTTTCCATTCATCTCCGTCTGCTATGCGAACCAGATGATAGGCATGGCGGAGGTCGATCTTGGTATAGACTTTAGCGCAGCTTGGGGAGTCGAGTAGGTCGGAGATGAGCGGCAGCGGATAGCGATCTTTTTTCGTGATTTTGTTGAGTCCTCAATAGTCTACACAGAGGCGGAGTGAACCGTCCTTCTTTTTCACAAAGAGGACAGGGGCACCGTGAGCGGAGGTGGATTGTTTGATGAAACCGTAGCCAAGATGCTCATCAATGAAGGTGCAGAGAGCCTCAAGCTCTGGCGGAGAAAGAGAGTAGATTGTACCAATGGGCGGAGAAGCTCCTTCCTCGAGGTCGATCTTGAGATCGAACGAGCGGTGTGGCGGAAGTTCAGTGGCCTTGTCTTTGCTAAAGACGTCGGCAAACTCGTGATACTCAGAAGGAACCGAGGAGAGGTCAGGAGGCGGAGATGAAGCGGAGGACGCACGAAGCTTCACATCATCAGTGGAGAGTTGCAAGCGGAACTGTCTAGAGCCAGGGAGAGCACAGGCTCTGACATACGCAGCAGCATTGATGAGTGAGACGAGCGGAGCGGAGCGCGGCGAGTCGGTCGGAGATGCAGTCGGAGCTGCAAATGGAGCGGAGGGTGTCGGATCCGGAGCGGAGGTCGCAACGGAAGGTGACGAAGGCGCCTGGGGCGTCGGCATTCCCTGTAGCGGTGGTTTGAACGATACACTGCCCAGTACCCAGTCAATCGACGGATTGAAGCGGGTGAGCCAGTTGTGTCCTAATACCAGCGAACAAGAAGAATCCAACGGAGTAACATAAAACGAAGCGGAATTGACATCGCCGGAAGGAAAGCGGAGGGAAAGATCTACTTCTTGAGAAATGACAGCATTTGTACTACCATCGAACAAGCAGAGCGGAATTGGCAGAGAGACAGAGGAAACAGGAATGGCATATTTTTTAATTACAGACGGATCTACGAAGCAATGGGAAGAACCAGAATCGATCAATGCAGAAACAGTATCCACAGAATAATCCAGAAGAGTTACAGACAGAAGTAAAGAATTGGGACTAGAAAGAGCGGACGTGTTGAGTTGGATGTCCGGTTGCGCACAGTTGGGTTCAACGCTTCCTCCAGGCTGTGCGAGCTCCCTGGAGGAGCGGACTAATTTTTTGACTCTGCCTTCTCCGCAGGCGGAGTAGGCGGAGTTTCAGCCGTAGCTGCACGGGCTTTGGCTGCACGAGAGGTGGACTTGGGACAGTCCTTGGCGGAATGGCCAGCCTCGCCACAGAAGAGGCAGAGGTTATTCTTCATCCTGCACTGGCGTTCAGCGGAGGTGAGTTTGCCATCTTTACCCAGAAGGTGGGCAATATCGGACTTAGACGCGTCGGACTTGGGCGGATCTTTCTGTTTGCCCTTGCCCTTGGCGTCGGACTTTGGAGCGGAGGATGAGGAGGACGACGATTTAGTTTTGTTGTCGGAGTTGGAAGACTGCGACTTGTCGGAGGCGGACTTGGTGGTGCGCGAGATCTCTGCTTTGCGCTCCCAGTAATGCGCATCGATGGTCTGAGCGAGTTCGCGGAGTTGTGCGAGGGTAGAAGGTTTTCCGACGCGAGCGATCTCGTCCTTGATGCAGTCTGGAAGTCCACTATAGAAGCGGTGGCGGAGTGCACCGACACCGTAGTCCTTGACCTGTGAAGCCCAGCGATTGAACTCCACGACGTATTTAGTAATTCGAGACCCATCTTTCATGGTTAGGTTCTTGAGTTGTTGGACAGCATCCGCTATGGCATCATGCGGACCGAAGTTAGTTGTGAGCTCTTGTAAGAACTCATGATAGTCGTCCATCCAGAGCGGGCGGTCATAGTTGTCGGGATTTAGTAGATCTGGCTCGAACGAGGCCAGAGCCATACCCTTGAGATAAGACTGAGCAAAGGTAACCTTTGCTCTGTCGGAGCGGAATGCACGAGGGCAGTCTTGGAAGTTTAGCTCGCATTGAACGAGGAACTCGCGGAGTTTCTTAGGGTCGGAGCCATCGAAGGTGTCAGGCTCGTGGACCTTGGTTTTCGGAGCGGAGTCCCCAGTGCGCGAACTAGACCGTGCAAGCGCATGGACAGCTCTAGCAAGAGCTACGAGGGGATCCTCTGGCGGCTCAGCCGGGTCTTCGGGGACATCCCCGTCACCGCTGCCCCCGCCATCGGGATCACCATCAGGATAGTCAGGGTCGGGGTCGGGTCCATCATCTCGGTTACAAGGAGACGGAGTATGGAAAGTTGTTGGGTGGAGGTCGGAGCGACCAGCTTGCGAAGCGCTTTCGCCTTCAGCGCGAGAGCGGCGTCGAGCGGAGAAAGACTGGAACTGTTCAACGACGGAAGGGAGTCGACGCAGATTAGCTAGCGCTACAGCAAGGTTCTCAGCGACCTCTCTTTGGGATTGAGCTCGAGTTCTCATAATGGCGTAAGTTTTTTGGAAGACAGAAAAGGAGATCGTACAAGTGTGAGTATGAATATACTGTCAAGTCCAGGCCTACTCCGACCAACTCCGACACTTAATAAGGTCTAGAGGAGGGTCCGGAAGCAAGTCCGACACACAAGGACAGAACTCTGACTAGCGGAGTGTCGGCAGGAACGAAGTCCGCCGAGACAAAGGCGGAGCGGAGTGAGGGCATCGGGTTTAGCTCGTGCGCTACCCCCTTGCACGATCTCAGCCCTCGTATTTCAGAGGGAGAGTACAGACAGAGAGTCGGAGATAGCTCCGACAGACAGAAGACGGAATCAGAGGGAGTAGGAACTAAGTTGATATTCGTACTCAAGAACAGCGGAGTACAGTACATGTTTTTATACTACTACGGAGGTACAGTAACCGGAATCGGAACTGACATATGGAGACTCATAAGTTTTCAAGTAAAATTTCCTGGACGATGAATGAAGGGTAGACGGAGGACATACGAACGGGTAACACAGAACATCCAGAAAAGGGAACAGTCCAGGCGCTGGCCCACGCGGTGAGCACGCTGCGGAGTACCTGACTGCGAAGGTAGTCACATGACCCCTCAGAGAACGGACCACTCGGTCCGGTAGGAGAGTAACACAAGTCCGACAACAGTCGGAGCGGAGATGGTTCGTAGACGATAGAAGGTGGGCAGAGTTGGTGCAGAGTGAGCGAATGACCGGTGGAAAAGGTTGCGGAGTGAGTAAAGACCTATGACGAACGCGCAGTTATGACAATGCGCACCAGATCAAAAATACTCACCCGGGGTCCATTACCACCCATTCACTTCACCCCCGGCCTCATCACCTTTGCCGGCCCCGGCCTTACGCCTACGCTCGGCCTCCCGTTTCTCCTCCTCTTCGCGCGCCTTCTTCTCCTCGGCCTCCCTCTCTGCCCTCTCGGCCTCAGCCCTCTCCCGTGCTGCTCTCTCGGCCTCAAGCCGAGCCTGCTCCTCTCGTCGGGCTTGTTCAGCCGCCTTTCGTCGCTTCCTCTCCTTCGCCTTGGCCCTCATCGTCTCTTCCTCGTCGTCGGTGTCGTACTTGATGGCGTCTTCCAACACCTGGGACCAGTCGATCACGACTCGGCCTTCATTGTTGTTGTCGGCGGCGTCGATCGGTCTGGAATTGGACATGATGAAAAGGATGAGAATGAAAGACACAAAAGGCTTAGCGAGCCACAAGTATCATTTTTTCAAACTCAGCTGATTTTCGGACTCAGCCTGCCACTCTCGCAGGGGTCTCATGGGTTCGACCCCTAAGAGGGGGATACTGTCATAGCCATGTCTCGACTCCGGCCAGACTCGGCCTCGCACTCACTCAGTCCGGCCTTGGCCTCGCCTGTCCTGTATCTCCAGTTGGTCTAGTGCGGTGGACACTGCTTTGCAGTGTCTGTCATTCGGTTAAGTCCTGTCCCCAGTCTGCCTGTCCCGGTCTCCGTTACCTTAGTCATATGTTAGTAATCTTTGTCTTACCAATCGTCTTAGCAATCCTTGCGAGACCGGCATTACCGGTCTCCATACCATAGCTACTCTAGTATATAAACTCGTAGATACTCGGCCTGTAGACCTCAGTCTGAAATCAACTAAGTTACCTCTGATAACCCCGTCTCAGCCTCGGACTCAGACTGAGACCCACACAAGGGAATAGCGCTGTACCTTCAGTCGCTAAGTCCAACCAGTCCACTCATCTGTATCTTCGACTTCACCCCTGACCCCAACCCCTCGGCTTCGTGCCCCCTTCGGTCTCCGGTCCGGACTCAACCTGGACATCCCGTACTTGACACCAATGAGGACAATGCTGAGATCGAAAGTTTTGTGTCTGACCTTGAAAACTGGTGGTCTTAAGACCAGTCCACCCCAGGTTTGGTTCTTCACCTCGACATGTCTATTCACCAGTCCAGAATGCCATACAATCAAGAACTCCTGCCTGACCTGACCCAGGTGACAAGTGAAGAGCTGCAGGTGGGCAGTGACAACAATGATGAGGCCATCCAGGGCAAGTTGGCTGAGTGCAAGAGGCGCAAAGCGAAGGTGCAGGAAGAAGCCTGGTTGGAGGCAGAGAGGCAAGAACAGGCCTGGCTTGAAGAAGAGAGGGCGCGTGCAGAGGATAGAGGCTGAAGAAGCCAGAAAAGTGGAGGAGAGCTGGTGGGCAGATGCCTTAGTAGGTAGTTCAACCTGGGCTGGTTCCAATGTTGAGGTGATGAACCCTTGGTGAGTGTTATTGTGACCATTACCGGTGTTTTCTGACCAACATTTCCACCAGCTGTCTTTGTTGTGCCCAGACTAACACATCCTGCCTTCACAACACCAACAGCAAGAAGAGGTGCCTGGTGTGCAACTGGTGCAACGAACTCAAGGAGCGCTGCTGGTGGCCGGTCGAAGGTGAGACCAGTACAGGTGTTGGGCTGGCTGGGGACAAAGGGAAGAGGAAAGCTGATGTGACCTCCCCTCACACTGGGGAGAAGAAGAAAAGGTCAAGGCACCCATCAGCCAAGGTACTCAAGGGCACAGGTGATGAAGAGGATGATGTGGGTGAGGGACCATCAACGTCAAAGAAGACCAGTGACGAGGTCGAAGCTGGTCCAGTGACTGGTGATCAAATGGAGTGCTTGATCAAAGGGGTCGAGTGCATTGCTGACAACATGGCCAGCCTTGCAACAGTGCAAAGAGAAGTCTCCCAAGACTTCTACTGGTTTGCCCGATTGTATGAGACTTACATTGAAGAGCACTTCAAGTTTTTGGTGCCAGATGTGCCTTCAGACTGGGACACCACTGACAAGGAGGACAGGGACATCAGGGGGCTCAATGATGAGCTGGAGGGGCTGAAGGAGGAAGAGGAGGAAAGCCAGTCCTGGTCTGAGTCAGGTGACCAGGCCGGTGCCAGTTCTGCTGGGTCCCAGATCTGAGGTCGCACACGTGTAGAGTACTGTTTTTTCTTGTATGTGTATAGTTGCCAATGTCAATGCCTGGTTCCAGTTCTAAGGTGTGAAAGAAAGGACAAATAAAAGAAAAGTAAGAGGGATCAAGACATAGTAACTACGAGATAGGAGAAACAGATAAGGGAAAAGAAAACTTGAGACTGGTTCTAGATTACTTCTTGAAAGGACCAGGTTTGTCTGGGTACCAGTCATGATACTCCTGGACAAGTTCTGAAGCATTGTCCAGCTCTGTTGCTAGTACCCAGGTAGTTTCTTCATCAGTTCCCTCATAACCGGTCCACCAGACCAGGTACTGCAACCAACACTTTCTGTGCTGGTTGACCTTTGAATCAAGTATCTCTGATACTTTGAATTCTAAGTCACCATCAACATCTACCAGTGGGGGTGGAGGTTGAGACCAGTTGGGTATGGTATTTGGGATGGCCGGTTCAAGTTGGGATACATGGAAGACTGGGTGTACAGCATGCATAGAGTCTGGTAAACACAGGGTGAACAAGTGAGAGCTGGCCTGGGCTACTATGGGATAGGGCCCAAGGTTCTTCTCACTCAGTTTCTTGGAGGGCCAGTGTGAGTCAAAGTGTGGAAAGGTGGTGAAAACCAACCAAAACCAACACAAAAGACAAATGATGTGCAAGTGGTGGTGTGCCTCCACAGAACCTGGACTGCAGAAAAATCTAAGAGGGGGAAATTTCAATGGCAGGTGCTCCTAGCACAAGTCGACAACAAGTTACACAGGAGAAGACAAGCAAGTGATGATTGGATGGGGGATGCTGAACAGAGTGAAGGTGTTCAGCTGAAAGGACTTGGGATGAAGGACTTTGATAAGATGTGCTCCTGGCACAAGTCGATGACGAGTTATGCAGGAGTTGGATGGATGACTAAGCAAGAGTGCTGACTAAGTGTGGATAAGACTGCAGATGATGGATGGTGGTAGATAGACTCTTTTGAATGAGCCTCAACTACCAATGATATGAATGATGACAGATAGACCACTTCATGGAGCCTCAACTGTTGATGATGAGATATGCACTGAACTGACTTCTGGACTGATTCTGATTGCTTCTTGGTAGCTAAGTACATGGGGGTTTATATACTGTGGGAGGAGCACAGATTGTGACAAACAAGGCACAAACATCTGGTAAGTAATGAGTAAGGACTGAGTGATCATGATGAGTAAGTGAGAAATGAAAAGTAAGCAAGCAAAGAAGATTGGTAAGTATTTGCAATAAACGAGTCAAGGATAGTCAAAACATCACAGAATGAGTCAAATGGAGTCAGAAACTGAGTAAGTGCACTGATATCACATTAGGGTGTGGCAATGCAAGTCAGATCTTGGTGGAGACATCTCTAGATCCAAAGATGGCATGACAGATGGACGGTGTTTCCAGACAAGGAAGTATTAATTCCAGAATTGAAGGGCATGAGTCAGGTGTCAAAGGGGGCTAGGGCATTGGGGGTCTGTGGGGCAATGGGAGCATATGTGATCACATCTCCCACCCTTTCATCCTCTCAGCAATGTTAACAAAAACTTCATGAATGGGGCTCTGATGGAGGAGGAGGAGAAGGGGGGATGTCTTCTGCTGGATCTTGCAGTAAGAAGGCAAGATGCATGTCATACTTGTCATGGATGCAATCAGGGAGGCTGGAGGACAGTAGATTATACTGCAGCTGTCGCAATGTGGGAAGAATGATGGATGAGATTGGAACAAAGATGGTGCAGGGAGCAGGGAGGAATGATCCATATGCTTCATCAAGAGGAGAGACTGAAATGACCACATAAGACCTTTCTAACTGAGTGACAGACCTGAGGCGACCAAAGAATGTCCTTCTGGAAGTCATACTGACAAGGAGAACATGCTGACCAAGCTGCATGGGATGGGACAGGGCTGACAACAACAGGATGAACCAGGGGGCTTCAGGATGGAAGCTGGTGGGAATGCCTGGCAGATATACATAGCCATTGTCTCTGGCAAATGAGACAAGCAAGATGATTGACAAAGAGGTGGTGTCATGACCATGACACCAGCATAAGCCCCTAATACCTACTCCGCCCTCCTCCGACATGTTCCCGCACTTCTCCGCCCTCCTCCGACGTGTTCCCATGCTCCTCCGACCCTCCCGACACATCTCCACACCTCTCCGAGTTCCCCTGTCCATGTTCTGACCAACTCCGCTCAACTCCGCCCTAAGGTTGGTCACATGGGCTGTCAGACTTGCGGCCCTGCATCCTAGATAGGGTTCCGCCCTCGTGTCGGTTTTCTCCATTCTTCCGCTTCTTCGGTATTTACCCTCTCTTCCTCGTTGTAGTAGTTTCCTTGTCTCAGTTAAGGTCCCCGTCGTCCCTACTCTCTATCCCTTGTGTCAGAAGGGCTCTAACCCACTATACACTTATTGGTTTACATTCTGTACTGCACCGCCCTTGACCTACATTGTATATAAGGCCATGTAGTACTCCGATGTAATCAGTACGAATATCGAATAAAGTCCCCACCTTCGACTCCCTCTCAGTCCCCTCTGGAGTTTCGTCTCCACTTCCTCTGAGTCCGCTCCGCCTCTGGAATACGAGGGCTGAGCTCGCGCAAGGGGGCAGCGCACTAGCTGAACCCAACACCCTCTCATCCGACCTCCGACCTCTGACCTCCGACTCTGACTCCAACCTCAGCCTCCAAGACTTTCCTTCATACCCCTCCGCTCACTGTTCGTCGAATATCTCACCACCCAGTGGTCGGATTCGCTTCGGACTTTGACCGCTGTACTCCGCAGCCCAACCCGCTCCAACTCCGCCCTAAGAAGGAGCCAGGGGTGTTGTCCGACCTTGACAGGTGGCCATGATTGATGGACTTAGCGAAATGAGCATCTGATGGATGGAGTGCTGTAGAAATGTGTAGGGTGCGAGGATCCTCTCCAAATTTGGAAGGAAGAATTGTGGGGCTGAGCACTTTAAGCGAGTGTGATAACCAAGTTGATATCTTTGGAAATGGTGGAGATATGATGAAAACTGGAATGCCATACACGGGTGCTAAAAACCTTTAATGCACGCTTAACTTGCTTCCTCTTTTCTCTTTAGCACTGACAACTCGTTCTTGTGCAAAGGATGACTGTTAATGTCCAGCAGTCTTTCTACACATGAGGCCTCTAGTCTTCATCTGCATGCATGGGCATTGTGCACAACTCATTGATGAGTTAGGCAGAGTCAGCTGTAACCATGTCCACAACACCTTTGGTGTGTGACACCAGGTTGACCAGAAGTACTTGGCTTTTACATAGACATTGTCACCCACTTTGAAGTCTGGGGCCAGCATGCGCTTGGCATCT
Organism: Pisolithus tinctorius; assembly: GCA_024663395.1. Lineage (NCBI taxonomy): Eukaryota > Fungi > Basidiomycota > Agaricomycetes > Boletales > Pisolithaceae > Pisolithus > Pisolithus tinctorius. The sequence continues at coordinate 112,854 of JANFAH010000049.1, read as the reverse complement.
GCCAGTCCCTGGTAGTGTTGCTGGGCAAGAGCCATTTCTTCACAGAGGTACTGGTGCAGTGAATCTAGGTCAACTGCATAATCATGAGCCCAGTTGGATGTGAGGTTGCACTCAGGGAAGACCAATATATTAGGGTGGTAACCCTTATTAGCAAAGAAGGGTGATACCCCAGTCATAGCACTGGGTGCATTGTTGTAAGCAAACTCAGCTAACAGTAGTAACTTGGCCCAGTTGTCCTGCTGATAGTTGCAGTAGACCCGGAGATACTGTTCAAGGGTCTGGTTGGTGCGCTCTGTCTGACCATCCCCCTCTGGGTGATACCCAGAGGTGAAATGTAGACACATGTCTAGAGCTTTACCTAGAGACCAGAAGAAGTGAGACACAAACTCTGATCCCTGGTCTGAGGTTACATGGGCTGGTACACCATGCTTAGAGAACACATGCATGAGGAAGAGCTTGGCAAGCTCAGGGGCTGTGATGGTGTCATGAGTAGGTATGAAGATGGCTTGCTTTGAGAGCCAGTTGACCACAACAAGGATGGCAGTAAAGCTGGTTGAGGCTGGGAGTTGCTCTATGAAATCCATCAAGATGGAATTCCATGGCTTCTCTGGAACTGGGAGTTGTTTGAGTAGGCCATAAGGCCAGTGGCAGGGTACCTTGGCCCAGGCACAGGTAGTACAAGACTGGACATAGTCTTTGACAAATGTCCTTAGGCCAGGCCAAGTGTACTCATGCCAGATGAGCTCTAGAGTTCTATTCTGGCTGAAGTGGCTGGATAAAGGGTGATCATGTTTAAACCTCAAGACACGAAGGTGAAGGTCGTTAGAGTCCGGTACATAGATTCTTCCATCTAGACAGAGGAAGCCAGTGTCATCAACTGACCACCAGGAGTCTGATGTGTCTGAGAACCAGACTTGGGCAACTGGGTCTGAGGGTAGGGCTGAGAGAATATCATTATGCAACTTCTCCACATCCATCAGTGCAATGGCACATAGGACCAGGTATTCAAGGTAGGTGGCGTGCAGGGAGGTGGCTAGCTGTTCCTGCATGAAGACTGGTCTGAGATTCTGTGGGTTGACCCAGGCATAGTTGCTATCCCCCTCTTTGGGGTAGATGTCCCATCATCTAGTTAGGGTGTCAGGCTTAGTACCGAGTTTACCAGGTCTGAACCGGATAACCATATTGAACTGGGACAAGAACTCAGACCAGCATGCCTGGCGCCAGGTTAAAACCTTTGAGGTGGAGAAGTACTCCAGGTTCTTGTGATCAGTGACAACATCAACCAGTACTGCAGAGCCTTCTAAGTAATGCCACCATGTCCAGAATGCTTCAAAGATTGCGAGTAACTCCTTATCATGGGTGTCATAATTTAGCTCTGGGGCTGTTAAGGTGCGAGAATAGAATGCAACTGGCTGGATTTGACCATCACCACCAGTGATGGACAGAATACCAGCTATGGCATAGTCAGAAGCATCAGTCTCGATGGTAATAGGAGCTTCCAGGGAAAAGTGAGTTAGGACCAGGGCAGTGGTGAAGGCCTGCTTGAGTTTGTTGAAAGACCAGTGGCACTCCTCAGAAAAATTCCAGGGAGCACCTTTGCATGTCAACCAGGTTAGAGGTACCACTATGTCCAAGTAGTTAAAAATGAACTGGCAATAGAAATTGGCAAAGCCCAGGAAGGACTGAATGTCCTCTACCTTCCAGGGCTCAGGCCAGTTGCAGATAGCTTTGACTTTCTCTGAAGACATGGTAAGGCCGGCCAGGGACAAGTGGTAACCCAAGTATTCCACAGAGTCTGAGTGGAATTCACACTTCTCCAGTTTGGCATACAGGCCATGCAACCAGAGCTGGCGAAGAACCTCCCAGACATGCTGCTTGTGTGATGACTCATCTCCAGAGTAGATTAAAATGTCGTCAAGGTAGATGACAACACAGACATCTAGCATATCTGCAAAGATTGAATTGATGAACCGCTGGAAGGTGGCCAGGGCATTGGTAAGACCGAAAGGCATCACCAACCACTTGTAAGACCCATAGCACATTCTGAAGGCAGTTTTCCACTCATCCCCAGGTGCAATCCAGATGAGGTGGTACATGTGCCTTAAGTCGATCTTGGTGTAGATTTTGGCACAACTAGGGGAGTCAAGTAGATCAGATATCAGTGGTAGGGGATACCGGTCCTTCTTGGTGAGCTTGTTAAGGCCCCAGAAGTCAACACATAACCAGAGTGAGCTGTCCTTCTTCTTTATGAAGAGGACCAGTGCAGCGTAGGGGGAAGAGGTGGGCCAGATGAAACTGGTAGTCAGGTTTTCGTCGATGAAGGCCCAGAGAGCTTGCAGCTTGACTGGGGATAGCGAGTAGATGGTTCCTACAGGTGGTGTAGTACCCTCTTCCAATTCGATCTTAAGGTCATACTCCTGGTGTGGGGGGAGAGTAGAAGCCTTGGCTTTGCTAAAGATGTCAGCAAAGTTGTGGTAGTCCCTTGGTACACTGGCCAGGTCTGGTGGAGGACCAGTAGAGGTAGACCAGGCCAGGACTGGGTCCAATGGGCATAGATGGAGTTGGAATTGGGTGGATCCCTCTAGTTTGCAAGCATGTACATATGCAGCTGCATTGATCAGGGTGATAGGGGGAGCTTTCAGGGGGGTGCAAACTGGTGAGTCAACAGATGGTACAGATGGCATGGGGCCAGGGTTGGGTTGGTCAGGTAGACCAGGTTTGGGAAGACTGGTTAAGACCAGTGTGGCAGGGGGTGTCAACAGGGTTGGCATTCCTCCTGTAGATGTCTGGAAAGTTAGACTGCTCAATACCCAATCAATCAATGGATTGTAGCAGGTGAGCCAGTCATGTCCAAGGACCATCTTACATTCAGAATCCAACAGGGCTAGAAACAGGGTTACCAGGGTGACATTGCCAGTCGCAAATTGAACCAAAAGATCTACTGCTTGGGTGATAATGAAACTTGATGACCCATCAAAGAGCTGGAGTTGGATAGGGGACACGGGATAAGGGGCAAAAGAGTGTTGATTAACAAAGTCTTTATCTATGAAGCTATGTGTGGAACCAGAGTCCACTAGTGTATGGAACCGGGGTAAATCATGACTGACAATAGAAACATGGGGGGTTAATGAGTTTGGATTAGAAAGAGTGGACACGTTGAGATGAGCCTCTGTGGGTGCACAGCCAGAGTCAATGCAGCTCTCAGTCTGTGCAGAGTCCTGAGAGCTGCTACCTATTTTTTTGCCTCAGGGGCAGAGCCCAAGGTTGAGGCCAGTGCTGCCTCAGAGGTGGCCACAGCATGAGCTTTGGCTTTCCCAGCTTTCTTGGGACACTTATCTGTGAAATGTCTGGTTCCCCCACAGAACATACAGAGGTTATTGTCTCTATGACACTTGTGCTCCTCCGGTGTCAACTTGCCATCCTTGCCCAGTTTGTTTGAGTCTGGCTTGAGTGTGTTAGAGCCAGTCTGACTGGTTGAGGTGGGTTTGGACTGGGATTGGTTACTGGAGTTGCTATTTCCAGGGATATTGCCAGTCTTGGATTTCTCTTGACCAGGCCCAGACTGATTGTTGTGACCAGGGTTGGGAGTAGACTTGCTACCAGAAGATGACCCCTGGTGCTTACTGGACCACTGAACCTCCTCTTTGCGCTCCCAGTAACGTGCATCAACCTCCTGGGCTAGGTGGCAAAGCTTGTGAAGGGTTCTTGGTTTGCCGACCCAGCAGACCTCATCTTTGATATGGTTGGGGAGACCAGTGTAGAAGAAGTGGCGCAGAGCACCATCACCATATCCCTGGACTTGTGAGGCAAGCCAGTTGAATTTGACCACGTACTTGTTGACCCGGTGATTATCTTTCATCTGGAGGTGGTCTAGCTGGCTTTCAGTGTCAGCCACCAGGTCATGGGGTCCAAAAGTAGTTTGAAGTTCTATGACAAACTCCTTCCAAGAGTCCATCCAGTAGGGCCAGTCCTCCAGGTCTTCAGTCCCAAGTAAGTCCGGTTCGAACCACTCGAGAGCCATCCCTTTCAGGAATGACTGCATGAAAGTGACCTTGGCTTGATCACTTTGAAAGGCCTGGGGCCAGTCCCAGGAGTTAAGTTCACACTGGATAAGAAATGCGTGCAGCTTCTTTGGGTCTGTCCCATCGAAGGTGTCTGGTTTGCACAACTTGGTTCTGGAGGATGACTCAGAGCCAGTGCGAGCATTGCATGTGAGGAGCTCAATGGCTTTAGCAAGGTTGTCCAGCACAGTTACACCTGGCTCGACATCATCTTCTGGGAGGGGTTCATCATCATCATTATCCAGGTCATCTCCCAGCCCATCATTGCCAGGACCATCATCACTGGAGTCATTACCACTGGGATTGAAGTCATCTGGTTCATCCGGGTCTGGTTCATCATCCAGATCATTAGTGGGTGTGAGAGGTTGATTAGGGATGGGGGTAGTGGATTTACAGGCTGAGAAGCCCCTGAAGTTATTGACTTCACTGGGCGACCTTCTGGCTGTCCCTAAGGACACCAGGGCAGCAGTGCAGTGCAAGTCAACTGCTGAGGTGGAATCTGGGTTGGTGGTAGCACATGCCCATGCTGCTTGGGTTCTAGTTTGGGTAGGCATGCTGAGAGAGTATTGTTCAAGACTTGGACAGAAAGGTGGTGACCCACACAAGTGTGAGTCTGAAATACTGTTAAGTCTGGGTCTCTTACCAGTCCAAGGCTGGTCCAGAGTCCAGTCAGGGGTCAGAGGGTAATATGAGTTACTAAGAGGTTTGGACTGTTGGACTTAGCAACTGATGGTGCAGTGCTATTCCCTTGCATGGGCCATAGTCTGGTCAAGAAGCAGAAGACAGAGGATCAGGGAGACCAGGTTAAGATGAGAACTAGTTTGATTTCAGACTGAGGCTAAACAGAATGTCCTATGGCTTAAATACTAGCAGTAACCTAAGTGTAACATAGCACTGGAGACCGGTCTGTGCTGGTGTCAAAGTCGGACAACACCCCTGGCTCCTTCTTAGGGCGGAGTTGGAGCGGGTTGGGCTGCGGAGTACAGCAGTCAAAGTCCGAAGTGAATCTGACCACTGGGTGGCAAGATATTCGACGAACAGTGAGCAGAGGGGTATGAAGGGAAGTTTTCGGAGGCTGAGGTCAGAGTCAGAGCTGGAGGTTGGACGAGAGGGTGTTGGGTTCAGCTAGTGCGCTGCCCCCTTGTGCGAGCTCAGCCCTCATATTTCAGAGGTGGAGCGGACTCAGAGGAAGTGGAGATGAAACTCTGGAGGGGACTGAGAGGGAGTCAAAGGTGGGGACTTTATTCGATATTCATACTGACTACATTGGAGTTGTCATGGCCATGACACCAGTGTAAGCCCCTAACACCTACTCCGCCCTCCTCCGATGTGTTCCCGCACTTCTCTGCCCTCTTCTGACATGTTCCCACGCTTCTCCGCCCTCCTCCGACGTGTTCCCATGCTCCTCCAACCCTCCCGACACATCTCCACACCTCTCCGAGGTCCCCTGTCCATGTTCTGACCAACTCCGCTGAACTCCGCCCTAAGGTTGGTCATGTGGGCTGTCAGACTTGTGGCCCTGCATTCTAGATAGGGTTCCACCCTCATGTCGGTTTTCTCCATTCTTCCGCTCCTTCGGTGTTTACCCTCTCTTCCTCATTGTAGTAGTTTCTTTGTCTCAGTTAAGGTCCCCGTCATCCCTACCCTCTATCCCTTGTGTCAGAAGGACTCTAACCCACTATACACTTATTGGTTTACATTCCGTACTGCACTGCCCTTGACCTACATTGTATATAAGGCCACATAGTACTCCGATGTAATCAGTACGAATATCGAATAAAGTCCCCACCTTCGACTCTCTCTCAGTCCCCTCTGGAGTTTTGTCTCCACTTCCTCTGAGTCCGCTCCACCTCTGAAATACGAGGGCTGAGCTCGCGCAAGGGGGCAGCGCACTAGCTGAACCCAACGCCCTCTCATCTGACCTCCGACTCCGACTCCGACCTCAGCCTCCGAAACTTCCCTTCATACCCCTCCACTCACTGTTCGTCGAATATCTCACCACCCAGTGGTCGGATTCGCTTCGGACTTTGACCGCTGTACTCCGCAGCCCAACCCGCTCCAACTCCGCCCTAAGAAGGAGCCAGGGGTGTTGTCCAACTTTGACAGGAGTACTACGTGGCCTTATATATGATGTAGGTCAAGGGCAGTGCAGTACAGAATGTAAACCAATAAGTGTATAGTGGGTTAGAGTCCTTCTGACACAAGGGATAGAGGGTAGGGATGATGGGGACCTTAACTGAGACAAGGAAACTACTACAACGAGGAAGAGAGGGTAAATACCAAAGGAGCAGAAGAATGGAGAAAACCGACACGAGGGCGGAACCCTATTGTCATAACCGTGCGTTCGTCATAGGTCTTTACTCACTCCGCAACCTTTTCCACCGGTCATTCGCTCACTCCGCACCAACTCCGCCCACCTTCTGTCATCTACGAACCATCTCCGCTCCGACTGTTGTTGGACTTGTGTTACTCTCCTACCGGACCAAGCGGTCCGTTCTCTGAGGGGTCATGTGACTACCTTCGCAGTCAGGTACTCTGCAGTGCGCTCACCGCATGGTCCAGTGTCTGGACTATTTCCTTTTCTAGATGTTCTGTGTTACCCGTTCATATGTCCTCCGTCTACCCTTCATTCGTCATCCAGGAAATTTTACTTGAAAATTTATGAGTCTCCATATGTCAGTTCCGATTCCAGTTACTGTACCTCCATAGCAGTATAAAAGCATGTACTGTACTCTGCTGTTCTTCAGTACGAATATCAACTTAGTTCCTACTCCCTCTGATTCCATCTTCTGTCTGTCGGAGTTATCTCCGACTATCTGTCTGTACTCTCCCTCTGAAATACGAGGGCTGAGATCGTGCAAGGGGGTAGCGCACGAGCTAAACCCGACGCCCTCACTCTGCTCCGCCTCTGTCTCGGCGGACTTTGTTCCTGCCACCACTCCGCTAGTCGGAGTTCTGTTCTTCTGTGTCGGACTTGCTTCTGGACCCTTCTCTAGACCTTGTTAAGTGTCGGAGTTGATCGGAGTAGGCCCGGACTTGACAGTATATTCGTACTCACACTTGTACGGTCTCCTTTTCTGTCTTCCAAAAAACTTATGCCATCATGAGAACTTGAGCTCAATCCCAAAGAGAGGTCGCTGAGAACCTCGCTGCAGCGCTAGCTAATCTGCGTCGACTCCCTTCCATCGTCGAACAGTTCCAATCCTTCTCTGCTCAATGCCGCTCTCGCACTGAAGGCAAAAGTGCTTCGCAAGCTGGTCACTCCGACCTCCACCCATCAGCCTTCCATACTCCGTCTCCTCGTAACCGAGATGATGGACCTGACCCCAACCCTGACTACCCTGATGGTGACCCCAACGGCGGGGGCAGCGGTGATGGGGATATCCCTGAAGACCCGGCTGAGCCGCCAGAGGATCCCCTCGTAGCTCTTGCTAGAGCTGTCCATGCACTTGCGCAGTCTAGTTCGCGCACTGGGGACTCTGCTCCGAAAACCAAAGTCCGTGAGCCTGATACCTTCAACGGCTCCAACCCTAAAAAACTCCACGAGTTCCTCATTCAGTGTGAGCTGAACTTCCAAGACCGCCCCCATGCATTCCGCTCCAACAGAGCCAAGGTTACCTTCACTCAATCTTATCTTAAGGGTATGGCCCTGGCTTGGTTTGAGCCAGATTTGCTAAACCCCGACAACTATGACCGCCCACTCTGGATGGACGACTACCATGAGTTCTTACAAGAGCTCACAGCTAATTTTGGTCCGCACGATGCTATAGCAGATGCTGTCCAACAACTCAAGAACCTTACCATGAAGGACAGTTCTCATATTACCAAATATGTCGTGGAGTTCAATCACTGGGCTTCGCAAGTCAAGGACTACGGTGTCAGTGCACTCCGCCACTGCTTCTATAGCGGACTTCCAGACCGCATCAAAGACGAGATCGCTCACATCGGTAGGCCTTCTACCCTTGCACAACTCCGCGAACTTGCCCAGACCATCGATGCACGCTACTGGGAGCGCAAAGCAGAGATCTCATGCACCTCCAAGTCCACCCCCGACAAGTCGCAGTCCTCCAACTCCGACAACAAGAGTAAATCGTCATCCTCCGCCTCCACTCCAAAGTCCGACACCAAGGGCAAGGGCAGGCAGAAAGATCCACCCAAGTCCGACACGTCTAAGTCCGATATTGCCCACCTTCTGGGTAAGGATGGCAAACTCACCTCCACTGAGCGCCAGCGCAGGATGAAAAACAACCTCTGCCTCTTCTGTGGCGAGGCTGGCCACTCCGCTAAGGACTGTCCCAAGTCCACCTCTCGTGCAGCCAAAGCCCATGCAGCTATGGCTGGAACTCTGCCTACTCCGCCTGCGGAGCAGGCAGAGCCAAAAAATTAGTCCGCTCCTCCAGGGAGCTCGCACAGCCTGGAGGAAGCGTTGAACCCAACTGTGCGCCACCAGACATCCGACTCAACGCATCCGCTCTTTCTAGTCCCAACTCTTTACTTCTGTCTGTAACTCTTCCGGATTATTCTGTTGATACTTTTTCTGCGTTGATCGATTCTGGTTCTTCTCATTGCTTTGTAGACCTGTCTGTAATTAAAAAATATGCCATTCCTGTTTCCTCCATTTCTCCGCCAATTCCACTCCGCTTGTTCGATGGTAGTACAAACGCTGTCATTTCTCAAGAGGTAGATCTTTCCCTCCGCTTTCCTTCCAGTGATGTCAATTCCGTTTCATTTTATGTTACTCCGTTGGATTCTTCATGTTCACTGGTACTAGGACACAACTGGCTCACCCGCTTCAATCCGTCGATTGACTGGGTATTGGGCAGTATATCGTTCAAACCATCGTTACAGGGAATGCCGACACCCCAGGCGCCTTCGTCACCTTCCGCTGCGACCTCCGCTCCAGATCCGACACCCTCCACTCCGTTTGCAGCTCTGACTGCACCTCCGACAGACTCGCCACGCTCCGCTCCGCTTGTCTCACTCATCAATGCTGCTGCATATGTCAGAGCCTGTGCTCTCCCTGGCTCTAGACAGTTCTGCTTACAGCTTTCCGCTGATGATGTGAAGCTTCGTGTGTCCTCCACTTCATCTCCGCCTCCTGACCTCTCCTCGGTTCCTCCTGAGTATCATGAGTTCACTGATGTCTTTAGTAAAGACAAGGCCACAGAACTTCCGCCACACCGCTCGTTTGATCTCAAGATTGACCTTGAGGAAGGAGCTTCTCCGCCCATTGGCACGATCTACTCTCTTTCTCCGCCAGAGCTTGAAGCTCTCCGCACCTTCATTGACAAGCATCTTGGCTACAGTTTCATCAAGCAGTCCACCTCCACTCACGGTGCCCCTGTCCTCTTTGTAAAGAAGAAGGACGGTTCACTCCGCCTCTGTGTAGACTATCGAGGACTCAACAAAATCACAAAAAAAGACTGCTATCTGCTGCCGCTCATTTCCGACCTACTTGACTCCCCAAGCCACGCTAAAGTCTATACCAAGATCGACCTCTGCCATGCCTATCATCTAGTCCGCATTGCAGATGGAGATGAATGGAAAACAGCATTCCGCACTCGTTATGGTTCTTACGAGTGGTGGGTAATGCCATTTGGTCTGACTAACGTGCCTGTGGCCTTCCAGTGATTCGTCAATAGCATCTTTGCAGACATGCTCGATGTCTGCGTTGTGGTGTACCTCAATGACATCTTAATCTATTTGCAGGACATGGAGTCGCATCGCGAACACGTAAAAGAGGTACTCCACCGCCTTCGAAAGCATGGTCTTTATGCCAAGCCAGAGAAGTGTGAGTTTCACTCCAACTCCGTCGAGTACCTCGGTTATGTTCTTTCTCCCTCTGGTCTCACCATGTCCGCTGAGATGGTTCAGGCAGTCTGTGACTGGCCTGAGCCGCAGAAGGTGCAAGACATCCAGTCTTTCCTTGGTTTCGCAAATTTCTATAGACGATTCATTAATAACTACTCCGACATCGTCGTTCCACTCACTTGCCTCATGCGAAAGGGTGCTCCTTGGAACTTTTCCAAGGAGTGCTGCTCCGCTTTCCTCCGCCTGAAGGATGCCTTCAGCTCCACTCCCATTCTCACTCATTGGGTCCCTGACGCTCCGCTTACAGTGGAAACTGATGCCTCTGACTATGCCATTGCTGGCATTTTGTCGATCACCTGCTCTGACGGTGAACTCCACCCAGTCACTTTCTACTCCCGCACCATGACCACGCCAGAACTCAACTATGATACCCATGACAAGGAGCTGTTGGCTATCTTCAAGGCCTTCCACCATTGGCGGCATTACTTAGAAGGCTCCGCCTTACCTGTCGACATGGTGACAGACCACAAAAACCTTGAGTACTTTTCCACCTCTAAGGTTCTCACCCGTCGACAGGCCCGCTGGTCGGAGTACCTTTCCCAGTTTAATCTTTCCATCCGCTTCCGACCTGGCCGCTTAGGAGCCAAACCCGACGCACTTATGCGACATTGGGATGTCTACCCAAAAGGGGGGGATAGGGACTACGCGCAGGTAAATCCTCACAATCTCCGCCCTATGTTTACACAGGAGCAACTCGCATCATCCCTCTGTACCACTACCCTCATGGCACCTGTGCTCCATGCCACCATGGTCTTCGATGTTGAGTGCTTGCACTCCGACATCATCTCTGCCCTACCATCCGACCCTGTCTCCGCCAGCCATCTTCCAACTCCGACTAAGCCTCGGTGGTCCTTGGACTCCAACGGCCTACTCCACCTTGACGGTCGCATCTTTGTCCCTGACATTGATGATCTCCGCCTTCAAGTGCTTTGGTTCAAGCATGATCATCCTCTAGCAGGCCATTTCGGGCAAAACTGCACCTTAGAACTCGTCTGCAGGGACTACGTGTGGCCCAACCTCTGCTCCGATGTAAAGGAATACGTCAGGTCTTGCACCGCCTGTGGATGGAGCAAAACTCCGCATCACCGCCCTTATGGTCTACTGAAGCAACTCCCCATCCCAGAGAGACCTTGGAACTCAATCTCCATGGACTTCATCGAACACCTCCCCAACTCCGATGGCTACTCCGCCATACTCGTGGTAGTGGACCGCCTCTCAAAGCAAGCGGTGTTCATCCCCACCCACGACTCCGTCACCTCCGCCGAACTCGCTAAGCTCTTCCTAGCCCATGTCTTCTCCAAGCACGGAGTACCAGCTAATGTCACCTCCGACAGAGGTCCCGAGTTCATCTCACACTTCTTCCACTCTCTAGGAAAGGCCCTCGATATGCGCCTTCACTTCACTTCGGGTTACCACCCAGAAGGCGATGGCCAGACCGAGCAAACGAACCAGACCCTCGAGCAGTACCTTCGTGTCTACTGTAACTACCAACAAGACAATTGGGCGGAGCTCTTACCTCTAGTGGAGTTCGCTTTCAACAACGCACCAAGTGCGACTACTGGAGTCTCCCTTCTTCGCTAACAAGGGATACCATCCAAACTTGTCTGTGGTCCCTGACCAAGACTTTACCTCTCCGAGGGCTCACGACTACATCATCGAGCTCTCCGCCCTTCATGATTTCCTCTGCTCCGAAATGTCCGCCACTCAACAGTGCTACCAGGGTCCAGCAGATGCCAAATGCATACCTCCGCCTGAGTTCAAGGTTGGAGAACAGGCCTACGTCAAAGCCAAGTACTTCCGCTCCACTCGCCCTTCGGAAAAACTCTCCGAAAAGTACTTAGGTCCATTCACCATCTTGGCCAGGCCAGGTATGCACTCCGTCACCCTTAAGCTCCCTGACTCTATGCACTCGGTACATCCGGTCTTCCATGTCTCACAACTGGAAGCCGCAGCGGCTAACCCTTTCCCAAACCGACAACAACCTCTGCCTCCGCCGGTGGATGTCGATGGTGACCTTGAGTACGAAGTATCAGAGATACTCGACTCTAAGGTGGACTGCCGCTGCCGCCACTGTCAACTCTTGTACCTGGTCCGCTGGGCTGGTTACAAGAACACCAACGAAGAAACCTCTTGGTTGCTTGCAACTGAGCTAGATCACACTTCCAACATAGTTTCTGCTTTCCATGAACGCTATCCGCACAAACCTGGCCCATACCAACCTCCACCATAAACTCCGCCCACATAACCTTCCTCCGCTGGCCAACTCCGCCCCTCACCGAACTACCTTAAGTACCTTAGCATTTTCTCCGCTTGTCTATTTCACTTCTCAGAGTCATGAACAAAAGTCACAAGTCTATTTCGTAGTAGTACAAAAATATACAAACTAAAGACAAAAAAAAAAAAAAAAAAGAAAAGAAAAACAAAACTACTCTACTCTTCCATCGCTTGTTCTCTGCCACCCTCCTGTTCTTCTCCGCCTTCCTTCTCCCCTCCGACATCTTCCTCTTCCTCGTTATCCCCCTCTGCACCTTCGTCCGCTTCCTCGTTCTTGTCCTCCGCCTCTGACTGAGGTCTCTTCCATCCCCCACCACTGCGCTCGAGCTCAGCCATCCTGGCCTCTCGTGCATCCTCCCTCCTCCTCATCTCTGCCCACTCTGCCCAGGCACGGTACAGCACCCACTCATTGGCGGTCCGCTCTGCAGCCACTGCCATCCGCTCCGCTGCCTCTGCCATCCTCTCAAAGGCCAGCGCAGCGGTCTCATGCGCTTTGGCCTGCCTCTCCATGGCCTGCAGCTGCCGCTCCCTCTCCCATTCCACCCACCGCATGTGTACCCCTGCCCCTGAGGGACCCTCGAGGGGGGTCGCTGGCTTGTCTTCTCCGCCTACCTCCCGCTCATCATCCGCTTCCTCCATCTCTGTCGCTTTCTCCTTTCCCTTTCCTTGTGTCCTCTTCTTCTTCTCTCCTCGGGAGCTCCCCGTCCCTGCTCTCTTCCACGAGGGCCCCACCGCCACCTCTTCCTGCGTCCAACTGCAGGTCTTCTTCTTGTTGTGACAGGGCATGCAGGCCCTGGTTTTACCTTGTCCCGGCTCGCACTGCCCTGCTGTCAGACTCGCTATACAGCGAGTGCAGGGGGCCCTTCTGGTCGTGGTGACCACCACAGAGGCCCCAGGGACCTTCTGGGTGGTGTTGACGTCGTACACCGCGCCGGTTAACCTGAGGTAGGGTAAGGTCAAAACATAAAAAATAAAAATTGAGTCAGCTCCACCTGACTCACAGTACTCCGCCACTCACCTCTGTGTGGCCTCGTCTCGCCTGGCCTGGGCCCTCTCCGCAGAGGCCCTCTGCCTCTGCCTTTCTGCCTCCTCCTCTGCCACCTTCTTCCTTTGAGCCTCCTCTTCCTCCTCCGCTCTCTTCCTCTGCTCTGCCTCCAACCTCTCCTCCTCTGCCTTCTGCCTCTTGGCCTCCTCACGCTTGGCCTTGCACTCTGCTTCGCGTTCTCTCTCTCTCCGCTCGGTCTCCTCTCGTCGGCGCGCCTTCTCCATGGACTTCTCCCGCTCGGTGTCGGTGGAGTTGTCAGTGAGGACGACCAGTTCTTCATCCGCGACTTGAGAGTAGTCGCGGACGTGGCCAGGGGTTGGCTGGGGGGTGTTGCTCTGGCGCTGGGAAGGCATGATGATGGGAGGACAGGACGAAGGTTCAGTACCCTAACACATGTTTTTAAGTGGTACTTCGAACTCTGACGGAGCTCCACCGTGGCTAAAGCCATTATCCTCGAGGCATCAAAGTAATTTCAAATGATCAACTCGTGTTGATCTCATTCCATACATATGGCCTTCAGGGGTTCAGGCCCTAAGGGGGGGGCACTGTCATAACCGTGCGTTTGTCATAGGTCTTTACTCACTCCGCAACCTTTTCCGCCAGTCATTCGCTCACTCTGCACCAACTCCGCCCACCTTCTGTCATCTACGAACCATCTCCGCTCTGACTGTTGTTGGACTTGTGTTACTCTCCTACCGGACCAAGCAGTCCGTTCTCTGAGGGGTCATGTGACTACCTTCGCAGTCAGGTACTCTGCAGTGCGCTCACCGCATGGTCCAGCGTCTGGACTATTTCCTTTTCTAGATGTTCTGTGTTACCCGTTCATATGTCCTCCATCTACCCTTCATTCGTCATCCAGGAAATTTTACTTGAAAATTTATGAGTCTCCATATGTCAGTTCCGATTCCGGTTACTGTACCTCCGTAGCAGTATAAAAGCATGTACTGTACTCCGCTGTTCTTCAGTACGAATATCAACTTAGTTCCTACTCCCTCTGATTCCGTCTTCTGTCTGTCGGAGTTATCTCTGACTATCCGTCTGTACTCTCCCTCTGAAATACGAGGGCTGAGATCGTGCAAGGGGGTAGTGCACGAGCTAAACCCGACGCCCTCACTCTGCTCCGCCTCTGTCTCGGCGGACTTCGTTCCTGCCACCACTCCGCTAGTCGGAGTTCTGTTCTTCTGTGTCGGACTTGCTTCCAGACCCTTCTCTAGACCTTGTTAAGCGTCAGAGTTGATCGGAGTAGGCCCGGACTTGACACCTATCTAGAATGCAGGGCCACAAGTCCAACAGCCCATGTGACCAACCTTAGGGCGGAGTTGAGCAGAGTTGGTCAGAACATGGACAGGGGACCTCAGAGAGGTGTGGAGATGTGTCGGGAGGGTCAGAGGAGTGCAGGAACACGTCGGAGGAGGGTGGAGAAGCATGGGAACATGTCGGAAGAGGGCAGAGAAGTGTGGGAACATGTTGGAGGAGGGCGGAGTAGGTGTTAGGGGCTTACACTGGTGTCATGGTCATGACAGCCGGTACAGCAATGATTGGTAAACACATTGGTAAGTAGTGTTACAAAGAATCTTATCAAGCAAAGACTATGAACAAGGGATTACCAGGAACCAGGGCAGGACATGTGGCTGGGCTGGGTGTTACACTGGCCCAGTACCAACTGAGAGGACAACTTGACTGGGCACTGCCTTGCAGTGCCTCATGAGCTAACACGTTTCTGGGTCAAAGGGTTAAGGCCAGGACTGGGGCAAGGGTTGGATGGGACTGGTTGAGACCAGGGTAGAGCCAGTCTGGGGTGGTCTGGGCAGGGTCATGACAGATCTTATTGACATTGGCTTGGATACATATCAGCAGGGCACTGTTACTCCAAATCTCTAATCTTCTACCTACAAAGATGTATGTTATAAGGCATTGTGGCACCATGTGCAATGTCTCAAGTCTCTAGTCTTCTAGCTATGAAGAAATATGTTCTAAGGCATTGTGGGGTTGAATATTGGGTGTGAACATGAACACAGTAAACAAGGTGCCTGCCATGCAAAACAGCCTTATTCTGTGCCATGGATATGACATCCTCAATCAGTTGCAGGAGCCATTCAACAAGGGTTTGGTGATTTGAGCACAAGCCCCAACTAACAGCACTAACTACCAAACATGTCTAGGGATTCTTCCTGGCAGTTTTCAAAGGGAAAAACTGACTTTTGCACTTTCCACAGACCTCAGTGTAACCCAAAAAACTACTTCACATAATGGTTCTGTGCTTGTAGCAAGGACAGCACAATTGAGGCTCATAGTCCACAGTTAATATAAAGCAGAAAGCTCAGACGAAGTATATCACTACACACATTTGACATAGGAAACTAAGGAACACAAATTGCAATCATACTGTGAGTTATGTAACTGATTATGACGTCACTACACAATTGCAAACCCATTAGCGGAGCAATAGACCTAACAGCAACGGAAACTTACTATAGCTGGCAGGATCGATATGCTCTGGCAACTCTGGAACAGCAACTTCGAAGCGAGATTGAATAGCTGCCATCACCTGCTGATCACTCTCGCTGGAGACAAAGGTAATAGCAAGGCCTTTAGTGCCAAAGCGTCCCGCACGGCCGACCCGGTGGAGATAACTATCTGCATCTGGAGGGCAGTCATAGTTCACCACTATGTTCACTCGTTCCACATCAATGCCACGACCGAAAATATCGGTGGCAACAAGTATCCGCTTTTCAAAAGCCTTGAAAGCCGTGTAACGCTTGATACTTCAACACAATGAGAAGAAAGATTTGGTAGCAATGGTGTAGTTCCTACCGTTCTTCCTGTGCGAGGCCGGAATGGATGCTGATGGAGGGGAAGTTGCACGACACCAGCAACTTGTCCAACTCAATTGCTCGCGCGACTGATTTTACGAAGATCACGACCTGTGTCCCATGTGAGAATAAACAACTCCATCGAATCAATAAATAACTACCTGGTTGAATTCAAGCGTGTCCAACAGCTCATTCAGCTTCCTGTTCTTGCCATTCTCCTCCAGTTTGACGTAATGTTGTTGCAAGCCGTGCAAAGTCAACTTAGTCTCGTCGTCGACGAATATTTCAAGCGGCTGTCAAAACAACTAAGAATAACGATGCGGAATCAAGACGAAAGAAAACTTGCGTTCGCCATGAACTTCTTGCAAGTGACCCGAATCTCCTTCGACAACGTAGCACTGAACATCATAACTTGCTTGTGGTGAGGAGTCGCTCGGAATATCTCTTGAACATCTCGGCGCATGTCTGCAGGGCGGAGAAGAGGCGAGGGCAGTTAGATTCTGTAGGGGCGAGCGAAGACATCGGAAGTAGCCGAATTCCCCTTGGGACTGACCAAGTTGCTCAAGCATTTTGTCACACTCGTCCAACGTGAAGTGTTTCACATTCTTTGCGTCCAGAATTTTGTCCCTGACGAGAGCGTTCAGCCGACCTGGAGTGGCTACGACGATGTGGGGGCACCGGTTCCTGTCACGAAGTAATTCTGCGTCTTTCTGGACGGGAGTGCCTCCATAGAAAGTATGGACGCGGACGTCGGGCATATACTTCGCGAACCGTGTATACTCGTTTTTTATTTGGAACGCAAGTTCCCTGGTATGGCAGAGGACGATGACGGATACTTCTCCGTTCACAGGCTCCAACTGCTGGAGAGTCGCAAGTACAAAGACGGCAGTCTTGCCATGACCCGACTTTGCCTGACAAAGGACATCCATGCCCAAAACTGCCTGAGGAATACATTCTTGTTGAACTGCATTGCCATTTAAATTAGTTAGACCGTAGCATTGACTTGGATGAAGAGCATACCTTCGGAGGGATGCTCGAAACCCAAATCACTGATCGCACGCAACAATTCAGGTTTAAGTAGGAAGTCCCTGTGCATTAACGCTGAGGTCAGTACAAGCCCCCGAAGAAGAACACATAATTCATACCTGAAACCAGTGGAATGTATGCCTGAGAAGTTTTTCTTCTCTTTTTCCGCATCAACATCTGCCGTTGCTGACACGCCAGCCCCGTTCGTAGCAGCAGCTCCGTTAGGAACAACGTCGTCCTCGTCCTCGTAATTGACAAGATCTTCGTTGTCGTGCAGGCTCATCTTAGTCGAATAACTTTGACAGATGGGGTAGGCGTCGCAGCTGAGCAGGTTCGAGGTCAAAGCAGTGGCAGCTTGACGGAGTTTGAAACTTTCCTTTCCAATGGCTTATGTAATTCCCCATGAGTAACCAAGATCAAGGCAGCACAAATGGTAGCACTACATCAGTTAAAATATCGTTGCTAGAGCACCGTCCTCACGACCCGTGTCATCCATGGCCGCCAGAAGCCTGTTACTCGGGCCATTCTTACCGAACGTGAAACCCACCCACACTCCTCTGGAGGTCGGCTCATCCTTCTCTCGAACCTTCTCCACATTCTTCTGTTTCTCCTGCACCTCAGCATACTTTGCCATATCTTCTGGGGACGTGAAATCGTCATAATAACCTGTGTCGATCTCCGAGTCTAATGCCGGAACGAACGGAGCACGAGTAGAACGTAGGTCCTCCCACTTGACGCCATCAAAAAACGGATGTCCAGCTACCTGCGTCAGCGACGAGTAGCGGACGCTTGAGTGCGAAATAAGCCTAAATGGCGCGGTTTAAAAAGCATCAATAAGACTTCAAACCTCTCACCTTGTTACGGCATCCCAAGCAATGTCCGTCAAGTTGAAAATGAGGTCCTCTGGTTTGTCATATTCCGGTCTTCGCAGCACCTTCGTCCAATTTTTAAGGTTAGTCCAGGTTTCTTCAGGTGTGCTTCCGCTAAACGGAGGGAATCCAGCCAGGAATTCGAAAAAGATACATCCCAAAGACCAATAATCCACGGAGTAAGTGTATGGCTTGCCGCGTAGAACCTCAGGTGCCATGTAATCGGGGGACCCCACGATGGAATCCGCATAACGGGGATCTTCGCGCCTGATAGAACGGTATATCGATCGCCTCTCAAGCGTGGACCGATATACGACTTGATTGTCCTTGACTTTGTCCAGCTTTATTTTCAGAGATTCGATTCGCTTTGGGTTCAGAGCACCCGTAGCCAAGCCGAAGTCAGTCAACTTGACGTGACCGGTGCCATCCACCAGGAAGTTCTGTGGTTCGTAAGTATGGAATGCACATAATGAGCGACATTTCTAAGAAACAAACCTCAGGCTTCAAATCGCGATGGATGTAACCTAATTTATGAAGCTCGTTCACAGCAACAAACATTTCACTTATGTAAAATCGAGCGTGTTCCTCCTTCAAGACTCCAGAGTTGTTGAGAAGAGTTCTGAAATCACCACCAGGGACATATTCCATCGCGAGGTACACGTTTTCAGAGTCCTGAAAGGCGTAGAGCAGGCGAACGAGCCAAGGCGTCTTGGTTGCCGTCAATATGTCCCGTTCTACCAAAACATGTCTCACCTTGAAAAGATATCAACGATTATACAATGGTCGCGATATTCAACGTACTTCATCCATCTTGGACAACGTCCGCTTCCGCATCTTCTTTAGAGCGCATACTTCCCCGGTTTCCTGCTTTCTAGCCAAAAACACTTCGCCATATCCACCCTGTCCGACTTGCGCTATGATGTGAAATTGTTCGACCCTGAGTTTTGCGCGACGCTTCCGTAGTAACACACGTTCACGTCCACAGTAAGACTTGAACTCTGCAGCGAACTCTGGGGCTGTCAGCTGACGTTTGGACGTATCCGCATCGAATCGTGCTCGTCTCTCCTTCCTTGCTGCAAGATAACCCAAACATTGAAAGTAGTAATCCAAAAAATCTTCGATCGAATAAAGCCACAATCAGCGATAAGATCCAGACTGAAAAGACAGAAGAGAATTCGTACAAAGCTGAGCTACCGTTGCCTTTCGCTTGACTTCCGAGCTTTCCAGAAGCTCCCTCTCCCATAGCTTTAGCCCCGTGGCTTTCACAGTCGTGGCCTGTTTAGTGGTGTCCATGTTGATATCGTCGTTCCACTGATCTCCTCTGGCTGTTCCCATATGAATATCTCTAAGCCCCATCGTTATTCCTTTGGCGGTATCCATATGGATGTCTCGATAGTGCGATGTCGCGATTTTCTTTGCCATCTCCAAGATCCCGTGGTATATCTATTGGGATCTATAGGGAATGGAGGTGCAGCGGTTCACGGCATGCATGGTTTCCAAGTCACGTGAACGACGCGCGACCCAAACGCGTCCAAGTCTTGTAATTTAGTCCAATCGCAGGTACAGAACGGTCGAGCATGAGCATGAGACACACACACGTCGACCTCGCGTCGGTCCTCGCAGAACCAAACCCTCAAATCGACCTAAGACTCTCCGCGTATGAGATATCGACAGGCAATTTCCTCAAGGCCGTCACGCACTACACCAACCGTGCCATCGCTGAGATTACAAAGCACAGAACTGCACAAGAAGCTGACAAGAGGCGGCTCGCTGAGAGGATCCAAGCAGTAGAGGCGGAGACAAACCAATGCAAGCTAAGGGAGATCGAGTTGCTGGCAGGTACCCTTACCCTCTTATTCCCTACCCCTCGTCTCCGTTCACCAGTTCCCAGTTCTCAGCAAGGAGCAGGAAGAACGGAGAGATTCGGAGCAGTCCGTTTCTGCGCTCAAGCACCAACTCGCATCCATACGCGAACAATGTGCTGTTATAGATGCGGAGGTTGAACAATATCGTGCAATCGCTTCAACCCTTCGACGAGGTGAAGCGAATTTCCCTCTCGAGCTGAGCCATCCAGGTTGACAGATGGAAACATTACAGAAAGACAGCGCGAGGAGGATATCCTCCGTACCCACGCGGCGGAAGTGGTAACGGAGTTCGCGGCTTACCAGTCGTGCTTATGCTGCCACATAGAGGGAGTTGAAGCCGACCAGCTTCTCATACGCTTCTCGCATGTGGACGAAGCCAATCCAGATAGAGAATTCAGCTTTGTTCTTGACGTTTCAGCTCCATCATACAACGGTTTGTTCCGCTTGTTCGCCTTGTCAAAAGATGTTGACACACTCACTTAGTGATCACCACCACACCCCCTCTCCCCACCTTGCCCATCCTCTTGAATGATCTCAAAGAAACGGGGAACATATATCGCTTTATTAAACTTATGCGCATGGCATTTTCCGAATCTCTGCACTCGCGTTCCTAAAGTGTCTCGTGTGGTGGTGACGTTCCAGAAGTCTATGGATTTATCATTCTTCATTATCTACCATCCAACCAGTCTTATCCCTAACTCCACCAGTGCTACCTAGCTTGACCTTGGTTTTCGCCTTTCTTCCTCCGAGTTCTTTGTACATCTCTCGCATCTCCACTTTACTGGGGCGACTTTGCTCTTCATCTTCGAGTCTCCACCTTTCTTCGTTCCTCTCCTTTGGTGTTTGGTAGCCCCTCCTCGATGGTGAAGTCCGTCCCGAACCACTCGGATGCAATGGGTACGAAGGGGTCGATTTATTGGAAACCAGTTTCGAGTACGCGAGACGCTGTGCACAGTGGAACATGAGCTTATCGATGTCTCGCAGCACGATCGGTCACGGACCCAGTTTTCCCTGGACTCCCTGCGAGTCCATTTTCCAGGAGGCAAGGCATCTTCAAGGAAACTCTCTTTCCTACACTGTGAGAACCACACTGTATACCAAGTTAGTCTCGTTCCGGACGAGCTCCATTGAATACATACTGTAATTGAGTGTCTGGCTCTTGTTCCACTTCCGCGAAACCCTCGAGCACGCTGCAAGGTCTGAGACATCTAGCCAACGAAAGATACGCTGGGATATTTGTGTTGGAAATGCCCTCAATGGGTCTGTAGACCGCGATCTGGTGGATGTCAACGGTGCCAAGCCCTCACGCAGATGCGAGCGGGGAGTTGGTGATCCAGGTCGAGATGCGGGTCGCGAAGATGCGCGAGATCGCGCAGGTGTTCCTGGAGACGAAAACTGGAACGGAAATGAGTGCGATCGCACACGAATGACGACTTTGAGCACCTACAACGTTGATGAGCTCGTCGTCAGTGTCCACCTCAGGCTGGGACCGTGTCGATGACGTATTTGAAACCGACTTGCGATCGTCCAGAGTGAGCGATTTCAGAACATCTAGTCTTAGACTCATTGTGCACCATACACCAGCTAAAAAGTTCAGAGATGAGTACTGATGCCGTCTGAGTCCTCGATAGCTTCCACTAATAATAATCCATGACGTCAACCTGGACTGCACAGCCACTCTATCAAACCGTAGTGAACAACGACCAGACACCCTTCGCGTACCCAATAACCTCGTCAGCGCCCAGCTTGCTCTCTCCAAATATTCGGTCTACGAAGGTGATAGGCACCTCTCCAACTGTGTATCCCAATGCACGCGCCCGAACCATCATCTCCATCTGAAATACATATCCCCGGGACACCGTCAAGGAGATAATGTGGCGCAGAACGGGTAGTCGATATAGCCTTTTCAACGGCATCAGCGATGGGTGAACGGCACAAATTTTAATTGGAAACAGACCGGAAGCTGCCTGTGAGGTCGCTGACACCGGGATTTAGCACAGTGGCAGCTAAAAAGTTAGCGCCTCTCGAAACGAGCTTGCGCTTCAGATCCCAGCCATGAACACCTCCTGGCTGCGCATCAGACAATGCAGGGGTCGCCGTTGAACGGTACCGCGTGCCAGTGACAATGTCCAGATTATACGCCTTCTGCAACCTGCAAGCCCTGTCAGTGCACATTGGCCAAACAGCCATGGTAACGTACTTGATGAACTGAGGAATGAATTTGGGCTATGTGCACATGGTCAACAGCCTCTTCGTCATAGTCCAGCTTGGTAACATACGTGATGCGAAAAGTCTGCGTCCATGATGATGACGAAGTCCCCGGTACAGAAATTGAGTCCATGGACGTACGCCGTTCTTTCAGAGATAGTTAGCCTATCCCAACCCCATGGTTAGCAAGCCATACAAACCCGAGCCCAAGTTTCCCCGCACGAGGTTTCAGCACCTTGAAATAGTCAGCGAATGGCGGGAGCATCCCCGTCTACGACTACTCACTATCTTGTCCTCCCCATATACCTTGGCAAGCTCCTTGGCAACCTCTTGCGTACCGTCTGGACTAGCATCATCCACGACAATGATCTCCCATGCAAGGTCACTGATCTCCCGACCAAGTCAACACACACCCAAGCCTTAGCACACCCACGCACTGCTCTGTGAACACCTTTGCCAGTAGCCAGACAATAATTGGTAAATTTTTGCGCTCGTTGTAAGTTGGTAAGATCACAGAATACTTGTGCGTGTCGGCGGTGTTGTGTTGGCCCTGCATGTTTAGCGAAACTTGACTCGCAAATGGATTCATGAACAGGAGTTTTCCCTGTCGGCTTCCACTACACTCACACGCGCCTTGCCGATGTCCACTTCGACCAACTCGTCTGCCTTGAGTTCACCGGCAATCACAGCTGTGAGGGCATTGCTCAACCAGACTCTGCGCGTTGTCACCAACGATAATCGTGTCTTTCTTGGTACCTTCGTGGGTACGGACCAGCTGCTCAATCTTTTACTCGTGAACTCAGAGGAGTTCTTGCTTGGCCCTCGTCTCAGTGCTGGCGGCCGATACGTCGGACAAATCGTAATCCCTTGGAGAATGGTTAGACAAGTTGGAGCTTTAAAAGAGTGTCGTAGAAACGAATGCAACGGGGATGGAAACTTGTACATGTAGCCATTAGTCTGCAAGTATATCATGCGCCTCCTCCTTCCAAATATTCACTGGTATCCAAAGGTATCTGACCAATAGCTCCTCCTCCACGGCGGAGCCATCCAGTCGTCGAGTGTGTACTACGTCGACGTGCCCCATGCATCAAATCAGATCGACAAAGTGGGGGTGCACTCAGCCCTTGTACTTATCTTTGTATATCCACGCCATGCCAACATCGCTGGCTCCCTGTGCAACCTACCAAACCGTTCATAAAATTCAGCCAGTATGTGGACCGTCCTTACCGCAGCCCGGTACCACTTGGCCGCCTCCTTTTTGTCTTTCTTGCACCCTTTACCATTAGCCAAGCAGAAAGCGAGGTCTTGTTGTGCGTCTACATCTCCCAAACTTGCAGCAACTCTGTAGTAGCTCTAGAAACGGGATCAGCTCGTGGTAAATTGGACACATCCATGCCACTTACGACAGCCATCTTTTGGTCTTTACGAACGCCCCAGCCCTGGAAAAAACATTGTCCGACCTCGTAAATGGCGATAATCAGCTCTTCCTACGTTATCGCTATGGGTAAGGGGCTAGTCTTAACTTTCCACAGGCAGACACACCTTTACGGCCTTTGCATCGAACCCTTTGCTTTGCCTAGCTTTTTCCAGGTCCACGACAGCCGACTCCGCCGCCTTCGCTAACCATTTAAACCCGCACTTTTCGTCTTTCTCGCAACCCCAACCATGCCTCAATGCCAGGCCCCACATCAGCATACCCACTCCGCATCCGCCTTGTTCCGTTGCACTTTTCTCAAAGTACACTGCCGAGTCCTTGAGGCGGTTTGACTCATGGTATTGAATTCCGAGCTGAACGTAATCCAAAGGTGTTTGAAACTGCGTATACGGAGCGTTATCACTCTGCGAGTTTGGTTTGAGGTTCGGTGGGTTCGGCGACAGCGAGCGTGTCATAGTCGGCTCGAGTTTATCACGTCGATGATCCTGAGACGAAGTCAAACATGGGCTAGTAGATGGCCCGGGTCGGAGCACTGGTGGGTGCGATTGGAGGTAACTGCTACTCGCGGATGTCTGCGAAGAAGACGAAATTGAAGGATTGGGACGAACACTAGTAGGAGGGAGTCCCCCATTCGTGGAATGTGGCCCGTGTTGCTCCAGTGACAGATGCGACGCGCTGTAACGCGTTCCAGTGATTGGTACAACTGGCAAATGTGATGATTGGCACTGAGTAGTCCGAGGTGAATTTGGTCGTTGAGAGTTGCGCGCAAGCACCTGTCGCTTCTGCTCGTCGGAAGACAGAATAGGTGGTCTCCCGGGACGAGAGAAATTCAACCGCGGTGAGCCGCTACTGACTATCGGCTGGCGCGTAGGTGCACGGGGTGGTAGATCAACCTCGTCTTCCGGGGATGAGACAAAGACCGTTGGTACGGTGGACGAGGACGTCCTGGGTTCGGCTTCGGGCGAGTCCTGTCGGTTTGCGGTGCTCGAGGGTATCGGTTGGCTGCTGCTGTTTGACATCTGTGGACCAGGATTCTGTGGTGTGTGATTGGTGGACTGTGCGACGTGGGGCTGTTCGCGTTCCCCCGGATAAATGAGACTGCTGTCGTCGTAGTAAAACGTCTCGTCTGGTTCGTCAAGGGAAGACTTGGAATTCTGGCCCATGTAGTATTGCAGCACACTAGCGTTGGTCGTCCCACTCGCCGCCGAACTGCGAAAGTTTGAATGGAGCAACGGGGAGTCCGGCATGCTCTGGCTTGCAAACGGCCGCGGTGGAGAGCCCAAGGACGGTCTGGATACCGGAAAGTGAGGAATGGGTGAAGGGACAGCGGCCGTGGCTTGGCGCATGTCGTTACGACCGCGCTGGTTATGGCCTACACGTCGTCGCGAAGACGTACGGCGCACCAGTGTCTCCAGCGGCGATGTATGGTGCAGCTTCCCCTCGCTGGACTCGTGCTCGAAGGACATCGCTGGGCCCTCCATGTCACTTGCACGCCGGGCGAGTCAACTAGATGATCATGATGGTAAAGAATCCAGAACGGTTTCAGACCTCCCCAATACTTAGCAACAGGTGTTATGCCGACCTGAAGCAGGCAGGTGCAGATACTAAATATTTCTGCTCGTCTCTATAAGTAGTACACAACCGTATATACACACACACATCTATGTCTTCATATACCCACTCTCCGTCGAGGTGTCTGACCAACGCGGAGACCCGGATGTCTTGGCGTACCTGGCACGATGATTTTCGTGGACCCACTAGATGTCTTGGCAGCAAGGGTTTGCTCCGATTCTTTTCTGGCAGTTCTAGATTTTTGCATTCAGCGGACTGCATCGAATCTGTGGAGTATAGACGTACTCTTCTCTTTGCTTTGCAATTTGGGTCTCTAGTTCCGCTCTCTTGGAAAATTCACGGTCAGTCCTGCGGCGCATGCCACCGTCATCGAAGTTCTTTTCTCTAACAGAGTAAAACACGGAGCCCAGGTCAGCTGAACATGCGGAAATCAGCGATGCTCACAGTCAAGATATAAATATATTCTTACCCAGCCAATACGCATCGACGGCAGTGACCTGCGTCATGTACTCCTTGGAGGTAAGGATGAGCTCGTGATAGATTACATATGTTGGGGTATCTACACAGGGGTAAGTCAGCAAGTCAGCAATTACAACTGACAGCTACGTACATCCCAAGCCATAGAGGGCGCTGGTAGGGTGGAGATGCGTTGGAAGTCCCGTTCGGATGTTTACGTACTCCCCGATACCCTTGACACGTGCTGCTTGGTGGAAGTAACCTGCTGTGATAGCTTTTCTGTGGGCAAGTTAGTCAACCGCCCTCGCAATCATGAAATTAGGGGATTGAGAAAGAAAAATACCTACCTGATAACGTCGAAGTCCGTGCCCGCCGAGATAATTTCCATCTTCTGGAACTTCATAATATCCTCCAACTGAGCGCGTACTTCGCGGGCTTTTCTGAGTAGTTTAGGGTGAAGGAAATGTCGCGAAGCCCACTCATCGCGGAACCTACTTTTTAGTTAGTCCACACGCTCGGCAAACAGCAGCAGGGGACATACCCATGGCCCTTCCACTGATTGAAAACATTCAGTAGTGTCAGATGGTCACTTTCTGGCACGTTGAACTTCTCTCGTGCAGCATCTGCCTCCTCCATCCGTTCCTTGGGCCTGTAGAATACACTAGGCACCGAGAGCATCGACACGATAGTAAGCATCTCTGCGGAGCACTTGTATTCAACGGATGCGATTAACATCTTTGCCATGGAAGGCTCCATGGGAAATTCTGACATCTTCCGTCCAATGGGAGTCAAGTCACCAACATTGTCCAGTGCTCCAAGGACCCATAGCTGGTACATGGAGTTGATGATATTCGCCTGAAGAAAATCAGTAAAACTTCCTGAGAGACTTGATAGAAATCACCTGAGGTGGGGGATCCATGAAATCGAACTCTAGCAGGTTCTTCACACCGAGAGACTTGAGCAACAGCACTGTATTGGCCAAATTGGTGCGCTGAATTTCGGGTATCGTATTCGGAAACATGTCATTACGGTATGCCATTTCCGTATACAAACGATAGCAGTACCTGCGTGAAACGCATTGGCATCCAAAGCGGAGAGAAAAAAAATCACTTGACTCACCCGCTACCAGTGCGGCCGGCACGACCAGTTCGTTGATTCGCATTCGCCTGGCTGACAGGTGTAATTTGCAAAGAATCCATACCGACCTTGGGATTATACACCTTAAGCTTCGAATAACCCGCATCCACAACATATAGAATGCCATCAACTGCAATGCGGTCAGTCCGAGGTCTGGAAGGGACGCTGTTATAAATGCGTACCTGTTAGGGAGGTCTCCGCAATGTTGGTGGCAACGATGACTTTCCGTCGACCATCAGCCGTGGGCTCAAAAATACGCGCCTGCAAATCCGCCGGCATTTGCGAATAGATCGGTAACACAGCTAAAGGCGGAGGCTGGTCCAGCTGAGAGAGTCTCTCTGTATAATCGAACAACTCAATAAAACGCCTGCGGCGCTAAGAACGAACCAACCTTCGACAACTTGACAAGTAACTTCGATGTCTTCTTGTCCAGTCATAAACACAAGAATATCACCAGGCGGCAATGAGAGGTGAATCTGAAGGACCTGCTTAACTGCAGCATCGACGTAGTCATCACAGGGGGATTTAGAGTGAAAGATCTCAACGGGAAAGGTACGGCCAGGGATCGTGTAAGTCGGGGAATTACCATAGAATGCGGAGAACTGTACGTGGTCGGTTAATAATGCAAAAGTTCAAATAACAGCACACGTTACCTTCTCAGCATTCATCGTCGCAGAAGTGACAATAAGTTTGAGATCCCGTCTCCGGGAAAGGACTACATGGCTCTTCTCAGAGACATTACCAACACAACATCGAAAGAGTCTCACTTTTCTTGAGCAAACCCATGAGAACATCAGTGCTGAGCGACCGTTCATGAGCTTCATCAAGGATGATGACACTGTAGCGGTCAAGATCGCCTTCGTTTAGAGACTCTCGTTGTAGGACACCATCTGTCATATCTAAAGAAATGTCAGGCAATTAGGGTGTGTGATTCATTTTCGACAGAAGAAACGCCCTACATTTGATCTTTGTTTCTGCCGAAGTGCAATCTTCGAACCGAATAGCATACCCAACGAGACCACCCAACTTGCACTGCGTATACTGTGAGCCTTGAAGGATAAACGGACAACGATGGCAGACACACCTCCATCTCTTCGGAGACACGCTTGGCGACCGACATAGCAGCGACACGACGAGGTTGTGTGCATCCAATGATGCCGTGCGCGCAATAACCGTCTTCGTACAGGAATTGCGCTAATTGTGTTGTCTTGCCCGAGCCAGTTTCACCCACGACGACAACCACTGAGAAGCTCTGAGTCCAACGTTCCTAGGCAATGAACAAAACAGAAAAAACCTTGGTTGTCCCGGATAACCCGCAACAAGTCTTCACGACAAGCGAAAGCAGGAAGATATTCTCTCTGTTCCTTTAGTGTCCTACTTTTCGCAAACGAGCTGACTCCAGTAGATGTTTTCAGATGGCTTGCAAACTTAGAGTCACCCTTGTAGTCCTCCTTCTGACCTGAAGCTGCAGCTTTCTGGGCTGCGGCTGTGACAAAGAAAGGGCTGCGTGAATGTCCAACTCGAAATGCACCGCGATCAACGAAAACTGACGTACCTTCGGCTGCCGCTTCCGTATCTTCTACGCCCATTATATTACCGAGAGAAGTCCCTTCCAGTGAGGCAAGCTTTGCGGCTGCTTTGGCTCTCTCTGCCTGTTCGCGTTTTTCCTTCACGAGAGCACTACCCTTCTTGGAAAAAACTGCCATATCACTTGAGGGGTCTCTGATAGGATTAATCGGCTCAAGTTGCTTGGTGAAGATGGTCTTGCCATCGAGGAATGGTGGCTTAAGGTCGTGAACCATAACATGGACAGCAGACTCCGACTCGTCTTCAAAGTTAAGGTCTACTTCTTTTCGAGTGGCGACACCGGAGGTCAGCATGCGATTAGCTTCCCACAAGTCGTTGTCGGCATTCTGGAGTCACGTTAGTAACCGGAATGCATATTTGCCAAGAGGATAACTCACATATTGGGCCTGTCTGGCGGATATTCTCTTCTGCATGTAGATCCATGAGTATTTAGAAACTCTATGAATGCAATAAATACCGACCATTGGCTTGGCTGCGGGTTCTGACTTGAGCGGATTCATGTCCTCATACTGAGCGAGTGGATTCCGTTCCTCATCGCCAGCCACAAAGCCCTCTTCCGCGCCACTGTACCAATCTCGGTCGAGCCTTAGCTGTTCCTCTTCCCACTCCCTCATATCTACACCTAGCAAGCCATCTTCCTCCGGACTCGCTCCTCTTGGAACCCTGGGCGTAGGTGCGTCCCATGCACGATTCTTGGCTCCCCCCCAACCAGAACTATCGTTGTTGCCGCCTCTCCTCGGTGTCGATTCCCAGCTGACATTGGGCACTCTTATGCTCGGGGCATCACGATCACGGTCGCGGCCATCTCTCTCGCTCCGGGGCGTCGAGTCCCAGCTCCGCCCGTCCCGCTGGCCACGATCTCGTTTATCACCCCACATCCGGTTGTCTCTATTTGATCGTCGTTGGAAATCTCCAAGACCCTTAGGACCGTCATATTTTCGTTCTTGGGTTGCGGTTATGCCCTCTGACAAAAGGAAAGTTAAACGGTCTGGATGAAGATATGGTACGGTAGCACGTACCTCTTTGCCTGTCACGGCTCTTTCTGTGCTCATCCAATCTTTGTCTAGCCACGTCGGACAAACCGCCAGGGTGTGAAGGCGTCTCTTCCCCTCTCTGTCTAGTAGTATTGGCTCTGGAGGTCGGTAAACTCGGTACTTTACAAGTTGACCTTCAGGAGACGAAAACAGCAAGAGAAAGCCACCACCCACCTTTGAACACGGCATCGTCGTTTGTCCTCGGTTTCTTCCTGGGTCCATTCTCGGACGCTTGCTGCTCCCTTTTTTCTCTCGCAAGCCGGTCGAGACCAAGAAGCGAGCCGCGTGGCGTTGGTGGCTCTATTGGCTTCGCAGGTTGACGGAAAGTGTGTCTCTGTATGGATATAGCATTTGAGTGAAGGCACGAAGCTGTCGAGCACGTACATACCTTGTCATCCTGCACGAGTCCGCCTGGACGAACTGGCTCTGGTTCTAACACTTCGCTGTCGTACACTGTAATGCCTGGAACTGGTTCCACAGTCGCACCGGACGCACCCTCCTTCGTACTCGACATCGTGGTCGCTGTTACACAAGCTAGTGGCCTTACGTCAGCAAGGCAACAACAAAAAAGGAAACTGACAGTCGACCGTTCCGCGTCGGGCCTGCACTCAGCGCGCAAGAATGCTGCCTGGTCGACAATTATTGCGGGTCCCAGTATTCGCCAGATTTGCCAGGACTAACAGCACCCTTCAAGCATCTCAACCAGATGCTGCTGCCGAGTCCGCGAAGAAACGATGGCCACACAAACCTCGTCGACCCAACATCTCGCGCGACCGTCCTCGTGAATGGCACAGACCACTCGCATTCGGAGTACTGCCAGCCTATGACGAAGCACTAAAATACATCAAAGCTGATTCAGAGGCATTAAAGACGCAGGAACAACACTTGCGGGCGGCTCTGGCGGAAACCAAAGCCAGCGCAGACCCAAACACGGAAGTTGTTCAGGAGATGGAAAAGAAACTGGAAATTCTGCAAATTCAGAGTCAAGTGAACCTTCCCGAGGTTCGTTGGAAAGCCAAGAATGGAATGGGTGTGTTTCCTTCGTTTTTGCGCGTCATGCAATTTCACCTCTCATACCCGGGTTACAGCGGACATGTCCAAAGCGGTCGACAGACATATCGTCGAGAAGCGCTGGAGGGAAGAGGGCCGACTTGACGAATTGGTGGGTGCTGACTGCTACCCCCCTTCCCCCACAACATTTCACGCTCTGTCCACAGATGGAACGCATCCACCAGATGTTTGTCGTGCCCGATGTGGTGCCCTACCTTCGTCCCTCGTTAGACCTTCGTGTCACGTATCCCCAAGCAAGGAAAACCTCGCAAGCTCATCCCGGAAAGACAAAACACATGCTTGTGGAACCTGGCACGTTCCTACTTCCTGAACAGGTCACATTATGTGTTCTTGCAGGTTAGGGACCATTTCTTATCTATGATGCAGACGTCCAAACCACCCAAGCTCTACACAAGCGTGTTCCACACGGACACGCGTCTGTATACACTACTGATGGTTGACCCAGGTGAACTTTATCGATTGACCACGTCGTGCACACACTGATAAATCCTTCTGGCAGACGTTCCGGATGAAGCCAACAGCACGTTCCAGACATACCTGCACTGGCTACAGTAAGTCAATTTGATCATCTCCATCAGCCGTAAAAGGGCATCTACAACCTATTTCCTAGACCGAATATCTCCCTATCGGCGACATCATCGTCACCTATCGCCGATCTGAATGGCCACACCGAATACATTCCTCCTCATCCCCAGAAGGGTACGCCTTACCACCGGTATACCATTCTTCTTCTTCCCCAAAAGGCACCGGTATCCGTTCCCGTGTTACAAAAGGACCAACGTGATGGATTTTCGGTGAGAGACTTCATCGAAAAATACCAACTTGACCTTGCAGCTGGCGGAGGTGCCTTCATGTGGAGAGAAGCATGGGGTGAAGCGGTACCCAACATCTTTAAAGAATTTTTTGGTGAATTCACATTAAAGCTGCCAGGCGGTACGTATCTAACATGTTGCATTGCAGGGTCAGAAGAGCCAAGATATGGGAGACCTCCGAAACCAGACCTGTATGCAGAGGCAAGGGCGAGGAACAAATATTTTAAGTAGTAGTGGCGCAACACTTTATCCTACGATCGCAATCCTATTTCATGTCACACGAGTTGACCTTGCTTCCCCGGGAGTTCCTGGAGCAGCTGTCAGGGAAAAAGTGCCGCTGTACCGAGATAGATTTGCAGCTGTCTGTAACCTTCTTTCCGCCAATAACTCGGTGTAATATGATTATTCCTCGTGTGTGGCTGTAAGGCGTAATGAGCTCCCAAAAGGACATCGCCCGCAGCTGAAACCCATAATCAGCTGCATGTTTGACCGGTTCCTGCATTATGATTTTCACAAATGCGGCCACTCGAAAATTTATGACAGGTTTTCCGAATCTATGGCCATCGATGCGAGATAATCAAGCCGTCAAAGCTAACGACCATTGATGGAACAAATTCATTATGTTACAAGCGTGAAGTGGTGGTATCGTATGTACTGATCATCGCGGCTACAAACTACACGATATGATAAATAACGTACGCTGTTTCACAAACGAGTACAAGTAGGGTAACTATGAAGCATGCATAGCGAGGGCATACGTCAGTAAACTTTTAAGGCCTAGAGACATAAGAGCCAGGTGGACACAGGTCACAATTAGGAATAAGGATGTCGCACAGCGGATGGAAGCGAAAGCACAACAGGTATATACGGCAGATGGTACAACAGAGCCCTAAGAAAGCATCGACGAACCAAGAAAAGATGGGGAAAAAAAGGGGGGGGTGGACTCAGAAGGTGGAAAGTCGGCACGGGCTTTTGGCTAGACTTGCAGGAGTTATCGATCGGTCCGGCCTAAATCGATATTGAAAATCTAAAGATAATCAGTCATGATGTCAAGTTTGACGAGTCAGCCGTTTACAAACCTCCGTCTCGTATTATAGGGTTCAAACGTCTTCTCCGCTCCTCTTGTTCTTCTCTTTCGATCTCTAATTCATATTGTGCCTTGCACCCCGGTATGCGCAAGCCAATCCTTGGAGGCGAGTTCTTCGGCTCCCACCGACCGCCACCAGTTGCCTTGCAGATGATGCTGCATTGCCTCAAGGGGTAAGCATCCAGTTCTCCGAAAGAAGGCTGGGGTGTAGGCTCGAGATCCGAGATAATCGAATTCTGCACTGATGGAAACGGGAATTTCCTTGCACTTGATTGGGAGGAGCTACGCGTGACAGAAACACCAGTTGACGGCAGACTTGACTGGTGCTCTATTGGGGAAGCACAAATGGAGGATGTCGGAGATGGAGAGGAGGATGTCGAGGGAGAAGAGACCAACATTGGGGTTGACGGCCGAGAGTCAGGGGTACGGGATAGGCCGTGGATTTGGTCCCAACAATCGTCGCACACCTTTTCGAAAACGACTGGTGACGTCGGGCTGTCAAACGTGGTGATAGGTGTATTACGTGGGGGGAAGAGGAAGTCGAGATTTGAGACGTCAAGGAGATGAGTTGTACGGCAAGTGCACTGTTGGCAGAACACGCCACCACACTTTCTGCAGTGCTATTATGTACGATTGAGTAAAAGTAATCGTGTAAGTGGTCGATCAACCAGTTGCTCACATGACGACGCTCTAGAAGCGAAAAAGGCACGCGACAAGAAAAGTTGTCGCAGTTGGAAGCCAGTGCATCAGGCTGAATGGGGAAAGATGAGTGGTTGACAGACAGGGATATTTCCAAATCTGCATACCTTCCAGAGGTTCTTTGGGAGAAGGACAGCGAGGTGCTCGTTAGGTCGCAGAGTGGAAGGGAGTGCAAGATGGAAGCGGCGAGTAGAAGGTGAGCGTGTCGAACCTGGACCTTTGGTGAGTGGGGGGTGTCGTACTGAGTAAAATAAACACTCGGTCACGCACCCTCTGCCAACGAGGACGCGTCTGAGGCAGATTCGTATTCGCAGGAGTGTAAGCGGGAGCGGGACATCCTTGCCTGTGCCTTTGAGGCGAGGCCAGCAAGGGCGGTTGCCAGGGTGGACATGGGTGGACGGCGGACGAGACGGCGGAGAGAAACTTGGTGGAGGCCGGGCAGCTTTGCTGGCGAGCCCTCCACCGGGGACGAGGTTATATCGACGGACTCCCATGCCGTGGGAACAACCATCCAGGGTCGCGGTAAAATTTTTATTTTATTTTACTTTTCATTTCTTACGTATGTCCCGTCCAATATTCCACTTGACATGCGGAGGTCGGCCTCGCATGTCCTCATCTGCAGGCTCTCTCTCTTATGGACTAGATAATATCAGAATCAGATCAGCTTATCCGCGGAACGCCCATCACTGTTGGTCCGAATTCACCGCTTATGGTCATCTGAGTTCGGCGTCGCCCCTGCACGAGGGAACAATTGCATCGGTAACATCCACTCGTTTCTTTTGATCAACACCACCCTTGCTGCGGCACTCGTCTGTCCTATACCCACATATCATGCTCGTTATGACTGCCACACACAATATTCATGAGCGACTGTCAGCGAGGCTGTACTGTTTTTGGTATGTACAGACCCCGGAATGACGCGCCGAGGACCCGGTGGCATGGCGGCCACGTGCCAGACGTTAAGCAACGGCATGCAGCGGCCCGAAAACGACGACAGACGGTAATACACATGACCTAGTACAGATACTCTACTACATACATATCCTCATATCGATATCTTATATCACCAATATTACCGTGCCACAAGGATGGCCATCCATGCTAATAAGTATGGGAACAAAGCAATCAATCCAATCGTCAAACGCGTCGTGCCTCATCTTCCGCGAGACGTTGACAACCGATTATCCACACTATGCCGTGACCGTTTCCCGGCTAACGGAGATTCTAGTGGTCGACCGCGTTCTTTCAGGTGATGGACCACCGGAGTGATGTCTTGCATAGATGTAGAACGTCCCGACGATCCCTCGACCCCTCTCGATCCATATTGTCCGAACGGCCGCCCGAACGCAATCCCACCTGGTCGTGTGGGTGTGTGAAACAACTCCTGATGACGTCCTTGCCATAATCCATTTTTTGGCGTGGTAAATGGTGCACCAAACTTGATCCCACGAGAGGGTGTAGACGTGGGATCAAATGGCGACTCCTCAACCGCCAATGAACCAACCTGCCCTGGCGTCGTGTACACACGCACATCCTGTGAGTTTGGAAACTGCGGTGTATGAGGTCCACCTCGTGAAGGTGGTTCATCCCACGAAGACCCCGACGAAAACTGGAATCCAACGTGACTGTCTGGTGGTGTCCTCGGCTGTCGACCTGAACTTGTCCAGTGAGTCGTTGGCGACGGATTAAGCCCAGCCTGCAAAAACGGAAGGTCATAACATGCGTCCCCAGTTATTTTGTCGTCCGTAGGCACGAAGGTAGGCTCTGATAAGGACAATATCACAGGTGGTGGTGTCTTTGCTTCCGCACAATTTGCGCAAAACCATGGGTCTTCTTCCCTGCCAAGCTCTGACGTACTTCGTATCCCAATGCAATCAAGGTGATACCATATCTGGCATGCATCACACTGCACCGAGTCCCGCTCGTCGTCCGGTTCGTTGCAGATGCACACCACCCCGCCTCCGTCGTTATCGGTATTCCTACGGCGCAGAAGACGAAGTGAGAGCTCCTTAACGGACTTCTTCGACAAGAACGCCGCCCTCGCATCAGCAGGGTCTCTGGGAACGACCGACATACCCGTGGATCTGATCGGTGCCTCGCCAGCATGAAGGAGAACGGGGTATGTTTTGACTTGCGCCGTTTGTATCTCTTCTGCGGGACTCCGTAAAGGCGAAGACGGCCCTTCCTCAACTTCCTCATCCGAATCCCGTTCGAGGAAGTTTTCAATATGTCGCAGCCTCTCTTCTTCTTCCAAATTCTGTGACCCACATGGCGTTGAACTTGAACCCCACGGGAAGTGCATATCGGGCCAATTGGGAGCGTCAAGCTTCGCCTCCGAAGGCGTGAGAAGCCCATCTTTCTCTCCACGTGCGTCAGCGGCAACCTTCTTTTTCCTCCGCGACCGTCTACCTTTCGAGGGGCTGCGTTTGGGAGAAGTTGGCGGCTCCGAAGCATCCATGCTTATGAGAACTCTACCACACCCTTCAATCTCAGTGGGAACAAGTTGTGTCTTCGACGAGGAGGCAAGCGGGACATTGCGGAATGCCGCCAGCCTCTTCTTCTTCCTTTCTCGTTCGACCATTACAGCAGGGTCCTCCATCGTATCCACAACATTCGGTACTTCGTTTTCCGGCTTCCTCCACGGCAACGCATCGGAGCGCTAGGACGCAGGACAGGCGTAAACAGAAGAAAAGCTTCGGTTTCGGCTCGGGCTTTTGAAAAATTGTTACTCACATAGCGCCCGTATCCACCCGCCATCAAACTCTCTTCGAAGCTCTCCTCAGATGTTTCCTGGAACAAGGTGAGGCGTCTACCCTTAATGGGACTATTGGTGATGCCAATGGGAGCGGCGGGCTGTAATGCTGAACCTTGCGGCGCCGCATCGGTCGCATCGGTAGTTAGAGCAGCGCGTCTCATTCGCTTGAAATAATCAGGTCTCCGTGCCTCTGCTTCCTGGGCAAGCGCAAGGTGGTTCTCCACAAGTTGTGCACGGATCCGCGCAAGTTCTCCCCCAACTTCCGTGTTGGCCACTGCAGTATTTTCGACCTGTAGCGGTAACAAGTGATTGTCACCGTCCGCGCGCTGAGGCACTGATGTTGGTGATTTCCGTGGAGGTGTGCTCGGGAATTCTGTATTCGGCACATCGACAGAGTAATCAATCGGGGCTGGTTGCACCCCAGGTGTTGTAGGACGCGAGGGCATCTCGCCCATCGGCAACAACTCGCTTGAGACCAAATAAGAAATTTCCACTGCGAGCTGTTTACGAAATAAAATTACGCACCACAGGTCAGTTTTGGTTGGCTCAACTGAGGACGGTATCCTTGATACCACTGTGAGTGCAACAAGTTAGAGGAGATAACATGCTAAACATCTTACAAATGTTGGCCATGGGTGCGCATCAGTACCGGGGGTTGCTGCGAATTGGAACTGCCTGCCTGATAGCGCATTGGCAGAGGACTGAACAACATTCAGATGTCGTTCCCAACATCCAATGCAACAGAACGACCCACCTAGTTCCCGGAGTAAGCGTTTGGAGGGATCGAAGAGGAGGTGGAGGTGACGGAGTACTTGTATACCTGCGTCAATTCGAGACTAGGGCGCGCATTACTTAGCCGACGTACGTATATACGCGAAACCCCGACGGTAAAGTCGAAGGTTGCTGGCCCGATCGCGAGCTTACAAGAAGTCAAAATATACACACCTACAAAGTTATTGCCATACACTCACTTGTGGGCACCCGAAACTACGGGTTCAGCCTCTGATAGTAGATATGACGATAAGGTTGCAGGGCTACGACAGAGTAATGAAGGGTCAACGGCATAGTCGGGAACAAAGTGCAGAATAGTCGGTTTTCACCGTGGGGCAACGGACCGGAAGCGACTAGCTAAAAATGAAAGCTCGGGCGTTAACTCACCTCTGAGGGGTTGGTAAATGCACACCAGAGCTGAACGATCCCAGCGTGGCGTATGTCGCTAGATCAGTAATCTGGAGTAAAGAGCCACCCAGTACAATACTCACCTCTGCAATTTTGTTTCGTCCAAGGATCCATCATGCTGGCTACCTCCAGGGGCTACAGACGGTGAATCGGTGAAAGACGGCCAACCGGGGAGGCCAGATAATGGTTCTGGTGAAGTATTGTTGGCCGGTGTGATGACGACAGATGCAGACGGGCCAGATATTTTCCCGTCCACGCAGTTTTCGCTGGAATGAACGTCGGGTGTCATCAAGAAAACAGTAAGCCTGCCAAACGGGAGAGAATAGGATACCACCGGCGTCAAATATCGTAAACCAACGTCGTCCAAAGCGTTTCTGTTGAACCAGCCCGTTCCGATAAGTAACAAGGTGGTATGTAAGATAATGGCGAGCGAGCGGGACGGGGTGTGGCGGGACCCTCTCGATTACCTAAGCTAATTAAGGTATTCCAGGCAGTGTAGTACCACCATGGTGAGGGCCATCGAGTTCTACAGCGGGATAGGTATATCCTCTGTGTGTTTGACTACTGCGTTGTCACGCTTAGATTTGCATAGGGGGTCTTCATCTTGCACTCAGTCGAAGCCAGGTACCTGCTACGGTCATTGCAGCATATGACTGGGACCCGATAGCCTGCCAGGTGTATGGTGTCAACTATGGATCTAGTACAGTTCACAAGGTCAGCACTGACAATATTTAATGCCTCCCATACGATCGGAGGACCCTATGGTGCCCCTGTATGATACTCTGTCAGACGGACATCTCAACCCTCACTGCTGCACGATTGTCCCAGCTCCAAGCTGATCTCTGGCTTCTTTCGCCAGCGTGCCAGCCTTACACTAAACTGAATCCCAATGCCAGAGGCGCATCCGACCCACGGGCACAATCTTTCTTGCACTTGATCGATAACGTTCTTCCGCAATTAGCTGTACAACAGGTTCATCCTCGTTACCTGCTCGTAGAGAATGTGGCCGGATTTCAGGTGCGTTTCCGTGCATCAGAATTAGTGGAGGAAGTCATACAACAGGTAGGACTCCGAGACACGGTATCACCTCGTATCAACCCTCAAGCGTCTAGGATACCAAATAGCAGAGTTCAATCTTACGCCCTTGCAGTTTGGGATCCCCAACTCACGGTTGCGCTACTACCTTCTGGCCAAACTTTCACATCTGAAGTTTCTCGGCTGTGACGATTCCCGATTGAACATTTTGGATCACATACCTTCACAACACCCGGTGATGTCAGTGGCCACACAATGTCTGAACCATTATCTAGATGAACTGGATAATGAGTCAATGGCTTCCTTCAGGGTTTCGGACCGCGTGCTGGAGAAGTGGGGCCGTCTGTTTGACATCGTATTGCCCTCTGGGACCAGATCATGCTGTTTCACCCGAGGTATGAAAATCTTAGCTTGACGGTATCGCCGAGGCGTGAACATCCATAGGATACACTCAGCTGGTTGAACGTGCGGGTTCAATCCTTCAGATGAACGAACAGCTAGATGTACGCATCTCGGTGCTAATCTAAATTGCACTGATGCGATTCCTGCCATAGACCACCATGGTGTTCGACGAATTTTTGGCAGCGCAAAGAAATGGCGATGCACAGGCAGTTCAGCTGCTTGGCTGTCTCAGACTGCGATATTTTACTCCCGACGAGCTTCTGAGGCTCTTCCACATAACAGATCCGTTCACTACCGCCCCTTTTAATTTCATATGGCCACTGGGTGTTTCGTTGAAATCCAAGTATCGTTTGATCGGGAATAGTGTCAACGTGGAGGTCAGTGAGTGATCAGTGAGGCGATCGACCTAACTTATAGGTCTCGGGCAGGTAATCAGAAGGCTCATCAACTACTTGTTCATTGAAGAGGGTCATGAAGCTAGTTCGGCTATCATGCCGGAGGCCACATAGCAGACGGACACAACTACTGGCACTGACATGTGGCAGTGGGTCCGTGGAGATGAAGTTCGGTTTTGCCGCCAGTGAGCTGAGAGTTTCGCACGACATTTAGCTGTGATACAACGGCACCCGGATTCTGTATCGGCATGTAGCTTGGGTCACCGTGATATACATATAAATACGAATGTTACCGAGTCTTCTGTTCCACTACGAGCGCTAACGCAATGACCTCGACAAAGGGAAGGAGGACATTCATCGTCGGATGTGGGTGCACTGCGTTTATTAAGGTCTGTTGGCCTTGAAGTGGTCTCCTGCCGCCGTGACCTGGCATCTCACTTGCTTGTCATAGCCCAGGGGTCAGAGGACAACTGAGGATGTGAGCGCTGATTGGTTACACTGAAACACCGGCAGCGTTTGGACGGCTCATCCCTGTACTAGATGGGTCTCGAGGCGGCCACCAAGGCGTTGCTCGATGCAGGTACGTCCTATTGCTCTATTTACCCCTACCATCTGCCAACGTGATACTCGAAGGCATAACATATGACCTTATTGAAACCGCATTTGTGGGACACTGCTATGGGGACTCCACCAGTGGTCAGGCAAGTTTGCCGTGCTCCTACACGCCGGACGTTCGCCTTACAATGCTTCACTCCCTTTAGCGCTCATTGTATAACCTTGGGATGACCGGTATCCCAATTACAAACGTGAATAATAACTGTGCCACTGGTGGTACCGCTCTCTATCAAGTAAACAATTGCGTCAAGTCGGGTCTTGTAGAATGTGCACTAGCACTCGGATTCGAGCGCATGGCGCCCGGAAGCCTAGGCACCCATTTCCCTGACAGACCATCCCCACTAGCTCCCTTTCACAACAAGACCCGGGAGCTGGAGCAAGGGATGATGGCAGGGACGAACTTCGGTCCTGGTGCACCTAGGATGTTCGCCAACGCTGGTCAGGAGTACTTCGACAAATACGGTGCGGACATAGTGCATTTGGCGAAGATAGGTTGGTAGATGCACAGTCCTCACCATTGCATCCTAAATTCTTCTGGCGGTATTTAAATAGCTTCGAAGAACCATGCACACTCCATGAACAATCCCTACTCGCAGTTCCGCAACGGCTGGACTGTACAGCAAGTCTTGGATTCCCCAAAGATCACCAAACAGCTCACCAAGTTCATGTGCAGCCCAACTTCCGTGGGTGACGCCGCCTTACACGTGTTATTTATTTGATCCATCTGCGCTACTAGGATGGTGCCGCCTGTTGCATAGTTGCGTCAGAAGCGTTTGTCCATGCGCATAAACTCGAAAACCAAGCTATCGAGATCGTGGCTATGGCTCTCGAGACAGACGACCCCTCAAGTTTCGAGTCGAACAGTGCCATGGAAGTCGTTGGTTATAGCATGACACAGCGTTGTACCGATAAGGTATTTGCACAGGCAGGCTTTGCGCCAGGAAAGGGAAGAGACGAAGTTGGAGTCCTCGAACTTCATGACTGCTTCGCAGCTAATGAGGTAAGCGTAGGTGACCGTTCATCGATCTTTCATGACTCCCCTCTCTTTAGCTTATAATGTATCCTGCGCTCGGGTTGTGTGCTCCAGATGCGGCCCATAAGATGGTGGATAACGGAGACAACACGGTATGCAAGGGAGTGGTCTTTCTGCATTTATACTCACTAGTGGGTCTCACAGTATGGGGGTAAGTATGTCGTCAATCCAAGCGGTGGCCTTGAGGCCAAAGGGCACCCGCTGGGCGCCACTGGGATAGGAATGAATTTTTACATTACAAGTGCGAATTTTGTTCCTCGTTTCTTCTAACGTTTACTCATTTTTTCTGGCGAGCGCAGTGCAATTGCGAGAATGTGAGTTTGGTGTGCAAGAACCACTTCATAAATTAACCGCAGTTCGTAGGGGCTGGCCCTATGCAAGCCAAAGCACTCTTTAATACTCTCGATAAACGTGGAAAGTATGGCTTAACACACAATATAGGCATTGGCGGTGCAGTCGTTGTTAGTTTGCTACGCCGACCGGAGTTCTACAGGGCTGGAGGAATAGACGGCCGATCAAGGTGTGAATGGTTCGAAATGTCTCAGTGTCTGAAGCTGAAAGCTTTGCTGGATAGGTTGGGGTACAACCACGGCCATGAGTGTCGCTCGATCACCCTTGCTGACGTCGAGAAAGTCAAGTCTACGAAATGGTCTCCTTATGTCCTTGGGCGCGCCAAGTTGTAGGAAGGCAGACAACAAGTTTTGCAGAGATTGCATTCTTACAATGCATGGCACACCCAGGTGATGTGTACGTAGGCCCCATCTGTACCCACATGTAATTTGGGTCGCTATCTTAAGCAGATGCAGCTTTGCAGCCATGCCAGTCCTGGTTCCCTGCTCTAACTACTAGGAATGTCAGCGCATGAGCTTGCCAACAAAAAAGACATTCATCATCGGATGCGGGTGTGCTGCCCGTTGCACTACAAGAACCAAAGGATGTCTGGCATTGAGTAGACAGGTGATGTCAAGTGCTATCTCTAGGAAGTTTTCTAGTTGTCGTGGAAGGGACAGGAGAAGAGGACTTAGTCAGCGTTTGAACCTGACGGCGGATGCGCAGACGGCCCCAGTACTACAGACCACTACTACGATTTAGATACACGATCGACCGCGTCCACTCGAACTTACGGAAGAGCACCAATCAGAATCATTAGCAGATAGAACTGAAGATCGAACCAATAACAACATGGCCGCACTAACACAACAAAGAACGAGGATAACACGAGGAGGAGTATTCAAAACGGGTTGAGTGCACAGTCATACAACCACAAGTTGACAAACTGCGCCCACAGAAACAAAAAAGGTCATTTGTGCAAGCTACAGCCCCAAACTCGCCAGAAACAACGTCCCCCCTGGGCGACTACTCTCAGACTCAATTTTTGGCCTCCTCTCAGAACAGGATCTGGGGCCAGACACACCTCTTGTGCATCCTTCAGAGCCACTCCCCAATTACAGCCAGAGTGCCTGGACTCAGACGACGAAGCGAAGGGAGGAGGAACGTTGTACTGGCCATTACACCACCAGCGGTAACTAATCGTCGTACTACCGCGAACTAGCATCACGCAGCAGAAACGAATAGCAACGGTGATGGAAACGTTGAAACCGTTTAGAGGAGATGAGGAGGAAACTCAGGACCCGCAGGCATTCTTGCGCGCGTTTAACCGCACCATGCGAGCACTGGCCATCTCGACAGAAGCAGACAAGATTGCAGCACTACAGGATTACATCGCACCGCGCTCCGAGGCTCAGAGGTGGTATGACGGGTTAACATTGCAACAGCGGACGACATGGGCGGAATTGGAGAAATCGTTCAATAGCAAGTGGGAGTCACTGCCGATGGCAGAAAAGACAGAGGAGACGTATCAGGACGAACTTTTGACGCTGAAGTTAGAGGATGATGACGTCGGAAAAACTAAAGACATCAACGGCACAAAGGTCTGGACGCACGTAGCATGGGCAAAGGAAATCATGAGGTTGGCAAAGGCAGCAAAAGTGGAGAAAGATGTGGGGCTAGTCCGTATCGTCCACAAGAAACTGCCGAAGGTTATCCGCAACCTCACAAAGATCAGGTACAAGGACTTCGAGGAACTAACAAAGGAAGTTAAAGGGCTAGATATGGACAAGATCCGGAGAGAAAAAGAGGATGTAGACCAAGTCAAGTCCATGAAATGG
This sequence comes from Pisolithus tinctorius, assembly GCA_024663395.1. Lineage (NCBI taxonomy): Eukaryota > Fungi > Basidiomycota > Agaricomycetes > Boletales > Pisolithaceae > Pisolithus > Pisolithus tinctorius. The sequence continues at coordinate 70,350 of JANFAH010000049.1, read as the reverse complement.
TCTCCTTATATCCTGGGGCTTGCCAAACTGTAGGAAGGGAGCCTTTGCAGATTCATGTTGCGTCCTTGTTTTGGGGAGTAGAACATACGATTCCGTCAGGTTGTGCAATAGTATTTGTTACTTGAAGTACAAAGACGTCGAGTCCATTATACAACTACTGACTAAAAGCGTCTCGCCGATTTGTGTTACACCGATGCGTCAGCTTCTCCGCTACGACTTGGAGGATTCATCGGGGCCGTCAAAGCCCCCAGGGCTCGGAGGACCTTCCACTCAACCTCCCTCCAAAAAGCGCAAATACAGCCAGCAAAAAGGTCGCGGGGCACATGTTCAGCATTGGGACGATCCTGGAACTCTGCAGGACACGATGGTGTACGACGAGCAAGAGAACGGTACATTGCACGAACACTCACAGTTCGAGGTCGAAGAAGAAGCCGAGGAAAGCAGAGAACTAACGTACGAAGACATATGGGATGACTCCGCGCTCATAGACGCCTGGAACTCTGCTCAGGCAGAGTACGAGGTATGTTCCGTCACTCGTCACTTCCCATCTCAACTTCGAAACTTTCTATCAGGCATATCACGGAAAATCGAAGGATTGGAAGAAGGAACCCATAAAAAAGTCCGCGTTGTAAGTGTTTTTCTTTTTGTAAAGCCGGCTCTCATGTGCGTGCACAAGGTGGTACAATGTTCCGCAACCCACGGCTACGAAGCAATCCAAAGCATCGAAGGATATCATTGTTGATGGAGATGCAGACAACACTGCACCCATTGATTTTGATACCTTCGTGCCAACTCATGATCCCTCGCTTTCTGAACCCAACACCACAGGCTCCAACGCCCCTGAGTTCTTCTTACCTCCTGCCTCGACCTCCATGGTAAGTCGAGACGAAGCGTTCAATAATGCCTTGAGTGCTATGTACTGGAGCGGGTATTGGACTGCAGTTTACCACGTAAGTTGTCTACTAGCTTTCATGACCTCACTTTCACTGATAGCAACCGTCCCACTGCAGTGTCAGAAAAACACCTCCAGAGATGAGGTTCTAGCAAATGAGGGTCAGGACTACGACGGAGAAGGTGAAGAATTGACAGGCGGCGATACAGATGAAGCCGAGGAGGATCTCGTGCCAGCGCAACGGTGACCAGTAGTTTAGATGACGACACAGCACTAGTCGTCCATTCATTGCATCCAGATCCAGATAAGTGTCAGGTACGTTTTTACGACCACGATTGCGAGGTGCGAAAATACCATCGAAACGAGGGACTACATACGATTACAAGGAAATCTCCACGTCCAGCCGTGCCAGATACGAATACACATCCGGTGACATTCTGTACTTCAAAATACCCGCGAACACCATTAGTGGCCTAGACTTCTTTCTGAGTGTGGTCAAGGACTGAAGAATTTCCTACATCAGATTCCAAAGCCCGATACTGAAGTTGCAACGTACCATCTGTCGGGTAGCCTCCGTGACAGCAGATGATGCTTTTATTGACTGATGCAAAGCGGCGAGGCAGTCCATTGTGAGAGGTAGGTAAACTTGCAAGTTGCGCTGCAGAGCATCATGGAGATCTTTGAATTCCTCCGCCCGGCGAGTGATCTTGGCAACGTCGCCATCCAAGGGGATGAGGTCGGTTGACTCCATGATCTGTGACAATGTCTTCGTCAGCCTCGAGTTGCAACTGGCAGATAAAGCATACAGACTTCGAGAGCGACGTCAGGACGACCAGCATTTTTGGCGTTGATGGCCTCTCTAACGCGTAGAAGGCGAACGGCGGCTTCCCTGTCCTTGCCCACAGCCCTGTTCATCCTCTCGTAGTGTTTTAATATCTCTATCGCCGTCTTCTCGACAATTTTTCCTTTCTCATTCTCGGCCATTGGGAGCGAGAGAGTATTTCCGAGAGCCTGTGCGAGACAAGCAATGACAGTCGCATAGTCACCAGCGAGGTTATAAAGTTTGATTGCTTCTGGGATGCGGTCGTTCTCTTCACATTCACGAGCAGCCCGGATAAGAATTTGATTGTTGTACTGAGTGATATTCTGTAAGTGCAGTAGGGGGGCGCCCTGTTCAACAATGCCATTCTGAATCATGGGTATATTATCAAGTTGAAGTCACAATAGAGGACCGAGAAGACATACGAATTTCGTCCCGTCTGGTCTAAACCCTCCAACAAGTTCATCCCAGGCCGGTCCCGAATGAGCCAAGACGATGATCCTCCGAACGAGTTCCCAAGCGCTCTCAAGGGTTTCACTTCCGACACCATTGCCCTGATCAGCCGCAAGGCAGACACAGTAGACGTACTGCAACGCCTCCTTGGCATCCATCTTGACGAACTGGCGGACATACCGCCAGATAAGTGTAGACAGGCTGAGTGCAGGAGGGTGGACTGGCGAGATTGTTACTGATAGATAAATGGGATTAAACACTGCCATCCACGCTGGGCGAAGGCGCCAAAAAGGAAACAGAACGCACGGGGACTGAGGTCTGAAGTTTCTGCACGGGGTGGCACACGCAAAAGTCCATGGTAAGCAAGAGCGATAGCCAAATGGATGGCCTCGACCTCTGTCTCCGGATGTTCCCAGAGAACAGCGACAGCCTGCGGTACGATTAGTTAGGAGCTATTTCGAATGCGCCTACTACATACCCTCTCGAACTGGCCACACATGAGAAGGACACTCGCCCACACGCCTTTTTTGGCTGTCTCAAAGTGGTGTTCGCCGTAACTGAGCAAGACTTCCATGAGCCCACGGAGACCCCCTTCCTCTTCCTCATCAACCTGTAGAAAAGTGGGCACGCTTCACATCAATTTCGAGCGCATGACGTACCATTGCAAGTTGGAACCACAGCCAGTCCTCAATGGTAGCCGTGACGTGAAGGGCGGACCGTCTCGAGGGCTCCAATCGACCCATGAGTTTGTACAACGCTAGCTTGAATGGATCCGTTGTTGCCGCATGCAACATGTGTGCATTATACACCGACTGAAGATAATCCCGGTGGGATTTTGATAAACTGTAGTAAAATGTGAGAATGGAGGCAACGTGACGATAAAGCATCCTACCGCCTGTCTGGCGATTCGATCCAAGACCGGAAATGGCTCACGAAGCCGGGCTCGCGGTGTTCAATGGCAGCTTGGCAGCGTACGGCCTCGTCAAGGGCCTCTTGCGCATGGCCAGTTCGCACGAGATAGAATAATTTAGCCCAGAGTGGTTGACCTGCTACAATCTAATGATATCTGCGTTAGTGTGCTGTCGCATGTAAAACCAGATGCCCGCCTACTTCTATGTGGTCTTCCCATTGGCCGTTTTTGTAATACTTTACACCGAGAAACGCTCTGATCTTGTTTGCCACGCTTGGATCACCGCCCAATCTTGCTTCCACCGCTCGCGCTTGAATTCCCCGCTCGATAATACCCCAAAACTGGTCCTCGAGCGCTTCTCGCCCACCCTGGGCAATTTGAGCCCTCAACGAAGCTGCTTCACGCGATTCAGGATCGCCGAGATACGCCCGCGCGAATTTTCTCTCAAAGAGAGGGGCATTAAGGATATGTGCTCCTGCATGTTCCACAGGGGGCAGCGCGGGTGGTTCACCAGTTATTTTGATGAGAATTTGACAGTTTAACACCATCTGCATTGACGAAGGCTGGGAATATCCCCCTCAATTTCCCATATTCACAAGATAAACTGGAGTCGGACGTACGTCTAGGTTCAAGTTCGCGGCAGCCTGCATAAGGAGATGGATGATAGGACACGACGTCCCTCGTAACCTTGCTGCGTTGAGTTCGCATACGGTCCGGTCGTAAGCCATCATCTTGCTTTGCATCTGCAGTGTGAGACTTGGACCCGTGCTTGCCTGTAGGCGACTAAGCTGTCTCGCGTCCAAGGGAACAGAATGGAACGCACAGAAAGGTTTGCCCTCGAATGAAAGCTCTTCTTCATTTCTGCGAGTGCTTTGCCATCTGCTCCTGCTGTAGTAGCTACCAAAGATCTCCCTCCAAGCTCCTCGAAGACTCTCCTTTTCTTCGCCTCCCAGTCTTTTCTGCTTCTCTCTTCTAGGAGGTTGTAAAACGCTTCCTGCGTCTCCCGCCTTCCTTCTTCGATGGTTGATATGAGATTCTGTTCGTGGGCGTGACGGAGGTACCCCGCGACATCAGTGTCCTGGAGAGGTTGCAGAGGTGAAAAGGTAGTAGAGGTATTGAGGTGCGCGATGGAACTGGCGAGCGCAGGTGCATCTACGTGGGCTTGAGCTAAAAGATAGTTCCTGTACGGTCAACAGTCAGAGTCGAGTACATGTAACCGGCTGTGGCACGCACGCGCGGTCGGCATCGGTCGCAGCAGCAGGTTGGCGCGAAACGAGGCGTCGCGACTGGGCCTCTATTTGGTCGAGAGACAGATTGACCGTAGGAAGGTCAGGCCTCGAAAGATGAGCATTCAGAGCGCGTGAGGAGTTGAGCAGCGAAGACAAGTCCGAGCTCATCGTTCCAGCTGGTCCTCGGTGGTATCTCCTGTGAAGCAACGGGCAAGTTCAGTCCTGCCTTGGTCTGACCGAACCCGACGCTGAATTCAGAACGTCGACGCGGTGCCAGCTGCCTGTTTTGGAAGGCGTGCTTTGGCTTTTCCGCAGTGAATACCAGACACGAGGCTGACGCTCACGATGAAGCCGGGAAAACTAAGACTCGGACAGAGAAGAAAACCCCTTGCCAGGCCTGGCGTTTTTGACCCAACAGACACCCGGAATGTCAAGCACACGCGTATGGGCGTGTGGGACCTCTATGAAGAACGTCCGTATAACATACCCATTCCATACAGCTCCAGGCTCGAGACATTCGCACAACTGTTTGAGGGAATCCCATTCGTATGGCGCATGCTGAAGGACATATGCAGTATACGACGCTGCTTGGGTTTGATCTGCTTGTACCTGCTCGTCGAAGTGGCTAGGTCTCTCGTCCCCGCAGTGTCTCTCTGGTAAGTCTCGGATGTGTGGATCGGCCTCCGCTTGATACATTCAATGGCTCCACCAGGTATTCCGGCCAACTTCTTTTACTGGTAAGCTGCTCTTCTCCCCCTCTCTTTTATCTTTAACACCCCAAAAGGTCGAAATAGCTGTCGAGAAACGGACAGTGGACAAAGATGTCCTTCTCCGCGTCGCAGCAGGCCGCATGGCATGCACTATAGCGGAACGGGTCTTCCATTATGCTCGCAGTCGCATCACCACCCCTCTCAACTTATCCATAAAGCGATACTATTCTACTCACATTTTCCACGCTATGGCTCGTCTTGACTTACCCACTTTCGAGGATCCCGCTGTGCAAAGACAACTTGAATCTTCTTGGACAACTTCATGGAAATCGAGTCTCGCGTGGGAAACCATCGAGATCACGACGAATATGTTCATGACCTTCATTCGGCTACTGTCGCAACTGTCTGTGCTGGTTGGCATATTGCGCGACCAACCAGATGGCCCACTTCTTGCCATCCTCAGCTTCTCACAATCCCTTTTCCAGTGGTTTAGTATGAGAGGGCCTTCATTACAGTCACTAGGTTTGTTTCCGCCTTGAGCTCTCCACTCGTAGTAGAATGTTAAGCTGCTAATGGTCAGTATGGGCTGCAACGACGAAGAATGAAGATTACATCCGAATGCAAGGATATAAGCATGTTGTGGATAACCCCATACATCGGAAAGAGGTCGTTGCTGGCAACCTAAGTGAACATCTCTCCCGTCGTAAGTGACTTTACTTGCGTGCACCCAACTAGAGGTTTATGCAAAACAGTGTATAAGGATGCCTCAGCTCGTGTCGGAGACGACGCGATGGACTTTCCGGAGATTCGACGCTCATTTTTTGTCCGGGACCGTCTTACCCTTACATCTATCCTCCGCGAACCATTGCGCGAGCTTCCGCAGGTGGGTCTTCACTCTATCTTGCGCTATGGACGCTCTGGAATTATATTGTCAGATTGTGTTCACCCTGCGTGCCATTCAGTATCCAGCTTCGATACCCATTTCCTTGGCATCGCTCACGTTGATTACCCAGACAGCTAACTCTTTTAGCGGCACTCTGTTTCAGTTGTTTGGTGAATCCTTCTCGCTCTCCGAACAATTTGCCAGCGTGCGCAAGCTGTACGAGATCTCGACGATTCCTAATAGAGTTGTCGACGGGACGATACCCTTCCCCGAGAATCAACAGGCATTGAAACACGGCATATTAATAGAGTTCCGGTAAGGACATTTGGTTCGGAAAAGCGACCTTTCATATTCGATCCCTCTCAGGAATGTATCTTTCAAATATCCCGGAGCCGACAAGTATGCTCTCCGTAATGTATCTTTTACAATCCGCGCTGGCCAGCTTTGTGTTAGTTTTTTGCAGAATTCCGCTACGTGCTTCTGTCCTATCCCTGATTCCGATTTGCAGGTCATTGTCGGCGTGAACGGCTCCGGAAAGAGCACGATCCTGAAGTTGATCTCACGGCTGTACGATCCCACCGAAGGCACTATTCTCATAGATGGCCAGGACATCAAAACGTTGAAACTCAGCAACTTGCGTCGCACGATGGCCATCCTTTTCCAAGACTATACGCATTTTCCTTTATCGGTCAGTCTTCTCCCGTAGCATACGTCTTGGGGGCTCAATCCAGTGCTCAGATTAAGGATAACATTGCTCTCGGTAACCCCGACGTTTCTTACGACGACGACAAAGTACGAGAAGCGGCCCGACTCGGCGGGGCTGAAGAATTCATAGATAAACTACCCGACGGGTTTCATACATATCTTGATCGGCCGGTCAAGGATTACTACTCCGCCCTTCCTGAAGGAACCGTTACACTTTTTGGTCGGCAAGTCGACTACAGTATGGTCCGCGGCGTTGGGGGGATGCGGACCACCGAAACGTCCTTGAGTGGTGGTCAAATGCAGAGGCTGGCTGTGTAGGTCATCTTGCTAGTTGCATACCCGTTTTCTGTGCCTGGGACAGGAAGATCTCCTTAATGGGGATGACACTGACGTGGCTGATTTTTTTGTCCTACTTCCTTTAGTGCGCGTACGTTTATGCGGTCGCTCGTGTCCGAAGCCGAGTCGCCAGTGGGCCTTCTGCTATTTGACGAGCCAAGTGCTTCCCTCGACCCTACCGCCGAACACGGTAAGATCGCTCATTGTTCATACTCGGTGCAGGGATTCTTACATGTTATTACCTAGATCTTTTCCAGAGACTTCGAACCCTGAGAGGCAGCAAAACTATGGTTTTCTCCTCGCATCGGTTTGGCAATCTAACACGTCATGCTGATCTTATCCTGTGGGTTTCCGCTTTGGTCTGCTGATTCCCGCTGCTCAACTACGATATCTATGTTTCGAATGCCTGCTCCAGTTATATGGACGATACGGAGGTTCAAGAGGCAGGGACACATGATGAACTAATCGCCCAGAACGGCGAATATGCTCGTATATGGAGCCTACAAGCACAAGCCTTCTTGTGATCAAGGCGATCTTGCCGGTGAACCTTCGTTGTTTTAGCGACGATTCCAATGGATTAATCTTAAACAATGCACCACTGCTGTACTACATCGTGAACTCGTTGGACTCACGCGTATCTATGCAAGCAAACAGGTAAGTTACTGGTTTGCTGGCGTAGACGCAGGCATGTAAGTTCTTGAAGCATACAAACGAGCCAATGCCATACTAAACGTGGATACCCGCAACCACGATGGTCCCAAGAGAACACATGTATATATATTGTATAGACCCATAACTCGACACCGCTTACAGGCACCAACCCCGTGCGTTGTTCACCACTGGGAGCGGTAGCTGCAACCCCAGGGGGCAGGCTCCGATTTACATAAAACCTAATTCAAACCCAGGAACATCTGCTCGCAGGTGCGCTGACGGTGGCAGGCTACTATAACTTACTATGGAAACTAATCAACTGCTGCACAAAGATAACCCGTCGGCGGGGAGAGCCTGCAAGGAAGGGAGAGCGCAGTTAAGTTCTATGACGTCACATCAAGGGCACAATCCACACGTGTGTTGAAATGAGCCTGGGAACTAAGCCAAAATTAAGATCCTTCTCAGGTTCGCCGTGCGTGACCGGTTGACCGAGGAGTTGAAGGGAGCCGACCCGTTTTTGATTCACAATGTGCACACGTCTGTGAGGTCGCACCTCAGTCCCAACGATTGTTGCCCAGCTTGACATTTCATAAACAGTGCATGCAATTTGAAGACTGATAGACTTGCCATGTTACATGCGCAATGCATTCGCAGCATAACAAGTGTTTGTGAGTAGACGTCATTCGTCTGGTTTCAGAAAGTGGTCCGAGGTGGATGTGCTTTGGACAATCGAAAGCTGTGGGGTTATGGCGGTGTTCCTGGTGCGAAATCAGAAAACCTGTCATGCCATTCTCGCAAATGAATCCAATTCAAACGTATGTGGGAAGGCTGTGCATGCTCCGTCGGGCGAGATTGAATGAGTCTTGTAACAGTGAGTCGACCGTGATCACATCTAAAGCATCTGGTCATCTAAGATTTTTGAAGCCCGTCGGTAGAGTTGTGCTGCCGATCCACATGCCAGCAAGGTGGTGAAACAAGAAGCTTCTAAGCACGCGTTGATAGACTGGTGAATGCATTTGAAGTGGACGATGAGCGAGTCCCCGTGACGGAGTGATGGGTTGATTGCCGAGACCCACCGGTGTCGGCCGTTGTTTGCTACCGATGCTGATCCCTGGGCAACGGCTCCTTTGTGGCATGATATTACACCCTTCGAGAAGCCAGTGGACTGCTGCAATCACCATCTGAGGTGTCATCCTCCTACAACAAGTGTTCAGGACCGTCGGAACTAACTAGTATTGAGGGCGTCTGTGGGCTGCGGCCTGCGGGAGTCGAGTCACTTGCTGGCCGCGGACGATGCCGATATAATGACTTTGATCGCGGCAATTAGAGAAGTCGCCGGGAGGTCTTCAATGCAAAGACAGACCAATATAAGCCCGATATGGGCATGGCTAACCCTGGCCAGCCTTTTGCCGGCCACCTACGTCAATGCGGCAAGAAATTAGAATTTATCGATAAGAGGGGGTTATGTATGAGCGAGGAAAATAATTAAATAGGTTTTTTTCCCGGACCGATGTGGCTGGGCTTCTCCTGAGCGGGCGACTGTTCACTGCACTTATTCGTCGTCATCGCACAGGCTCGTCGTTTTGGACATTGACCAGCCAGCACACCGTGTTGCGCACAGACCATGTCTGACTACACAAACTTGTGGAACCTGGCATCGGCCCCATCCCAGTTCTCACAACTGCCAGAAGATGAACTCCTGGCTCTTCTCCAGAAACAGTTCCAACCCATATCGCATGGAGCAGACACTCCCTCAGACAGTAACAAGGACGGAAGCGCAGACCCCGTATCGATCACAAAGCTCTCTTTATCTGGCGTCACTCCATCCACGGACGATAGCAGCCCGAGCCCATCCGCCAATAACGTAGACTCGGTCTCAAGGCGTCAGTCGCACTCTTCATACCCTCGCCAAGGCAACAATCACGCACAAGGTGACGAAACACCGGCACTCAAACGCAAAGCCTCTGATGACGATCTTGATGAGGAACATAACCCAAAGAATAAGCTTGCTGGTCAGTGTCACGTCATCGTCTTGTTGATCACAATCCCTCTCATTGGCATGCCTCCCTCTAATAGTGGACGAGTCCGGGACCAAAAAGGGGCAATCCTCCAAGCGAAAGTCGACAGGAAACTCTCAGGTGAGGCTCTGTCAAGAGATTTGGCGCTGCTCTGCCTACCTCGCTCAGCAGGATGAATCGCGGTTACTTAAACGCAAAGAACAAAATCGTGCCGCACAAAGAGCATTCCGTGAACGTAAAGAAAAACATGTCAAAGACGTAAGTGTTCCCCGTCCCATCACTAGGGCTGAGTCCCTCAACCACCATATTTTCTTTATCGCATATGACATCCATAGCTGGAAGACCAAGTCGCAGCACTCGAAGCAAAAAATGAAGAGGCTCAAACTGAAAACAACAATCTACGAGATCTCCTCTCCCGTTTGCAGCAGGAAAATATAGCTCTCAGGCAAGCTCAATTTACCTTTTCTGTGCCAAAGTCCGCACCTCCGTCCGCATCCGTCACCCAAGCCCCTTCCACCACCCCCAATTCAAATATGCATCCTCCGTCGTCATCTCCATTCAGCTTTTTCGGTGCACCAGAGCCATCTTCTCTAGGCGGGGATATCGACTGGGGGACATTGACGACTTTCGATCCGGGCATGTTGAGCATGCTTGATGAGCCTCCTGTTGGGGACGTCACCATGGAGCAACAGCCACCGGACTATTCAAGTTCGCCATTCGGTCAGTATGCCCTCCCGCCTCCGAACCAATATCGCACCATTGCGAGTAGCCCCTGGCTCATGACATTTGCGGACACCCCTGAGACGCCTTCGACCACGACCGCGGTAACAACCAGTCCGGTGAGCATGAACGGAACGAACGGAGGAAATGCGTTCGATGCATTTGGATTCGGTAGATTTGGTCCTCTACCATCCTCGAATCAGACATGGCCACCGTCAACCGGTCAAACGCTCACGCCGGCGAATTTTAACCAACACTTTGCCCCATCTAACAATGGACTAGATGAACTCTTTTCGGGCGGCATGTTCCTGAATGGGGCGCCGCAGGGGAACAGGAGCGGGCAAGATAGTGGGGGGCCTATGGAATTCGGGACTACATTCATGGACGATTCACTTCTACCTCCGAGCAACAGTCCAGTATCTCATGCAAACGGTAATGCGGGTTCCGCCAGGATCGGTGGTGCAAACGCGAATGTTGGTCCCCAGCCCAACGTGCCCTCTTCATCTACATCACCTGCGTCGTCACCGGATATACAACGATCAAACTCGAGCCCGTCATTGCGAAATAACACAGCATCATCTTCCCCACTTACGTCCGTATCTGGATCTAGGCACGGCACTGATGGTAGTAATGTAACAGCAGGCGAAAGTAACAGCGGCCTAAAGAAACGAATTACGAGGGAAGACGTAGCAAAACACATTGCAGCATGCGGAGAGTCACCGTTTACCAGCCCTTCGGTGGGGTGTTCGACGATCGGTCTAACCCCGGAGTCGGAAAGCAGAGGCGAGGAATCGAGACTACTCCGCAAAGCGAGCGACGTCACTCAGGGCGACATTATCTCGTGTCGGGGCTCGCGTTTCCCGAGGACGGAGGAAAGTCCGGATAACGTCGAGGTGCTACAGGCTTGGCGAAGCATCACTTCCAGCCCATGCTTCAAGGTTGGCATTGATTTCTTTTTGTTATTTCGCTTCATTTCGCTTTATTTCTTTTGCACCCCTTCCATCTCCTCTTGCCATGCTAAGCAAAGAATTTTCACTAATATAATGCATGCAGGATGCGGATGTCAACCAACTGTGTACCGAGTTCTCCAAGAAAGCGCGGTGCGATGGGACAAAAGTTGTGTTGGAACCGGAGGGCGTACGTCACATCATTGAGAAGTTTAAGATGAACAGTCCACATTGTATGCCAAATCCGCAGCCGCACGCTCAGCAAGAGCAGCAGCACCTACAACATATACAGTTGCAATTACAGGGACAGCTATGACAATTCCTCGGGAACGGCACAGAAGCAGGAGTCTTAGAATGTGCTGGATCGATAGAAGGACCCACAGTCAGACGCCTTGGACGTGCATTATATCGACAGGACTGTGCTGTCGAACTCACGGGATCAAGGTCGGACTTGACTCGGAGTAGATGCGACGCCTTGTTTCATGTGCTACCTACCTCTTTCGCAGCTTCGCGTGATTATCCGTCTACATGTTTACGCGCTCGGGTGAGATGTGCATGGTGTTATCACGTTTCTTTTTTCTCTTTCTTGTTCGCACATCTGTACGTGTATTATTGTTGTCTTGTGGATAAGTCATTTTTCCAAGGTTGCTATACTCTACATATTGCATACGTATACGGTCGTCTATGAGCCGTCGGTCGCCCTAGATAAACATATTCCGTCTGTCGGGGTACTCACTTGTGTGTGGCATTCGGTCTCAACTAAATACATTTCTCCCCTTGCCCGTGCAGACCAAGATGTGTAGATTCGCACCGATGGATATTATGGCTAGCTTAATGTGCCATTTTCAGATCGATCATCATTAGTTTGTCACCCGGCCCCATACAGTGTAGAATGTCGACTTGCGACCGCCGCAGTATTTTCCGGCCGTGCATCGATTTACACGATGGTCAAGTGAAGCAGATTGTCGGGGGCACACTGTCGGACAGCAATCCAGAAGCATTGAAAACTAATTTCGTAGCATCGTAAGGCCTACCCCACTCTGGTATTCACCTTCGTCTCCAGATTCATAATCAATCATCGCAGTCAATCCCCAGGTGACTTTGCACGTCTCTATAAACGCCACGACCTTCGTGGCGGGCATATTATCAAGCTGGGTCCCAAAAATGACGATGCAGCAAGAGAAGCTTTAGCCGCTTGGCCAGGCATGAAATCTCGCATCTTGCTCATTCATATCTGTTGACAGAATCCTCATTGTTATTAATTTGCCCCTTTCCTAGGCGGCCTGCAGATCGGGGGCGGCGTCACTGATGCCAATGCACAGGAATGGTTAGACAATGGTGCTAGCAAGGTGACTGGCCCGATTCTCAGGAGTCAAGTCGATTGTCATTTTACTGTACTCTTGCTTGTCTCAGGTGATCGTAACGTCGTACCTATTTCCAGCTGGCAAATTTTCCCTGGAGCGACTGCAGGCCATATCTCATACCATCGACAAGGACAGACTAGTAGTCGACGTCAGGTATGCCAGTGTTTCTTACCGTACTCTCAAGCTACTGCAAGCCGACTTGTTAGTTGCCGCCGTCGAGGAGACAAGTGGCTAGTGGCCATGAATAAATGGCAAGATATCACAGACATGGAGGTGTGCAAAGGTTCAAATCTAGATCTCGGAATTTTTTGTCCTTTCCGTGCTAAAGAAAGTGATTATTCAGAGTCTCTCGATCTACTATCCCAGTATTGTAGGCAAGTACATCGTGCTTGTCTGGCTTGTTTCTGACTCGGAAATGGTCAGTGAGTTCTTGATCCACGCTGCTGACGTGGAAGGCCTGTGTCAAGGTATTGACGAAGATCTCGTGAGAAGTACGCACTCTGTTTACGCGATCCGAGAAACGCCCGAATCGATTTTTTTTTGCAGGACTGGGTGAATGGGTAACAATACCAACTACCTATGCCGGAGGAGCGAAACGTTGGGATTTCCGACCTGTACATGTGTTCTCGATATTAACACCACTTTTAGACATAGATGATCTTGCGCTAGTTGACAGACTTTCTGGCGGAAAGGTGGACTTGACATACGGCAGGTTTGTGCCTTTTTTTTTTCACTGCGGAGTTACTGGAAAGTGACTACCAATGTAATTCAGTTCTCTCGATATCTTCGGAGGAACACTGGTCAATTTCGAAGACCTAGTGAAGGTGTCTCGGGTCCGCGGGAGGCTTGCGGTTGACGCTGTCGGGTAACGTTGCCACAGTGGTCATTTTACTCATGTACCTATCTTGCAACCGGAACAACAAACACGTTCTGCAACAATCATGCTTTCAAGTCGCATGCGGCCCAAAGACACGGTTGGAAATCGCCCGCAAGCACTTCGATCCGCCGTTGAGTATCGTCGGTTGGCTGCCTTTTCGAAGGCGAAGACTCTGAATGCGATAGCCACGGCCCCACTTCCAAATTACTATGTTCAGAGCTCGGCCTGCCGCAATCGGTTCTATCAACGGACAAAGCTTGCGAAGGTCGAATGTGGTGTCCTCGGGCATCGAACAGTCTTCGTGCCATGTGTTCTTACTCAGATCCCAGGCACAGCGGCATGAGTAGGTAATTTATTTGCTCTCATTATGACGACCACACTGCCCATGATCAGGGAATACCTTGAGATGCCGGGACGATAATGTTTCAAAATCAGAAATATCCTCCGTCTGGTTTCGCTACTAAATCCCATTTAGTTCTCGCGCAAAGAAGCTTGACCTGCTCTATATGTACATACGACAGGTGGACTAGACCGGCGAGGCCCGTGAAAAAAAAAAAAGTTCACCGGTCTTCTTGTGCGAACCTTACGACTCCACAATACGCCTCCGCGACGACGCATCACTGACGGCTTTGGCCTTTCAGCGCCGCAATATTAATCGGGTCATCGCTAGAGAATTGCGCAATGCTTTGGTTCTTTTGATGTCATCTGTCCCGCAATAACGGGTGAACAGAGCTTTTCGAAACCTTCTGGAAGAGTACTACGGCGTAGTATCTTGGAAGTACTCCCGGATGAACCACGCACTTAATGCCAACTGAATACTTTAGATTTCCGATCGAGCGTCTCCTCGTGGATATCCTTTACGCGCCAATATTTTGACATTATTTGGAAACGCAGACTGGATAATCATGCACAGTACACGTACGTTCTTGTAGTACTCTATTTCGATCGATGACAACCATTTCTTGCAGAATGACATCCCCACTGACACCTAAAATTAAGCCCTGCTTCCCAGAACCAACTAATCACTGCCGCCGAGTTCTTACTGGGATCTTGAGTCAGCCTTTTGTGAACAAGCCCGATGGTGAACTATTCAGAGCGACCTGGATATGATGTTAACGTTCCGGCCGATCGTGCCGAGTTGCCCATATCCTTTTACAGCGGACAAACGGCTCCGGCCCCTCTTTGAACAGTGCTATCAGATGGTGGCCCAGTGCGCAGGGTCGACATACCTTCTTTGGACTTTCACTGTTGGACTAATTGTTTACGTTTCCTGAGAAGCTAGGTGAAGTTCTTCACCATCGCAGCATATTCGTCCGACTGTCGCACCCGATATAATAGGCGCAGAAGGCCCTAGGAAGGGCCTTCCAGGGGCATGGTGTATAGTTTCCTCTTCCAGACCATAACCATAAACTTGAAACCCGGTTCATCTGTTTTGGGTTGCTGCCCTCTGTGGAGTGGCCCCAAGGGTGCTGGTCGGAAGCAAATGTATTTATCCTGTTTGTCCAACGTTTCATTATTTAATGGAAAGCTGATTGAGTTACTTGCATGCCTAGCATCTCACCGGCTTCCGGCGACCAAGAGAATCAAGTACCGCCTGTGGGAGCACATAATTTGTTCTGCGCACAACTCACGATGTTTCGTTCTGCTGAAGGATAAGGTAATAACCCTGTACGCCGTGAGGGCCCTGAAAACCATGTCCACTGAGTAACGTGTCGGGTGCCCGAACAAATGGACGCCTTCAATATTTAATGCCTTCTGGACTATCTTGCAGGTGTGCAACGGGGCTAGGGTCGGAGTCATTAGAAGGTGTTCCCTTCATCATACAACCTGAACTGCGCTAGTACCAGGAAGATATGAAAGTGGCTTTACTGCAAGAAGTCAGACCGGCTGCCACGAGGTATTTGGTTTAGGCAAAGATTCTGTAACAAGACGCCGCAATCTATTCTTTGGGTGAGGGATTCCATGTAACCGTCTACCGATCAGATGAACCCCCGCTATGTAACATAGTTACCCTGACAGTGATCGCATGAAATAACAGCGCATGCCATTTTCCGAACCTGTGACCGTTTCCATTGAAACCACCCTCAGAGTCGGACAAAGCACATACAGAGTGTGGATGTGAAAATGTTACCATTAAATAAATTACCCCGAATAAACAATATCCCTTCGAAGAATGGTAGGCCAGCCAAGAGAAGGCGAACCTGACGGAAGTAAATGCTGGCAATGAATATAGCGGGGCCGCCGGCGAAGTGCAAAATGATATGCCACCAACACAACGATGATAACGGAGGAAAATGGCAACTAGGTGGAGAGAGAGATCCAGGTGTCATAACCGGTGACATATACAATTGGGAATTGATTGGTTGAGATAAGGAGGGAATGGCAAGAGAGAGGCTCCATGGTATGTACTAAAAATGAGAGTAGAGGGAAGGGAGGCATGGGCTCCACAGCCCGCACGACGTATATGCAATTCCAAAGCCGACACATCTGATCACTATTACGCCGATCGCCGTAAACGTCTAGATTGTGTCAAACAGGGCGTAAGGACTTACATAGTATTCAATTTCAAGCTTCCCAGAAGATAGCAGATGGTCAATCACAAGCCATTTCAAGAACACGTGAGGAGACTTACGAAGAGAAAGGCTACTTTCCGGGGCCATAATATATTGAGGCCAGCCGGATTATAAAGTTGTGTGTTTAATTCATCGATCTTTCTCTCCAGCCTTCGCATCTCCTGTGTTTCCCAAAGAAAGGAAGAGGAAAACGTAGGCATTATTTAAAGCTTTGTCACGCCATAACCATAAACCCGCGCAATGCGCACCTTGGTATAATGGGACGTCACAACCAGCGTCGACAGCTGGAGTGTAGCGACCGCCATAACGTTGTATACGAATGAATGTCGAAGGCTGTAAGCCGATATTAAGATCTCGTTGATGTTGTTGATGGTCTCGAGAAACTGGGTCGCGGTTATCTGCACAAAAGACCGTCGCACCATCGTGAATGCAGCCGAGAGCCAACTGCACGAGAAACACTCACCCGACCCTCCAACTCCAATGGAAACACGGGCATGAACTGTACCACTTCTCCGCCGGTGTAGTCCCGCTCGATTCTCACAATCTCACGCGGGTGATGCACTCCGATGTGGCCTACTGGCGCTGTTCCATAAGCGGAGTCAGGAGGGGGAGGTCCGAAATAGTATGAAGAATGTGGAACCAGAGGACGCTGGCGGCTGCATTGGGGGATAACGTGAGTCATGCAATAGATCAGCACAGGTGCATGGCAGGAGAACGAAGAGAAAGCGGCAAGAAGGGCGAGTAGAGATGAGCAAAACGTGGGACAAAGAAGAGCAGGAATGGAATTTCTGGTATAAAACACAAAAAGGCAACCGCGTACCTCTTTTGCATCACAGCGAAGTTCTTCGAATTCAGTGTTGAATAATAGTCCGAACTCGGGTGCTCATTACCCTCTTGGTCTCTGTCCCCATCTCCAACCCTGAATGCCACACCACCACCCAAACCCCTTGAATTACTATCTTCCGGCGGAAGCCCAAGATCCCACGGCTCTGATGACCTCAACTTGAGTTTCAGCTGCTCCAGCTTCTCCGATGCAGAAAGTTTGAGTGAGGCCCTATGGCACTCCGCGGGCCTTTTCTTCTCGTCTGTTTCAGAGGAACAGCTTTCCGAGAACTGAACGCTTCTCCGGCGCGTTTCTACCTCCCTGACAGGTGGGCTGTTTATCTGATCGCCATCAGGATCGAAGCTGTGATCCCTCTCATCCGAAAGTGGATCGCTCGAGAGGGGGTGCCACAGTGCGTCCACGATATCCGCTTCTCCCACAGTATCATTTGGAGGCGCAACGTGATCACCCCCTTCCAGCACTGCCCCTCCTTTGCCCGATTCTCCCCCAGTTCTTGACCCTGGCGCCCTCGGCGTGGGTAATGCGGTATGCGGTATTAACGCCTCCTCCCGTGGCTGCCTCAACTCCTGAGCACGTTCCTGTTCCTCTTCACCCTCTTCTCCAACTAAATCGATCACCTCACTGCTTCTGACCATATTCCCCTCTTCTGCATTCATTTCCAACTCTAACCCTACCTCACCTTCGGCTTGACAATCATTGCCGACGTTTCCCTTGGACGCCCACGACGTCGCCAAGGAAGACGGGCCGGCTGCCAACGACCTAGCAGACAAGTGCGACGGAGCGAGCGAGACCTGAGAGGAACCAGAGGACGGGCGACTCGTAACCACAAGTGGGAGGGGTGCTGGTGGTGGCGTCACCTTCCTTGGTGGTGCTGCAGGTTGCAGAGCATCCGTATCGGGAAACTTAGGGATGAGGTTTTCACTTGTGAAGAACGTGTTTTTCCATGGGAATTGTTATGGAGTAGTTAGAGGTAGAACCCAAATCTGCAGTAGTATCCTCGGTCGTCGCAACATCCCATACGCGGGGTGTCTGCGGAAGTGGTGGTGGTAGTGGTGGTAGTGGCGGGCCTGCACCAACCTCATGGTCATGGTGGCCATTCGGCGGTGGCATGGCGTCCCCGTCCATAGCAGCAGCACTAGTGGAACTCGCCATACTGCTACCCTTTGACTCAGTGTCGTGCCACGCTAAGGAGGAAGTCCGTGGAGGAATGACAGGATGTGCGACTGTGATATCGATCACGACACTCTGCACCACGCCATTACGACTGTGATGACTATTACTACCCTCGCCTGGCGAGTTCCCGCGCTCGTCGCCTCTGCTCTTGTTAAGCTTTCTCGATTGCGTTCGCCTTAGTCCCGCTGTCATTGCGACCCGTGGTGGTATTCGTGCTCGTCGATCCGCTAGCGCATCGAACAATCAAATTTCCTTGGAGGGCTTAGTGAAGAAAGCGCGACCCGTATCAATTTCGCACGGCAGCGAGTCGGTTGACTTTGAGTTTGTCGCGGTTCAGAGAAGTAGTGTCGAGCTGTCAGAAACTAGCCTGAGAAGCCTGGTAGTTGTAATCAGACCCGTTGGCAAGCGTGGGAACAGGCATGCAGCATCCGGACCGCGTGCGGTCATCCTAACAGATGAATAAAACGAACTATGATGGAACAAGGAGGAACGGAGAACAATGTGTGGATATCTATAATTCTTATGGATGGAGATACATATACATGCAGTGCGTTCTTATGCGGATAGATAGAAAGCCAAGCTGTAGAATAAAACACTTTTGGGACATGAGCGAAGTCGTGAACACGTTAGATATCGAACGAAGCCAAAGGATGTTATAATGACATATTTATCACGCTCAAGCGGAGGACGGTGAATCTTTCTTCTCATGGGCGCGGGGTGAAGATGCAACGGGTCGAGCACCAGGCGAATCAGCAGCGGGGTTCATCACTTCCGACAGCTTGCCTCTCGATGGAGGCGTGATGGAGCGACGATCAACCGCCATCCTGTCATCCGTTGGCGAGGGCGTCGATGAAGATGAGAGCGTAGCAATGGGTGGCAGGGCCATCACCGCCGCCCCAATAGGTCGCGGGTGGGGAGGGAAAGGTACCGCAATCTTGGGAGGACTCGGGAACGTAGAAAGCGCACTCTCGTTGTGTGGATGAGAATCGGGCGAATGTGATGCAGGCGGCATGCGGAAGGAGGGAGACGAGCGAGATGGAACAGGGGTGTGTCGTCCAGAAGACGAACCGCTACCTCGCTTCACACTCTCGACTCGAGTGCGCTTACTGTCTGTTTCCTCCGTCGCGGGACTGAGTGGCCGCTTGAGGGACGACGCTCCGGACGAAGCAGGTGAAGGACCGTTGGAGGACGACGTAGATCGACGATGAGGGGCGGCATCGCGTGGCGAATTGACGGTGTGGCGACTTGCATTAGACAGCGTCGGCGAGTGCATCGTCGCATTGTAGTTGTCATGCGCAGAAGCCGACTGCTCGGCAGGACGGGTCTGGGACAAGTTAACTAACGCATCAGCAACACCCTCATCATAATCCTCATCTACCACTCGGGACGGCAGGCGAGGGGTGGCACTAGTCGGAGACGGCTGTAGTGAACGATTACCAGAACCGCTCGAACTTGCCGTGTCCTGTCCATCCTTCGCTGAGAATGAAGGAACCTTGAACGACGCAGGAAGATTAGCGGGTAAGCCAGAGTCATCCTTGGCCCGACGTTGACGCTTCTTCCTCTTCGGGGCATCACTAGGGATCGACCCACCGATACTTTGCGTGTCCGAATCCTTGTCCTTCGTCGGTTGCGGCTGCTTCCTCCTGTTCTTCGAGTCGGCTGATGATGGCTCTGGAGACACAGACATGCGAATATTTGTATGAAGCGGAACGCGAGGTACGGCCTCTGGTGAGTTGACAACCGAACTTGAGTGCCTTCTCGACTCCACGTCTCGCTCCACCGGACGTTCGCGCGCGTCGAATCTGGCGGGATCGTAGCGCCAGTGCCCGCTTTCGGGAGGACCGAGGGGTTGATGGGACGGGCCACTGGGGGGCTTCGAGTCCCAATGAGGCCGCGAGTGATGGGCAGAGCGAGGCGACGTCTCCATGGGACTTAGGGCGCGGCGAGGTCCTGGGGAGCGGGAGGCGTAGTAAGGTTGCTGCGAAGGGTGGCTCGGATACTCAGAACGTCCGCGGTGGTCGCGATCCTCCCAGTCACGATGGTGCTCCGGGTGAGGACCGCGGCGATCCCAGGCCATATCGCGATCTGCTGCACGTAGCTCACGCGGATACGAAGGCGGCGTACGCTGGGAAGCCGGAATGCTCGGCTGAGCCGGCCCCGATTGGCTGACGACTCGGAGGAGGGTAAGCCGGGAAGGTGGAGACAGGAGAGCGCGGGCGAGCAGGATGGGGAGCAGGTGAGGCGGATCCCGAAGGGACACGTAGAGGGCGGTTGAAGTACTCCGAGTGCTGTGCCAGATCCTGGTTGGCGGAAGACCGCAGCTCTTCTGTCGGGAGCTGCTGTTGCGGGACGGGGTGGTGCAGCAAGAGACATGGGTGACCAGTGGGGCCACGACCAACACCATCCCGGGAGGGGCCAGAGAAGTCGCGGTGATGGGGGCGATCGACGTCCATGGGGGCAAGCGGGGTATGAGAGGGGGGATGCCGCGATTCGTCGATGGAAACAGGAGGGGGGGGACCCCTAAATGGAGGAGAGGCACGGCTAACGGGCACAGGAGGCGGGGGCAAATGAAGGCTATCGTTATTGCCCGGACCTCTAGAGTCGGACCTAAGTAGGGGGCGGGTGGAAGTCGATTGAAGAAGGAGCGGAGGGCCACTCAGGCCTGGCGGAAGTGTGGAGGGGTTGGCATAGGCATTCGGATGGACGTCCTGTGGACCGGGGGCAGCGGGCAGTTGACCACCAGTCGCTTGGGCATTCTTCAACAACTGCAGTCGCTGTGAGATAACAAGATTGCCTGGGTCGAGCTCGGCGGCACGAGCATACGCATCGATGGCGTCAGAGATCTGGTTGTTGCAGCTCTCGTACAGGCTTCCTAGGTCAAACCACACCTCAGAGATGTACGGGTTGATTCGGATAGCGCGTGAGTATGCGTCGAGGGCATCGCGGAACTGGTTGATTTGGAAGTAAAGGACGCCGATCGAGCACCAGAAGGTAGGGTTCCTGCCGTCCCGGTAGACAGCCTGCTGATAAGCTTCGTATGCTTTGTTGTACTTCTGACCCGCCATATACGCTCGCCCGAGGAGATACCAGCTCTGGGCGTCCGAAGAGTCTGGGATACTAGTTTAGTAGAAGCTCGCAGCCAGTCGACGTCATAGACGAACCTGCTTCGAGGCTCTTGGTCAGGAATTGGATAGCGAGTTCCTGGTTTTGAAAAGACGATCCTTCCTGATGGTAGAGCCAGCCGAGCTGCTGGAGAACCTTTGCATGGACAGGGTTATCAGCAACTACACGCTCGTAAGCGTCCTTCGCACGGGCATACTGAGGAAGGGAGGTGAGTGTCGACGACGCAAGGCATGCGAGAGGGCGCTCTTACCTCATTTTGTTGTTCGTAAACGTGGCCAATTTGGAACCAGATGTCGGCATGGGCGAGGGGACTGGGAGGATTGCGAAGGATGCGGTCAAAGCAGCCAAGGGAATCATCGTATTTTCCCTGTTGCTTGTAAATTGATGCCGAGGCGGAACAGGATTTCGTTTGCCTTGTCGAAGTCTAGTTCTGCATCAGTACATAACAAATTGCCAGGGCAGAGGGGGGAAGAGCCAACCTTTGTCCATTTTGAGAACAGAAGCGAAGGCTTCTTCGGCATGATCAAAGAACCGTAGCGGTCGTACAGAATGCCTATTCCATACCATAGTTTTGGATCCTCCTGTGAGTGTGTGAGAGAGGGTAGTGATGTGGCAGGTGACGAGCGGCAGTACCTTGGGATTTGGAAGCAGATAAAGAGCTTGTTGGTATGCGGAGTAGGCCTTCTGGAGGTCATCCTGCATGAGGTAGCAATGACCTAGATCCCCATCGGGACATTAGACAGGGTGTTGATACTGGTGACAAGCGAGCGATTACCCAATGCACTCCATACTTCGCCGTTGTCTTCCTGTAATTGAAGCACCCGCTGGAAATACTCAATTGCCTGAAAAGGGCAAGATGATGTCAGCCATGTGTCAATCTGAGATCTGGAGAGATCCTCGGGGAAAAAGAGAAAAGGTCGAACTGGCCAAACATACCTTCGGATAATTCTTCTTTGATTCGAGCTATTCCCGCCACCTGAGTTAGGCCAGAAAGGGAGAGCGGGTTATGCCGCAGAGCATTTCGTATGCGGTGATGGCATGTTCCAGATCGCCCATTTGCTCAGCGACGCGCCCTGAGAAAGAGATAACTTAAACGACCGCTTATCTCGGAGGAAGAAGCTTTTCCCTGTACCGATTAGTAACCAGGTCTGCTCGTTGGCGAGGGCCAGCTTGTGGATGGTGCTGGTCGGGACCCCGTTGGGAGGGGGGGGCAGTGGAGGGCACAACGGTTGGCGAGACCAGTTGGGCCGATGCTGTGTTGGTGTGGTTGGAGCCATTTGAGATGCTGCCTGGCGTCGAGGGAGGAACGGTGGATTTACCGTTGAGGTGGGGCGGGGGGGGCAGCGGCGGGTGGGTGGACGACGGGCGTGAGGATGGGGCGTGGACGACGTCCCTATCAGGCTGTCGTCTGTGGGACATGATTGGTGGGGACGGCGGAGGAGAGGGGGGAGAGAAAGCTGACAAGCGTTCTCGGATGGGATATATATACTGCGGAGTCAGAGAAACAAGGACATCAGCGACCCTTGTTGGGTTGTGCATGTGTGTGTGAGCTGTCCTAAGCCCCCTCCCCAGTCGATGTCGCACGATCAGAGATCAGAAGGTGCGTTTGCCGAGCCCACCTCGGGACTATTACGGAAGATCTCAGATCTCGGAGGCGATGAACCCTCCAGACAATCTAGCATAGCGGGTTACCAATCCATCGGCTCACCCTCTCGTTCTTGGATCCATTACGTCAGTATCGTGATCAGGTACTAATTGGCAGTTTTCACTCTCGCGCGCGGACTCTTCGGAGCACGCGGACGGCCTCCGCACTATCGTGGCACCTTATATTGCAATTACCCGGGAGATCCTCCGTTCAAAGGCTTCACCCTGTCCCTGTTGCCAACAACCGCCTCAATAGTAATCAATCGAGCGGATAGATGGGGCGACAGCGGAACGTTATTTCGCTTTTGGAAAAGCCCCGATATGATGAGGCTATCGCATTGCATATTCCGAGTTCATTTATGTATCCAGCTTCCATTTTCTTTTTTTTCTCGCTCCGACACGCAGCTTAAAACGATGTCATCGCGCGCGCACCTGGTACCCGATCACCCTCATTCACGACCTCATGTCATCATTCAATGGCTGCGACCGCCCCACAGTTGCAATATACGCAGATAATGAGCCTCTTTATATATCCCCTCTCTCTGATCGACGCGCAGGAGATTGAGAGGGATCGTCAGGGTTCTCCCTACGGCCACCGGTCCGAGCCGCACCTCTTTGTTTAGGAACGGAGAAACACGGCCATGTGGCTCATATTTTAGGCGTCACCCAGTGTGGTGACTTCGCACACACCCGCGGGCCGCGTGACGTGGGGAATTTGCGGGGTGGCGAACTGGACTCCCACACACACATACACACACCAGCTATTCATTCGAATGCATTCCTCCATCTCGGATCGAAAGATGGCGGAGTTAGTCGACTCCAGCTTGCTGCCGTAGCCGTAAGGAACAAAAAGCCACCATGACAGCATCTGACAGCATCCGGCGGTCACAGTACTACTAAGCTGTAGGTCTAAATCCATCACCTGGCCCCCTGCCATCTGACAACCTTCGCTAATAAACCCAACTCCGCGGGAAAAAAAAAATTAGAGTCTCCCTGACAGCTTTGACAGGGGTCGCCGACAGATGACAGGTGTCGGTTAAAGCATTTCATATGGAAGCACACTTGTCTCGCCCCCTGAGATACTTACGAGTAGTAATAGGATCGTATTATTAGGCCTGTAACACTCGTGTAATCGATCACACTCCCTCAACGTTCGACGTTCAACGTTGTCAACCCCAGTGACGCGGAAGCCCAGATTGACAGTAGAAGCGACAGGCTTGATGATCGCAAGCAAATTAAAGACCTTCTAGTTGACAAGTAAACCGTTTGATGAGTATGAAACTATTGAATCCCGTCCGATTTGCAAAAACGCCCTATCCGAGCTAAAATGTACTACCTTGACACACTGCGCTTGGCGTACGAGCAGGCACTGCAAAGTATTGCCGCCGCTGCTTTCGATCGACGTCGATGGCGTTTCACAAGGACTTCCCAAGTACAGGAGGTTTCAGAAACATACACATGTCACATTGATCATGATTCCAAGAGAGACCGTCGCGCTCCTTTTCGGAGCAAAGCGTTCCGAACGCTGTTACACCAGTCACGACGTGCTGACAATCGGACGTCGTTATCTGATCGACAAAGGATCCGTGTGAGATCATTCCAGTTGTGTCTCTGTCAGCGACCCGTCATCATATACACACACAACACAGATTATTACCCATTCCCGTCCTCCAAAATTCCAGGATGCACAGCATGATACACGTGGGTGATGTGTGGATGCTTTAGGAGGCATGGGAAGATCCGTGTTAGATAGGTATGTGTGAAAGGAGAGAGAACAAAGAAAATGGAAAAGTAGCTCCGAAGGTGTGGCTTCCCTGCGCTGGACGCGGTAAGTAGTTACACGAGGGGCGAGACTTACTGGGGAAGAAGTGAAACGTTCGGATGATCGCTGCAATGAGTATAGCGTGTTGAACGGCCCATATTATAGTAACAGCCCTTCTATTACATGATTAGTACAGGACAAAGCACATCAGCCACATCAACTTGCTGTGATAGCATTCGCGAATTCAACACTCTTCGACGGAGGCCATAGGACATCCTATCCTAACTTTGGAATGCTTCTCTGGATCCAACCCTCCTCAGTTGGGGCGGACACTTTTAATCATTACTCCACTCATCCTGTATACAGTAGCGTGGCTCAGCGCTTCCAGAACACCTTCCAAAATGGTTTAACAAGGCGTATTTGCGCATGTTTGGCTGCCTGGGCGCTCGAAGGTGTCGTCTTCCACGATGAGGCTGGCACAAGGGCTTCTCCCACCATATCGCTGTAGTCGCTGTTGTAACATTACCCACTGTCTAACATGACCCGTACGTTTCGTCTATAGTCCCTCCTGAATCCATTGACGGATTTGGCCAAAAATTTCAGGAGGCAACCAGAGAGAAATGGATCGAGCGAAGGCAGCCAAGAAGCAGGCCGCCATGAACAAGTCGAAGCCAAAGGAAAGTAGCACGGCTCTGGCAAAGCGTAAGGAGGCGTAAGCACACCCTCGCACGGCCCTTATCAACCCTATTTAAATGCATTCCCCATTCCGTACAGTGACGCAGAGATCCTGAGGGCCAAGCAAAAGGCATGCCCAGACTCTATCTATTCCTCTTTACTCTTGGTAGACTGATCGTTTTTTTTGATCCCTACTGGCCGTGCACGAATTTGGATATACAGAAGAACGATGAAATCAAGGCCGCACAGGAAGCTGCTGCGCGAGCGGCGAAAGGAAAATGACACCGACTCCGTGGTAGGACTCTCCTGGAGCTCTGCTTGCACATCTTCATCCTAGATCACACGTGCCATCGTGATATCTCCATATTTCTCTTCCGGTAAATCTAACTTCAGTGATGGGGTGGTCATCTTGGTGGGAGCATTTAATTCTAGATGTTATCAAACGCTTGACCCTGCATCACTTTGTTGTGTGTCCATATCCATCAAATTTCATCACTTCCATTTTGCCCTGCTTACCAGCACCAACATGTTTTAACTGTTTTCCAGACGCCCATTTCGTCAGTTGAACTCGTGTCAGTCTAGCATAATCAGCATGCCACCATCAGCCTTTCCATCACCATCGTACATCATGTGGCGCAGTTCTCGTTCAATGCCCACGTTCGTATACCGGTATTCAGGGACTTAAGCTTCGGCACGTACTGGGCACGAAAGAACGGGGCAAAGCCGGCCCACTAGTCCCACTGTGGCTTTTATGCTCCATCCAGACAAGCTATGTTATATGAATCACAGGATAGCCGCCCATAAAAGCACGGTCACAGGTCACCCCTGTTGATGGCTACATTGTTCCCCACAGCAGCTGCGTCACCCAGATTTGGTCTCGGAAGGGAATTATATACCGCCGCCGAGGTTGCGCCCCGTTCAATCACTCTGGCGCCAGTGAACAGGTCGATCGAAGTGGTGAAACCGGAAGCTTTCGCCGTTTCCGGATCCGACCCATCCCAAAGCGATGAGAAGATGGCTCTACAAGGCTACACGAGATAGACCGTGGAAGCCACTAGAGTGTATGACCAGTGTCGCCGCGGGCTGGAAACGCCAAATCTGCGGAATTACTTCCGTTTACAGACACCTAAGTATAACCGTGCTGTTCTGCTTTACTCCATCCCTAACTTGGCACACGGCTCCCACCCATGTGTTCTTCCTTCCGATCTAACGGAACCCTGATGTGCACTGGGTGCAGTGCAGTGCGACAACACCCGAGGTTGAACTGCAGTGAAAACGCGGGGACGAGTTCGGCGCCGATGGAGTCAAGGAAGAGATGAGTCTGCTCAAATTCAAATGCAGGTATAGATTGCGGTTGGAGATGTGGCTTGATGCCCAATTGTTAAAGAACTAAATGCGGGCGGGTTGCGTCCTTGGGAGTGTTGATCGTTTTCCCTCTCACACCCTAATCCGACCTTGCTTTAGTTCCTGTTGCTCCGCAGTCACAGTGGTACGCAGTCCCTGATTGCGTGAGAGGTTGGCAACTGAATTCTGCTATCGGACATGGTTGGCGGCACCTGGTTCGCAACAAATGTTCACTTCTTGGAGCCACATGCGGTGATGCGGGTATACTTTTTATGTCTGACGGAGTGCATGCCCTGGTACATACGCACGTCGCCTACGTTCTCAGGGTTACCTGGAGTAAACGTCATTAGACAATCACTTCAATATCATAATCCATTTGACACGGTTATTTGGCATACCATTTAGCGTATTTTTTTGCCGCGGACGACCCTTGGGTGTGCGCCAAGCATGGCCCTATGTATACTGGACCCTGTCCGGGCACCTGGTCAATCCCAACCCCGGCGAGGAATAAGAGTATATCCCCGAATATTCCCCGACGCCCATAGTACACGGCAAGGCAGAATCCTGTAGAGTCGCACGCACATATCCGCTCGGCGACTGCAGAGTCAGCTGTGCTATGCTCCAACGTATACGTACCGAGGGTACTCGTCATACTGTTTTCTCCGCAACTGTGCCGTGCCTTGCGTCCTAAGGGCTGCAACACGTGATTGTGAAACTTATCAACATCCATCTTGTTGAACGCGTGGACGTCAACCCCTCAAGAGGCTAATTGGCACCTATCCAGTGGCACTGATCCTCACTGATTACGACAAAAGCCATGCATGGACAGCACGTTCACAGCAGTGACAGTCAATAATTGACTGGCAGGCAGGGGGAGCACCCTCTGCACGACAGTTAGAGATACACGTCCGTAAGTTGCCGACCCTCATTCATTTTCTGACCTGTCAGTCAGCCAGACTCAGCCTTCAAAATAAACTCGGTGGAAGTCTGACAAGCTCCCCCTGGGTTAGCTGTCAATGTCACATCAGGAACGACAGCCTGGCGATGAAAATGATACTCCCAAATCACTGTCAACCACATGCTTGTCGTTGGTGCTTATTACCGTGGACTCAATCATGCTCCGATCCATGCACCGCTCGATCGCGGCATCAGTGATAATTAATCGGGGTGGTGCGCTACTACCGTTGCGTTGGCGTCCCCAGAAGCGAGAGGCTAGACCCAAGGGGAGGTCAGCCAATCCAAAGCCCATTCTAGAAATGAGTCCGGCCGAAACTCAAAGGGTAGAATGCCGACATCTTTGATTTGAACTGGCTACAATAGCACCTTACACCCCCATCTCCGTGCCATTTTAGCAACAGCGTGGGTCACGGGGAGTACCGCACCGATGCCGTTGTCGTAAAACGGACACTCCCATGCACGAACCTGACTAGTACGGTGCATGCGATGACGTGCGCTGGATGATCACTTGTACGCAATACGAATCGGCAACTCATGACACAGCACGCAGTGTGAGTTGCCACACCAGGGCCAGCAAGGCAAGACCTGGAAATGACCCTATCATATATATACTATCAGAGACTACGTGTGTGGGCAAGGTACGCCACAATCAACTTAAGGTCAAGTTCGGTGCCTCCGCCACGGGCAACGACGGTCCAAGGGTCCACGTAAGTACTTACTCGTGAGTATACTATTCCAATCGTGGAAGATCAGTATTGCCTTCAACCAGAACGACGTAACGCCTGGAGCTTCTGGCGTGGCCCCAAAGTTGTGGACCGGAAACCCACTCCGGTGATCAGTTGCTCTGGTGGCTGTTACCGGCCAGCGGCGATTAATTTTGGATCCTTCTCCGCTCTCCCCTAGTAGGAAGGTAGGTTACGAACAAAGGCTACGGGTTAATAGCAGTGCACTCAAACGTGGGCTGCGCACATCTGGGTGCAAGTGATTCATTACGTGACGATACCTTTCTTCCTTGGATGGCTGCGTGTCGCACCGGTGATCCGAGGACCTCACCAAGCGTTCGTTTCCAACTGGTAACGTCAAATAGGCAGTGGGCGGTACAATTAATGCTACGGCTTTCCCTCCATGTTCCGTGGCAGGATCACTGGGGTACCACCGCACTGATCAAATGTCTTTTATACCTGCCAGTTCATCGTTTAGGCGGCATCTGCATGTCCTGATCAGGTTGCCTCGGCATTTCGAGGCTTCCGATAGTGGTACCGTGGAGATCATAAGCTAGAGAAGTCGATAGCACTTGTTCTTGCAAGAGAATAGTGTAAAAGGAGGTTTTAGGGTAAACCTGCCCACCCTCTCGCAATAACAAATGTGGCGCAAATTTGACAAGTCCTGAGTGGATCCGACCAGTGGCAAGTTGCGGCAGATTGGATCCCATTACGATCTGAGTAATGGATTTATGTACTTATGGCGAATGATGCACGCCCCTATCACACCCCACTCTCCTGCTAACCCAAAATGCATCTCACGCCGCGTTGCACGGGGCGTCGAAATACGACTATAGGCATGGTGACGATTTTGCGTTACATGAACTCAGATACGTCATCACTATGCTAAAACAAGGCTAACGCCTGTCCTCGTTGGCTGACGAACGTTGTTTCTGTATTAATTATACGGTCTGTTGCTTTAGCAAACGGAGGGAGGGCGGAAGAGAGAAAGGGGTATATATTTAACCCGCTTGTCAACATGCATACTGAATGCCGGAGAATGATGGATTACCGCAAGTAATTCATCCGACGGTTAGAAGAATGCAAAGAAACCTATAAGTACGGTATGGTGCTGTAGTTCCTGGCATGACGCTGTTGTATGTAAGTACTAGAGTACGTTGTCGATTTTGATCGGAATTTATCAGTCACTTCACTTTAACGGCCTGCCCGCCTTCCAGCCGCCTTCTGCGAGGTGCATCTTCTGACGATTCGTCATCTTTGGTCTTCTGAGATCCCGCGAAATGAGCGTTACCCAAAGGGAGATAAGCATGATGAAAACCAGGTGGGACGGCCAAGGATGCGGGCGGTGGGGGCGAAGTTGGGTTATGACGTGACCGGTAAAGGGACAATAAAGAGTTAACGAACAACGTTAGGAAGGATAAGGACGTTAATGTAAAAGCCTGTGGAATGGTTTCATGAAGGATAAGAATAGTTATCACAAAAGGTCCATATGAGACGCTTACTAGAGTTTTCCAGCTGATAGGTTCAACGAAACCATTTACGACTTCGGCAATTAGTTCAGCGCCGATGCGAGCGCGACCCACCGTCGTCGGATCACGGTTCATACATGTTTCCCAGGCAGCGCATTGCTGTGCCATGGCAGGGATCTGGTTCGTTCCGCAGAAATTATTTCTGTATTGAGCAGCGCAAACGCCAATCTCCTGAACGATATCTGTGGAGCGAGCCTCCTATAAGCACGCAGGGCTGATGACTGTTCAGCGCGGAGTTGCATACCCATGGAATATTCCGAAATGCGGTGTTCTACATCACGCTGGACCGTAAGAATGAATTGCACCAGCAGGTACAGGAACACCAGCACCAGCGAGAGATTGAAGAAAAACTGCAAATAGCTAGAGAGCCACCATCAGATATAAGAACAGCAAAAGCCTGGAATGGCGGCCCATCCTCACCCAAGCAGGACATACGGTATCCGATGGAGAAGCGGAGGCTGAAGGCATGTTGAGGGTATAGTGAGTTGACGTAGTTGGGGTCAGGGATCTAGCATTGTCCCGGTCGTCTTCACTGTCTTCATCGTTCGAGCCATCTGCATGATCACGCATCTTGGCACGCGCCTTACGCCTCGAATTGAACACCCTTCTCATAGCACCGGTAGCGACCGCTCGTCCATTTTCCTTCTCGCTTTCATCAGGCTTCGGAGGGCTCAACTCCGACATGTCAACATCACGAATCTCCTGAGCAGGTTGTGGCTGAGGGAATACTTTTTGAGGCGAGAAATTTGGTGGTGGGGCCCATGGCGGTGGGGGATTCGTCTGAGGTGGACGTCTTTCAAAGATGAATGGCACATTTCGATTCTCGCCAAACATTGGCGTGAGAGGTGATCCAGGGAATGCGGGTGACGCAGAGCCCAGATCTTGAAAAGGACCTTCGATGGATGAATTCTCCCAGGTTGAAACACAATTGCTGATAGAGCACGTACGTTTTCGCGGGGTGCTTGGGTCGCCATTGGTAGGCACGGCCCAGGCTGGCGTCGAGCCACTGCTAGGCCGAGACGTAAACTGAAAGTCCATGGGAGCCTCGGTTGACCTGGAACGAGCGTTCGTCATGTCCTTCATGCGCTCTTCTGTGCAGAGCCCTGGAATGTAATATGAACAACAGTTCACAAAGTGTACGAAAGGGACACTCACTGTGGCCAGCGAGTGACACGACGTGTAGCGGTCAAATGTCTTACGAGTCCGACGCGCTCGTGCCATGGTCTGCGGTTGGTCACGTGCTCAGAAAACAGCACATATGTAGTCCTTCAGACTACCAATACAGTTACTCATATTCATACAACATGCTCAACCGTGCGTGGAAGACGGTGATACATAGTGCATCGCCATTGGCCAGGCTATCAAGTCGCCGTTACCATCCCCTGATGTCCACCTGGACAGCCCCAAACTCCAACCTCGTGCCCATTGTCATCGAGCAGACGGTGGGGGTAACTTCTACTCCCGCTACGCGTCACTCATCCTTATATTGCCAGGGTCGCGGAGAACGCTCGTATGATATCTTCTCGCGACTTCTACGCGAGCGTGTTATCATGCTTTATGGACCTGTGAGTCTTTTCACAATAGGCAGGCGGAACTACGCCTCTTCATTCTTTGCCTGTCTGAATTTGCACCTGACAGATTAAAGATACAGATGCAGCATTGACCGTTGCTCAGCTTCTTTTTCTCGAAGCAGAAGAGACGTCAAAGCCGATTCACTTATACATTAACTCGCCAGGAGGTAGTGTAACTGCAGGACTGGCCATATATGACACTGTGAGAACGTAACCCACCTTTGGTCAGTTAAGGTTTGAGCTGACGGTTTGCAGATGCAGGTTGGTTGTTCTGCGAAGGGGTTCATTCGGCGAGATGACGTCTTTCTTTCACCGGTGGCCAGTACGTTTCGTCACCCATACACACGTATTGTGTTGGGCAAGCGTGTTCGATGGGGTCCTTGTTATTAGCGGCAGGTATGTCACCCTCTGTGACTTACCATAACGCGAAGTACGTATCCTTGCAGGTGAAAAGGGCAAGCGTCATTGTCTTCCCAATTCTAGTATCATGATCCACCGTATGTATTAGTCGCCACTGATGCTCACCGACTCCGACCAATTTGTTTTTTACTACAGAGCCCTCTGGTGGGGCATCCGGACAAGCATCCGATATTGCCATTCATGCAAAGGAGATTCTCCGCGTGCGCCGGCTTCTGACCGGCATCTATCAAAGACATTGCGCCAAAGAAGGAGAAGCCGAGGCTGCAGGGCTAGCACGATTTGGTATGGCTACTTATGTTGACGTCTTGCTATTCTATTGACCTACTATACACCATTCTATTTCCAGAGAAAGCCCTTGAGCGTGATTACTTCATGACAGGTCGGAGTTGGCCTTATGATGTCAATACAAAGCACTGAAGTTCCCTCTTACAGCACAAGAATCCGTAGAGTTTGGAATCGTGGATGGGATTCTAGAAAAGCGACCGAGTTCTAACACGGACGGCTCTGTTGCCTGATACGGCCGATATGCGTCACCCGAGACCTGAAACCCCTAACTCGGCTGTTGAGTTTTTGCTCCCTGAACCGGCATATCATCTTTTCTTCCTAATTAATGCGTTTCCAACACTGACCTTCATTGACACGTGACTGGTCCGACTACGTGGTACTTAGATTCGTCACAAAATGTTGTTTTTCTAGAAAGAAGGTGGCTATCTTTTCTCACCCACTCAAACTGCGGAAGGGCAGTCTTTCACTACTCTTCACCCGTAAATGAGGGTTGGATACCTCGTTTTAAGTGTCGGCAGAGAAGCTTACCCTCTGGTTACGCAATCTTGCCCCCCACGCGTTGCCACCGCAGGCTCATGTACACATGAGTCATGCCCTCCAGCACACACCTGGATACTCGATCATTCGAAGACTTCGTTTCCGCAGCTCGCTTCGTTGCCTCGGTTCCGTGCTACGTTCAGACTGCTGAGCCTGCGTTCAGCATCATTATATACTCCATGCCGCAGCACTTCGCGATCCAGCTGATCGCTTCGCTGAGAATCCTGTGTACACGCGCAGCGTGGCGGTGGAAGAGGTTCATTATGCTTCTGTTTCGGTGATGATTTATCTATTCAGCGCTGAAGATTTCATTCATCTATGAGATGAATCTCATCCGTAAATTTGCCATCCATAGATCCATTTGATGGACATGGAAGCCCCGCTATGAATGCGATCCCTCGCCTATAAACCGATGCGGCTGTTGCTACGCCCTCCATTGCATCATGGCTTCCACCGCCATTAATTTACGTTGACAGTTGATAAACCTACAGCCAGTTCCTCCTTTTGATAAGAACTTGTACCCTGTGGCGAAATTTGATCCAATCTCTTGAATACAAAAGATGTTGAGTACTTTGTTGACCATAACCTTATTCTGGCAGAGCTATGAAAGCACGATGCACGCGTCAGATGAGGCCATCCGTCGGGTGGCTTGGTCGGCTCATATGAATCCCTTGCACCCCTGACCTCAAGTGCTGCAATATCTCCCTGCTCCTAATCAAGTTCAAGGTAAGCCCTGTTCCGCTCGCGTACCTGGTTCATTTTTCGGGCATGCTGGTTTGTGCGAGGCACGGGTACAGCACCCTCCTCGGTTTGAGCCTGCAGACAATGGATCAATTCCCACCGCCACTCCTCGCTGGCGGCCAGTCGCCACAACACGGGTAACCCAACCTTTATCTACTTATAGAATAACGGTGGGCATCCCGTTGGTTCCGCTACGCTTCACCGTATTTGAAATAAGTATCCAGCCCTTTGTGCGTCGTCAAGCAGGATATGATAGGATCGACTAATCGACGGTTACCCTGGACCGCGGCCCATCTAGCAACAGTGTTCGCTTTAGTACATATCACTTAGGGGAAAATTACTCTTCCGGGTAATGAGTACAATAACATCCAATGTCACTGTATCAGACGATACAACGAAAATAAACCCTAGACGTTGCTATACAAGTCATAGATCAAGCAGGCAGGGACAATTTGGCCTGTGTCCGGCGGCGTCGGTGTAGTTGGCATGCTGCTATTGCTCTGACTGCAACAGCACAGCACGTGACCAACGTTATCAAACGGCAGGCAGTGTGGCAGGCCGGCGAATGTGGCGTTGAGTTTCTCGGTTACCTAAACACTGGTGGCTTTCGGTAGGCGGACGTGCCATAGCCTTGGTGAGGCCCAAAGTAGCGGTCGCATAGTTGAAAGCGCCATCGAAGCAATAGTGGTTTGTGTATGAAGCGCCAGGCTTCTGTGAGCTTACGATTGTATACACGGTGCGCACCACTTCATACCCTGTCTCCACCACCTTGCATGAGACATAGACGCCTGCAATTAACTGCGTTCCAGGGACCACCGGCGCAAGTGGAGCTTTGTCAGCCGATCTGCTGGCAAAGATTCTGGAAGCTACTTTCATTAGGGACGCCTCTGAAAATCTATCTCCATGCTGGTACTAGAGGGTCCAATCTCAACTGTACTGGAAAGAATCAGTTACACGGATCTGTGGAGAATATGTACACACAGTCTAATGGAAGGTGCGGATGGTTGACATGTAATTGGGTTGGGTGGAATTGAGGTGAAGGGTTTTTTTGAAGGGAGCCTGGAAGCTGCGTGTCATTAGAGTTCAGCCCTTGCGGGATGCAGTAAAGGATTCCTCTTCCTTTCACCTCATAAGAAATTTTACATGCTGCGTATATGGACTTGTGAATGAGGCGACAGCACATGGTGGTGATGAACACGAACCCTACCAACTCAATACTGCGCAATTTTTCCTGGACCCCTTCAAACCGTTCTATTCGGGACATCGTCTAAAGAGCTCTGCTGCACCAGCATTGGTTCTGTGCTACCGTTTGTTTAAACATATGCCGGTAGAAGTCGAGCGCACTATGATGGGAGGCGCGACGGGCTATCTCTCGATTACACCGGCAACAATTAATGCTCTCGCGTGGATGGTGATGACGGAGTGCTGTGGTGGCAGCAGATCTCCGATTATGGAAATGAGCAGTTTTCGCGACCAACGCCCTGCTGTATGGTGAGAATTCACGATAAGATACACACGGAACTGCATCGCATTTGAGAGGAGGAGGGCATCTCGGACCAGTGCGCAGAAGCGCGGTGTGTAGATGGATCTTCTGGTATGGTAAGTAGCGGGTAGCAGCATGGATAGACGGATGGTGATCGGTGACATGGTCTTCCTGTCGCGAGCACCGCTCCAGCACCCTATACAATACAGCATCTATAGGCCACACCTGAGATTGGTTTAGTAAGAACCGTCCACGAGTACCTACCTGACACGTGGCGAGGACTCCTCAGAGCTTCCATACAAGGCGGTCTACGTCAGAATTGGATCGAATGCGAACGACAACCTTGTGGTCATGACGATGAGTTGGGCGTCATTGATTTGATGAAGAACCAACGCACCTGTCCAAGTCTAAGCTTCTATTGCGAAAGAAGCCCGACCCGAATTAGTGCGACTCTCCCTGTCCAATAAGACACATGGATACGGCAAAGAGCAAGTCCAATCGAAAATCGAGGAATATGGACCAATCGCTATCCGCATCTGCGAGGTTGAAGTGATCACAAACCTAGTTTACGCCCGGCGTTCACAGCGTCGGAGATGTTGACGAGTTTCATTTCCCGCGACGTTCCGCAACGAAGTCCGACTCAAAGTAGGGCATTGTCCTTTCAAAAGCCACCAATTGACGCCGTGGGTCTGGTCGCTCAGAACTAGATCCAACGGCAAGTACCGATTGGCATTCAGTGACTACTCGATTAGTTCTACCATCTTATGTTTCTGGCACTGATCATACCTCAGAATGACCGAATCATTGGGATTGGATGATAATCTAATGTTCCTCGCCCAGCCATTGCCTCAAGCACACTGACAGTGTCAAATTTGACATAGGTAATTATGGCTCGTACGGGTTTCCTTTTCTCGAATCACATATCACTAGTACTGCTGCCGTGTCCGAATCACTTGTAATCTCGATTACTGGACTCAGCTGCTATGTGACGACAGCTTGCTTCACTTCTACTGTCTGAAATGCACTAAAACGGTAACTCCTTATCAGCCTTGAGCCCGACTTCCAGGGATATTGGCAATTCACTGGCGAGGCAGCCTGCCGCAGTCCGGGTTTTTACGATTGGAGGGGCACCAATTGCCGCATACGTGTCGTGGCGATCGCGAATTAATGGAGTGCACTGAAAGTTCGGGTTCCCCCTGGAGGCCCGCACGCCGCATCGCGATCGATGGTCTGGAAATAGTTGTGCACTGCTTCATCGTGGTCCCTTGGTTTCAAATACCATATCTCGCACGTTGAATCGGAATGAAAAGAGAGAGTTCGCGTTTTCAAATTTCACTTGCGTTGACAAATTCCATCGCATCCAAGTGTAGGCTTGCCGTACGCGGCTGTGCTTTCGATCGTGCGATCACGATACCTAGCGACCAGTCACGAAGTTCACAATTGCACTCGCTAGGTATTCCTCACTCTGTTGATTGAATTCGCTCTTCTGTCGAGTCACATTGATAGTTCCAGTCCAGCACATTCAGCACACAACCCGAGGTATGCTTGGCACTTTTACAAGCCTACATTATGCTTTGCAGCGCGCTTTGGTGTAACAGACGATCTGGAAACCTTTTAGTCCCATGGGTGGCTCCTTAGCTCGGAAAAATCATTTCAGGACCCAGGGCATGATTCGACGGTGGGAGTGAAACAAAATCAAATGTCCCTTTCAACAAAATGTAAGCTTAGGGGCTGACCCGTGACAAGGTCGTGCCATCATTCTTGAGTATTTCGGATACCTTGCTGGCGATCTGACAAGAGGAGTTCTCTGAGATGTGGGTACACCTGAATTGGTCTGTCATCCTCTCATTCTTGTCATCCTCGACACTTGTTCTCACCCCTGTGTGTGCTTCCCCTGTCTTATTCTCATTAATAGTCGTTTCTCTTGCTCTTCGGAAATAGAATCTCTACGTCACGATCTCGGTCACCGAGTGTGTCCGACTAGTCAAACATTCGGGTTTCGCGGTTATGTTTTGAAACAGGTTCTCTGAAAGTTTAAATCTCAAACTCAACGCGTGAATGGCAATAGGCTACAACGATCCATATCCTTCCAAGTGGCTGACAACCGTGACAGGCAAACCAGCAGGAGTCAACTTGGTGACCAAGGCGGTGGGGGCCTCAAGCACACAGGAGTGTTCATGGATGACCGGCAGCCGTATGGTGGTCCCAGGTTCGCTTATCAATAGTCTCAGCTGGCACTACGGTGGGTCCAGTATCCGGGGCTCCACTGTACACGGCTCCACAGAATTGCCCGTATCTCATAGTACCGTTTCCCCCTGTGCCGCACACATAGGCGGAAAGACAAGAGTTTGCTTACTTTCGAAACAAATGCGCATCCTTCTGGATGACCGGTAGCGCGAATAATGATAGCCGCGCGTGCGACGGGGTCCCGGGTTCGAGTCCTGGTCCCAGATGGCAGTGAGCCCAGTATCCGGGGCTCATAACCTATTGAACTCAGGTTATGAGCTCCGGGTACAGCACTCACTAGCACTGCACACGGATTACTTGCATCTCTTGGTACGGGTACGCTGCCCTCCCTGCTCCCTCACATTTATTTTACCCCTGTGTTGCATGTGTAGGTGGTAAGACTCCAAACTGAATCCAGCATCCTTCACCAACAATTTGTACTCCTCCCCCCACTATGTACCCCGGAAACGAGCGTCATGCACATGGTTTTGCAGGATTATCAGCGTCTCTTAGTACCGTTTTCACCTGAGCCGCATACGTGGGTGGCGGAACAAGAGTCTGCCTTACCTAGATAAACCACATCCTCTTGGATGACCGGTAGCGCAAATATTGATGGCCAAGCATGCGACGGGGTCCGGGGTTCGAGACCAGTATCTACCGCTCGAGACCTGCTCCGCTCAGGTTATGAGCGCCAGATACAACACTCACTAACACTGCACAGCTGTGCGGAATTGGCGAGCATTTCTTAGTATTGTCTTCCCGTTCCCTCTCATTTATTTTATCCTTGTATTGGACTGAATTCAGCATCCATCGCCAACTGTATCTACTTTTTCCCCCCCTTTACAAACCCCGGAAACGCTTGTCGGAGGCCCAGGCAAAAAAATCGATGCTCTTGGTAGTTCGCCATAACTCTACCGTATATGCAACAAAAGAACCTCCGTCGTTCATAAGGCTACATCTATGCTACATGCAGAGCTATAGCTACAAGGGCATTCATCTCCAGGACAAGCCCACGTGTAATTTCCCCCATAAATAACTTAATGGAAGCCTATCCCCATTCCAGAACGGAACGTACGACGCTGGCCTTTGCCATTTCCTCCGTTCCCTCCATTTCCTCCATTGCCATTGCCATTCCCGTTCCCATTGCCACTCCCGTTCCCGTTCCCGTTCCCATTGCCATTGCCATTACCGTTGGCGTTGGCGGTACCATTGCCATTACCATTACCGTTGGCATTGCCAGTCCCATTACCATTGCCCGCGTTGTTGCTCACTGTGAACTTGATACTAGGATAGATACCCACGAACAGACGGAAGACAACAAAGTCACAACTTACATATACAGCATCATCGAGGGATCCGTGCTGAGCAATGGGCACCAAAAGTGGCTGGTGGTTCGACGCAGTGTTGATCGAGGACAGCTTGTACACGCCTTCCGGCAAACCGCCTTGGACAGTCGTACTTAATACACCGTTCTGGGCGGCATCATTCAGTCCCTTAAAGAACGCAAACTTGGTCGGATCGAGGGGCGTCGTCTGCGAGAGCGAGTCCAGCTGCTCGATGACGACATGCGAATGTCCTTGAATCTGGCCCTGCGCATTCGTCTGTTGCGGTGCTGCGAAGTAATTCGCGTCTGCGTTGACAAAGAAACCGGTTTGCATGTTCTGGATCGCAAGTTGTACCG
The DNA here is from genome assembly GCA_024663395.1 of Pisolithus tinctorius. Lineage (NCBI taxonomy): Eukaryota > Fungi > Basidiomycota > Agaricomycetes > Boletales > Pisolithaceae > Pisolithus > Pisolithus tinctorius. The sequence continues at coordinate 31,545 of JANFAH010000049.1, read as the reverse complement.
TGAAATCCTGGTTAGGCGGGATCGTATCGAGATTAGTAGGGTTGACAAATTTGGCCGAGGGCATGTTGGACGACGAGGGGATCACACCCATCGGCGCAGGATTGCAGGATCCACCCGCAATCTGCTGCCCGTTTGTAATCGGCAGGTTGGGTACCGTCAAGCAGAAGTTGATGAAATTGTTTGAAGATGTCAACGAGGCAACTTCTCCAGCTTCACTACCATTCTGGCCAAGACCATTGGTATCGAAGCCCTTTGCAATGACAGCAGGGTCGAGAGCTTGATAAAGGGGCTAAATTTCAACAGCGGCAAGGTAGAGAAAGAAATTTAACGCACTTAGCGACGTCTGGGCGTCATTTCCCCGCCATTACTTCCCGTGGCGTTCGAGGCAGAGGTGGCCGAAGCAGCGGCTGCCGAAGCTTCCCGGATTGAAAGAGAGGTAAGCAACCGCTGCCATATTAAACACTGATGGCGTACCAGTTTGAGTGGAGGAACCCTTGCCACCACCCTCATCTCGGACTAGAACGGGTTGGCCAGGAACAGCAGAAGCCGCGACCAGCGCAAAAAAAGTAGCAAGGATCGAAACGGTCGAAGTCAACAACCTCATTTTAAATAATAAAAATAAAATCAGAGGCGTGAAAGAAGCTGGAAGCACACGAGGGGGCTAGACTCGTCAATACGTCGAGAGCACATCAAAGCTGGGACGATTACTCACAGGGTAGGCCAGCCCTGTAGCTGCCAAACGAGCGAAGAAGGGGAAGGAGACGGGATTTGGGTATGGCCATCGCTCTTTAATTAGCATGCGTAGACCGTCAGTAGGCGGGGGAAAAAATTGTCTCAGTTGGAAAAAAAAAGTTAGGTACAGCGACAATCTGTTGTGACCGACACCACCGAGTTCACAACTGTTGCGTCGATTCACGACCATGTCATGGAACTGAGACATTGCGAAATTCCGAAAACTTCGATCAGTCGTCACCGCCATCACAACCACGCTGAGAGTGTATTATGGCTTATATAATTCTGTGGTCAAGTGGCAGTTACTGTGAGACAAGATAATATCTATGAATGAACGAGTTCGTGAATTGCACAATACACGTTTTGACGACAAGCGGCAAGCGATGTGCTATACATGAGAGACGTACAGATTATTATCACATTTCTTGGTTTTGACCATGAAGGAGGCAAGGGTATCGATCTCGTTCGCAACGTACTCCTGAAAGTGCTTATCTACCAGAGTGGCAAGGACAGAGTGGACATCTGCAACGTCTGCAAGAATCGGTACGCGAGGCTCGAGAGTGGACTCTGCAACGTCTGCAGAATCGGTACGCGAGGCTCGCTTCTTCAAGCAAACGCGAACTGCGCCGTCGGCTCTGATCCTTTGGGTCTCTCCTCGGTCGGCTTGCGGAGGTGGTGATGGCTAGGGGACTCAAGCCACGCGAAGTCTGTCGCGTCGGGTCCAGCAAGATGGATGGTGCGGGTGGGGGAGTTGACGTCAACTGTGATGGATATATGAACGGAGTGAGGTTAAAATGAGAGAGGTATCGATGCAAGGTCGCGGTGGGCAGTTTATTGAAGTCGACCTGCGAAGACCGAATCATTCATGTCGGATGTAACAGTAGAGAGATGACGGCTCACAATCGATTTCTCGTCCTCCTCGTCCGCTTCCGCTTTCTCTGCCCTCCTCGCAGCTGCTGAGCCCGGGTCTAAGCGTTTCCTTTTCACTCGTGGTTCTCCCTCTGCTCTGTCTGTTGCATGCCTCTTGGCGCCTGTGGAGGACGGGCCAGTGTACGCTGCATCGTCGTTTGGCTTCCTCCTTGCTTGTGGGCGAGATCGCGAGCCTGAACCTGTTGCACCGTTAGAGGCGGCACCGTTGGCTGACATGACTTGGGTAGATGGTGCAGATGCGTTGTGTACTCAGAGTACAGAGATAACAAGTTGTTGGCTTTCCCACAGCGCCTCAGCGATAATAAACTCGGGACAACGCTGTGGCCGGCCTGCTCAGTCGTGCAACCACCTAAACAGCGAGCCTTGTCATCGCTAGCCTCAGAATCGTCCTTAGTTCGGCTCATCAAGTACCGCCTCGTCCCCGAACCGTGTCATATAAGACAGACCTCACCACCCATCTGAACCTCCTTCCTCCCACCTCCAAGATCGGCTTGCAAAATGTCCACCTTTGGCTCTCTGTTTCGCGTAACTACCTACGGCGAAAGCCACTGTGCTTCCGTCGGTGCTATCATCGACGGTTGCCCTCCGGTAGGAGTCATATGGTGTCTGCCACCCACTCGGACTTACGGAAAAAAAAAATGACTGTAGGGTCTTGAACTGTCCGCTGCTGATGTCCAAGTGCAGCTCAGCAGGAGACGACCAGGACAGAGTAATCTGACCACTCCGGTGAGTTTCTACTCCGGTCGTCGGCTCCGGTGCTCATACTCACTCACATACACACAGCGGGATGAGAAAGATTTGGTCCATATCCAATCTGGAATCGAGCAAGGAGTTACTCTCGGAACACCCATCGGTCTCCTTGTCAAGAACGAAGATCAACGGCCGAAAGACTATTCTGAGACAGATCTGTACCCCCGACCCAGTCACGCCGATTACACCTACCTCACGAAGTATGGCATCAAGGCTAGCAGTGGTGGTGGCCGGAGCAGTGCGCGAGAGACGATTGGTAAATGTCATTTAATATCCATATGTTTCCGTAACGCTGACCTCAAACAGGCCGAGTTGCTGCTGGTGCCATTGCCGAAAGGTACCTCAAACAAGTTTATGGCATCGAGATCGTCGCATTCGTATCATCAGTCGGCAAGATTCATCTCCCGGCTCATGTGGCCACGCCCTCTACCGCACCGAACGGCAATCAGGACAACGACGAGGCAGAAGACGCTCTCACACCGGAATTCCGCCACCTTTTGGCCACTATCACACGAGAGGAGGTGGACAAACACCCTACGCGGTGTCCACACCTTGAAACGGCAGAACTCATGACCAAGGTAGATATCGCGTGCTCGATTTGGCTCACCGCTGACACGCTGTCCAATAACGCAGCGCATCATCCGCGCAAAAGAAGCAAGTGATTCCATCGGCGGTACCGTCACTTGTGTGATCAGAAACGTCCCTGCGGGTCTGGGAGAGCCCGTCTTTGACAAATTTGAGGCTAAACTAGCACACGCGATGCTCTCTATCCCCGCAACCAAGGCATTTGAGGTCGGATCGGGCTTCAAAGGCACCGAAGTTCCTGGAAGTAAGCACAACGATCCTTTCGTGCTCAAGGATGGTAAACTAGGTACCTCGACTAATTGGAGCGGCGGTATCCAAGGAGGCATTACCAACGGAGAAGACATTTTCTTCCGGTAGGGTCGCTCCTTCATCCATTCAGTTGGGCTGTGTCGCTTATTGTGCGCGGGTGTTCCCAGGATCGGCTTCAAGTCGCCTGCCACGATATCGCAACCCCAGTACACGGCCCAGTACGATGGTACGCCTGGAACGCTCGCGGCAAGAGGCCGTCATGATCCTTGTGTCGTTCCTCGTGCCGTGCCTATTGTGGAAGCGATGGCAGCCATCGTAGTCATGGACCAGCTCCTCATACAGAACGCGCGAAGACCGCGGCAAGTCTCCTACCGCCCATCACGACTCTCCCTCCTACCATGGTGATGCCCTCGAAGGGAAAGGAGGTCTCTCAGTAAATACCCTACGTATCTAAAGATAGTGTATCTTTCAACAAGACCCACTGAGGCGCTAACATAGATCATGTACGCATTCGTGTACTAGCGATATAACAGCATGTATACAATACAGCATAGTGGAAAGCAGCAACGCAGGTGACGATATACATGGTAATGGAGCTCAACGTTTCATAAATCACTCGTCCTCTGCATCGTCGCAGAGGTAGAAACAACAGACGATAGGCTCCAACTGCCACCACCACCACTGAAGAGATATAATGACGATGAATGATTCACGGAAGGATCAAACGAATACGCACGTGTCGATTTAGCAGCCTCCATGGCCATTCGCCAAAGGAAGCACCGGTGTTTTGTCCGCTCCGCAGTTGTTCACACTCCACATTTTGATCTAAGTGGCACATGCCACTGCGGCCGACAGTTGTGGTATATAAGTATCCGGTGTAGAAAGACACGAGGTGGGAGTTCGTCAACAGAGTCCGCAAGAGACGACGAGTACATCTTCCGAGGCTTGCCACTTCCGTTGACCTTTACGCTGGCTCGGCTCCGCCGTCCCTGTGCAACTTGTGATGCAAGTAAGTTGACTCTGCGCCCCAGCGGGCCCCACCCCTTGCTGCCCTCAGAGTTGTCGTCATGCGTGCGCAGAGGCGCCGAGATGGACGATGAGGGTGATCCCGAAATGGAGGATGCACTGGAGGAGAGCCCGTCAGATAGACGTCTGTGACGACGGACCCCAGCTGTAATCCGCACGCGAGATCTGAATCGGACTCGTGGAGAAGGCCTGCCTGGGGAAATTTGGGGTTCTGGGTCGTGCTGAACACCCATCCATGCCCATAAGATAGGGGTATATGCACACATTGGATGAGCTGCCAGGAAGAGGAGATGTCACGATGAAATGGATCCCACCACTCACATATGACACATTGTTCTGCTGGACATCGATGGCACCCGCCGCTCGCCATGGGCGTTGGGCCATATTTCCTATTCTCTCGCGACGGTCCTCGTCTTCTGAGTCCAGCACCACACTTGAACGTCTACTGTCGGTGGGGAGGTCAGAGACACGGGTATTCACTGAATGTGTATCATCTGGTATGGGTTTCGCTATCATCGAGGTGAGTATGAGATCAAGATGGGCCGGATCTTTTACGCAGTCAAAGTTCACCTTCATAACCATTTTGCGTGAGTGTATGATCACTGCCCGAGGCTGGGGCAGCGGATCTTTTGAATATGCAAGTCATCTCCAGTCCAACTGGACGGTGTCACCGTCAGACGGGCTGGAGGCACACTTTGAAAGACGATGGGTGGGCGGGCGTAAGCGGGTCTTCCCATCTTCCCGGCAAACACTGTTGCCAAAATTGCAACTGAATTGGAGAAGTCAAAGTCCAAATGCCAAGTAACACTCTATCATAGCTGTCACAAAGTCTGTCACTATGCTAAAATACGACAGACGGCTTTCCTGATAACCTCGTCATCGTACTGGGCACCGTCTGCCTTCACTCCTTTGACCCCCACACACTGCACACCCAGTGCCTGTTGGTCATCAGCAGAAGCCATCAAAAGCAGGAAAGGGGCGCTCGTACTGTCAACTCCTCTTTGTCAATAGCGATGCTTGTGTTCTCCAAGTAAACAAGATGAGTAATGAACGCCGATATGGGGTAGATCGTCTGTACGTTTCCCAGGCCGTGAGGCGGCTTCTGATAGGGTGAATTCAAAACGGAAACAATGGCCCTACGGTATGACCCAACGTCACGTCAAAAATAGAGGCGTGCTCTATTAAACGGAATCCCACCTGACATAGTCAACAGCGGTGTAACCATCCGTTTCCCTATCATTTCTCCCATTTACTTATGCGGATTGACATCACATGCTGGTCAACGACGTAATGCACTTACGGAGAAATTTTGGCACGCAGGAACCTAGATCGTGCTATCGCAGAAGCAACGCCACGGAGCGCTAAGCACGGGACGATGCTACATACATAAAATGCATCGCGCTCAGCATTGCCCTGGAAGCCCCAAGAAGAGATATATTACCTCGTCCAAAACGAACCACAGGAATACACGAGAGCTTCGGCAGTAGACAAGTTTTGATGTACTCAGGGTTCGGCGTGGGATGGACTTCATGACCGTAGGCATTGATGTAATACAATCCTGTCTACCGCATGAGCACGACGCTTGCCATATAAGTGAACCGAAGAGTCGAACTCCATATTCGGGACTTCAAAGGTTCGTAACCGCGTTCCTTGTCTTGGTTATACATCACGTTTGATCGGTGGGGAACAGGTGACGCCATGCCATCGAGAGGAGAAAAAAGCTGCTCATTCGGATCGTCTTCTTCGAAAGACGGCGACGGGTTTACCGGATGCGATATTTCACATTGTCCCACAAGCCTTGCGCCGTTTCCTTTGGAAACAGGGGCTAAGCGAGGCACAGCAAGGGTCAGTGGAATGCATTGAACTCACAAGCTCTGCGGCGATAGTCACCGTGTGGTTGGTGACTATGACAGGGAGAATGTTTGCCTTTTGCGATACATCATTCACGGTCGTGTGAGCAAGGGTCCTGACGTGAGCAGTGATACACATTATTACTGACCTGGCTGTTTGTGATAGACGAGAACAGGAAAATAGCCGAGGCAGAGAGCGGAAGAACATCTGTGCACCAGATAGGAAGTAATTTCCAATGCTACACAAGTTCGTCACCGGAACGGGCTCCCGCAATCGATTACATACCTTCCGTTGAGAAATGAGAAATTCTTGTGTGCTCGTTTGAGGACCTCACCTTCGAAATGCACAAGGAAACCTGGTGTTAGCCACATGAAACACAACAGCATCAGGGTGCGATACAATAGAGTTTCAATCACTGAAGAAGCAAACCTCGTATAGTTTCTTTGCGGTCGTTCGGGACGCCTGCCCATAGTGGACTGTGTCCTTCGACAATGTCCCTCCACTCATCACGGCCTCCCGTTCGGACACGTTAGCGGGAAGTCGATACGACAGTATTTCCCGAATAGCAGATAGAACTGAAGACGGACGGACAGACGGTATTAGGCGCACCAGCCTGGACCTGATGTCACCTTCGATTTACGGAGTTACCGTCCGACACGAATGCGAGTCGAAGACGACAACTGCCCGCACCTATTGAAGGGCCACCCAGAACGCGAATTATCTCGCTCGAGGACCCGCCGTCGTCAGAGACAGGGAGGGCGAAACACGCATTGTCGAAAGCGTTGCAGATGGTGTTGCCGCCAGACCCTCCTGATATAACGACGACTTGGGGTGGAGATTCGGAGTGAACATCAGTGTCTGGGGTAGTCCGCAACCTTTGAAGAACGGGTTTAGTAGAATTAGTGGAGGGCTGTACGGGGAGGTCAAACACGGAGGAGCTGGGACTTTCATCTCCATCGTGGGTTGGAGAGTGGAACATAATTGGGTTTATAATGCGGGTCTGTGTAATCCAGCGATGCAAGTGCGCCGCAACGAAGTAAAGAAGCACTTCAAAGACGTACTCTGCCAGAGGAAATGATGTATACAAACTATACGTTTACTGCCGCCATACATGGGGCAATTAGTTTACATTGTGGAACTGATACCAAAGTATGGTCATGCTACGTCGGAGGAGTTTTACTACACTGTACACAGTGAATTGTAGTTCTCAATACCATATTTCGAGTCGGATTTCACCCCGGCGCTGCTACTGTAGGAGTGTAGTCCACTCTAAAGAGTCCCGACCTCCACCAATCAACGCTTTCGATCTCCCCGCCGTAAGCCGGAATTAAACCTGTCACCAGCCGTCACTCCTGGCATTCTGGGAATGTCTACCCAGGAGATATCAAAGGAATCTTGTCCGTGTTCCCGGCGCCGAAGAGCCCATCGTCCAGTACCTCTCTGGATATCTCGTGGATGACGCTGGCGCAGAAGAGGATGTTCTTCAAGTTGCCAATGATATACTCGACTCGCTAGGGATAGACCGTCCGAAGGACGTACAGAGGCTCATGGCTAGACTCAGAGAGCTCCTCTCTGAACAACTTGCAGCACGGGCGAAGAACAGCACTCGTCCGAAGTTGATGAAGCTGGATAAAGTCGTGGACTTGAGTAAAGCCGGTGCTATATCCAATACCATCGCTCTCGGGGAAGGCGTTGTTGACCTCGAAAGCATCAACAAGGCAAAGTGAGCGCAGAGAACCTCTTGCACTGGTGCTCGTCTCATCTGTGACAGGGCATCCCGTGTCGATGTCAAAAAACTCGAAAAACAAGAGGCCAAACTCAGGGTGAGCAGTGGTTGGGATTCAAACGGACTTTTCTGCGTTTAACATGCCATCTGCAGGCCAAAATCGAGAAACGTGCGCGGAGGGATCTCTATGAGGGATCTAAACTCTTGACCAGCACCGCAAACAGGCAGGTCTCCCAGATTGTTTGCGATTCCTTCGTATCTCACTTCCATGCAGCAATCTTATGAAGAGATGTTCATGAAGGTAATGTCTCCCCTCTTGCTCAGAAGTCCGTGTTCTGACTGGCACGGTTTGAAGATCAATCCTATTGAGGCTGCTGCGAGTGCGAAAAACAAAAGCAAAGACATTCATCTCACGAACATCGACGTCAACTTTGGCTCAAATCGTATTCTGTACGTCAAAATGTTCTCATGCATGTAGATCACTAACTCATAATTTCCGTTAGGTCCGGTGCAACTCTTACCCTTGCCTATGGTCGCCGTTATGGTTTGGTCGGGCGCAACGGTGGATGCTTTGCTACCTTTTCTCTCTCGAATTTGGCTGAAAGTCTGTCAGGTGTTGGAAAATCTACTCTCCTCAGACATTGCTATGCGTGAAGTACCAATTCCACCACACATCACAATTCTATTCGTGGAACAAGAGGTTTGTCTGTCACTGGTGAGATGGATGGTAATGGTGTTAAGGTGTTTTGCTAGATCGTTGGCGATGATACCACAGCCTTGGATTCTGTTCTCAAAGCAGACGTGTGGCGAGATCATCTACTCAAAGAAGAAGGCTCTAAATGCCAAGCTCACAGAGCTTGAGGAGGGGGATGACAAGCGTGTAGAGGAAGAAAAAGAGGAAGCTTCGTCGAGACTTGCAGAAGTTCATGCACGACTAAGTGACATGGACGCAGAGAGCGGCCCTTCCAGAGCTGCTGCGCTACTTGCCGGTGCGATCCTACAACGTTGACTAGCTTCACGTCTAATCTGTCTTGTGTTAAGGTCTCGGTTTCAGTGAGGAAGACCAGTCGAAGCCGACGAAATCATTCAGTGGAGGTTGGCGGTATGTGTTATTGTTGCCTTCACAAACATTTATCGCCAGAAATTCCTTCGCAGTATGCGTCTTGCGCTTGCTCGAGCTCTATTCGTGAAGGTACGCTCAACCCAAAGAGTTGGTGTGTAATAAACCGACTTTTTTCTGCTAGCCAGCACTGCTACTACTGGACGAGCCGTCAAATCACATTGATCTAAATGCGTTGGCGTGGTTGGAGGATTACTTGCAGACATGGCCCGGCACGTTACTCGTAGTGTTCGTGCACCTCTTCTCCATCTCTGATCTGACTGAACAACATCTTTCAGATCTCATGACCGTGCTTTCTTGTGAGTTGGTGATTGCGGTTCCGCGTTATCGTCGGTTCACTGTGGTTTAGAGATGCGGTTGCCACGGACATAGTCCATCAACACTCAGGGAGACTGGATTATTATAAAGGGTATGTCGAGAAGAGCCGTTTCCTTTGGATTGTCAACAATTCTCTGCAGAAACTTTATTCAATTCTATTCTACTAAATCGGAGCGAGATCGCAATCTGCGAAGGAATACGAAAACCAAATGGAATATCGCAAACACCTCAGGCATTCGTAGACAGATGGAGATACAACGCCAACCGAGGTGAGTCGTTCTCGTTCTATCTTTCTGAGCCAGGTGTCTGACACACTGCGTGATTGCAGCTGCACAAGCTCAAATGAGGTTGAAGATACTGGAAAAGGTATTAAGACCTTCGCGAAGACCTGCGACACTTGCTAACGAATCCTAGCTGCCTGATCTGGAACCACCAGAAGAGAAGAGACTGAGAAATTCAAGTGTGTTCCCTTTAGTTGTCCTGCCCCACGGGGATGTCTAAGCATTGCTCCCTAGATTCCCAGAAACAGAAAAGATATCTCCACCCTTGCTTCAGCTTTCTGAAGTGACCTTCGGATATAATCCAGATAAACCTATTTTGAGGAACGTCAACTTCGACGTTAGCTTGGATTCAAGAATAGCTATCGTCGGAGCTAACGGTGCAGGAAAGTCTACGCTGTATGTCCTGAATAGCCTCATCAGGTTGGCGCACTCATGCATCTACTTTTCAGCATCAAGCTCCTGACGTCGGAGTTGAAGCCTCTTAGTGGAGACTGCAATAGAAATGGCCGATTACGAATGTAAGTGGTCCTTCATCTACCCATTTTCCAGTATGTAAATGTCTCCGTGTAGAGGATACTTCTCGCAACACCACGTTGACACACTCAACCCCACGATGTCACCCGTCCAGTTTTTGGCTTCCAAGTTCCCCGGAAGGACAGAACAGGAGTATCGGAGCCACCTGGGTAACTTCCAAATTAGTGGAATGACAGGGTGTGTAGTTCTTGGATGTTCGGTTATCGCACTCGTCCGAAATGTTGTGTAGTTTGCAGCTCATCGGTACACTTTCTGGTGGTCAGAAATCGCGCGTAGCCTTTGCTGTCTTGTCACTACAAAAACCTCATGTCTTGCTACTGGATGAGGTGGGGACCCATGACTTTGTTCTGTATGGGGTCAGACTCACGATGTCCTTTTTGTAGCCTACTAACCATCTCGATATCGAGGTGTGTAGACCAGCTTTCTATATGTTTGTCGTGTCCGATTAACTTCCTCCCAGGGTTTGGATGCTCTGATGACTGTGTTGAATACCTGGAATGGAGGAGTTATTGTGATCTCGCACGACGAGCGATTCATTACCTCAGTGGCGAAGGAGGTTAGTGCGAGGTTTTACTGTCGATTTTCTTCATGCCTATTGCCCCCTGTATATGGGTTTGTGCCAATGGAACCGTCTCGAAGTTCATGGGCGATGTGCAGAGCTACAAGGTGAGTGTGTATATGCTCGTCAATTCGGCTGCTAATATGGCTAAACGTTCTCAGAGTCTTATTGTAAGCAATGTGAAGGCACGTCCTTGAGGTTACCACGTACTTGTACTTCGTGTAGTGTACTGCATACTTTGCACGTGATTGTCGCGTCGACTGCGTCACGTGACGAAAACACGTCTTTGGCATCTCGTGTCGAGTTGCGCACCGCTCAACCATCGACGGCCACGATGAGTTCGTCTGAGAGAATTTTGACCTCGACGCCATTTCCGGCAACGAGAGTGTGAGCGACTACGACTCGCCTCCACCAAAGAAAAGTAGTAAGTCTAATTGCTTCTGTTGGGTGATCGTGTCGCGCGAGCCACTTTGTGCACCCAGACCAAGGCACCCGCTAAGAAGGCCGCGAAGACGACTACGAAAGCTGCCAAACCCCGCGAGTCAAAGCCGGGTCCTAAGAAGAAAGTACTTGCCCCAAGGATGAAAACGCTGACGGCGACGGGTTGGACGACCTGGAGGATGCCTCAGATGACGGTGTTTCGGGGCCCATCGCAGTGACGAATGGCCGGAAGGACAAAACCGCGTCGGAAATGTATCAAAAGGTGCGAAACTGATCATTTATCGATGGTGGTGTCAAAGTTCTCAGCTGAATCTTTGTCAAACAGTTGACTCAACTCGAGCATATTCTCAAACGACCAGACTCCTACATTGGTAGTGTCGAGACTATCACACAGCCAATGTGGACGTATGACTCCGAAAACAATCGTATGACACACCGAGAGGTCAAGTACGTTCCTGGCTTTTTCAAGATCGTTGACGAAATCCTTGTCAATGCTGCCGACAACAAGGTACGTGTGCTATCCAGGAGTGCACTATGCGTTAATTTAGCAGTATGAAGATCAATGATCCCACCATGGATACATCAAAGTGAACATTGATGTAGAGGAAGGAACGATATCAGTCTACAACAATGGCCGTGGTATACCCATCGAAATGCACTCCAAAGAGAAGATGTACATTCCTCAGCATTTTCGGTCACCTTCTTTCATCTTCTAATTACGACGATGACGAAAAGAAACTCACTGGTGGTCGCAACGGATACGGTGCAAAGCTAGCAAACATATACTCTCTGAATTCACCGTCGACACCGCTGACAAGAATACTGGCTTGAAGTACAAGCAAACTTGGACCGATAACATGAATAAATGCGGCAATGCGAAGATAACGAAGAATGGCAAAGGCGAAGAGTACACTAGGGTCACGTTCAAACCCGACCTGAAGCGGTTTGGTATGAGTAGAATCGATGAAGATACTGTGTCTCTTCTGAAGCGTCGTGTTTACGATCTGGCGGGCACCGTCAGGAACGTCAAGGTTTTCCTCAACGACGAGCGCTTGAAGATCAAGAATTTCAAACAATACGTTGAATTGTATCTCTCATCTGCTGCAGCAGAAGCCTCTGCAGCATCCGGTGGTGCTGCGCTGGTGAAACCATCTTTGATCCACGAGCAAATAGGTGATCGGTGGGAAGTCGCCTTCGCCGTTCCGATGGGACGTTCCAACAGTCTCGTTTGCCAATTCCATCGCAACTACGAAGGGTGGCACCCACGTCAACTTCATGGCAGATCAAATAGCGAAGAACCTCATTACCGCTATCACTAAGAAGAACAAAGGTGCTACCGTCAAGCCCGCCCAGATCAAGAATCACATGTGGATCTTCGTGAATGCCCTCATCGAGAATCCTACTTTTGACAGTCAGACAAAGGAGACGCTGACGTTGACTGCTTCAAAATTCGGAACGAAACCCACAATATCGGAAGATTTCATGAAGAAAGGTTTGGTTGTACCTGTCTATATGCGTGTTATCGTGGCTTATAGTATTTAAGTTCAAAAGTCTTCCATCGTCGATCAAGTGTTGAACTGGGCCAAGTTTAAAGCTGACCAGCAAATCAAGAAAACTGATGGGTCGAAGCGTAATCGGTACGCGTACTGAGCTACATAGCGCATTTAGTTCTGATTACTACAGTCTCACTGGTATGACCAAACTGGCCGACGCAAATAACGCTGGCACGAAGTACGCAGAGCGCTGTACGCTTATTTTGACCGAGGGAGATTCGCCAAAGCCTTAGCCGTTGCTGGGCTTGGTGTAGTTGGGCGTGATCACTTCGGCGTGTTCCCGTACGCGGAAAGTTACTCAACGTTCGCGAAGCGAAACACGACCAAATCATGAAGAACGAGGAGATTCAAAATATTAAGAAGATCATGGGGTTGCACACAAAAAGAATATATCAGTGTCAGCAGCTTGCGCTATGGCGGCTGATGATCATGACGGATCAGGTTCGTCGCTAGATTCGGTGCACGTGCTGATTGGTGAAGCTTGGTCACGTAGGATCACGATGGATCTCATATTAAGGGCCTCTGATTAACTTTCTGATCATTTCTTCCCGTCGTTGCTAAAAGTTCCCAACTTCTTGGTGGAATTCGTGACGCCAATTGTGAGGGTAAGTGAGACCGCCGTCTCTTTTTCGTTTGATGCCCATGCTACATGCGTGTAGGTCAGCAAAGGCAAACAGCGGATCGACTTCTTTACAATCCCGGATATGAACAATGGCTTGAAAATACACCCGATGCACACAAATGGGACTCAAAGTATTATAAGGTCAGGAAATCTGCGTCTCAGATGCTCGTCGGGCTCGTAGTGATTGATGTTCAAAGGGTCTGGTACTTCCAGTGATGCAGATGCACGGTACTACTTTAGCAACATGGCGAAGCACATGATACCTTTTGCAACCACGCAAGAAGGCGACAGAGATCTCATTGACTTGCTTTCAGTAAGAAGAAGGCGGACGAACGCAAAGAATGGTTACGGCAGTTTAAAGTAAGCTCGACCGTATTCGCAATAGCACATACTCTGAAGTTACAGCCGGGGACATATCTGGATCACAACATGGATGAAATCCCATTCTCTGATTTCATCAACAGAGAACTTATCCTCTTCTCGATGGCTGACAATGTGCGGTCTATTCCCTCCATGGCTGACGGTCTCAAACCAGGTCACGCAAAGTCATCTGGGGTTGTTTCAAGCGTAAACTAAAGAAAGAAATAAAGGTTTGTTTTGTTGATGGCTTGTTCTACATATCTTGACTTGCTTTTTTCTTAGGTTGCCCAACTGTTGGTTATATTTCGGAAGTGGCGGCCTACCATCATGGAGAGGCTTCTCTTACAATGACGATTGTGAACCTCGCGCAGGACTACGTCGGATCCAATAACCTTAACCTCTTACTGCCTAATGGGCAGTACGGTACACGTGATCAGGGTGGTAAAGACCACGCCTCGGCTAGGTATATCTTCACTGAGTTGTCACCTTGGACGAGGACGATTTTAATCCCGCGGATGACCCTCTCCTGACGTACTTGAAGGAAGACAATGATTGGATCGAACCGGAGTATTATATGCCAGTTATTCCGCTGGTACTTGTCAATGGTGCTGAGGGTATCGGAACCGGTAAATCATTCGCCTGGTGTCTAGCGAGGTGTTTATTAAACTTCATAGGTTGGAGCACTAATATCCCCTCGTACAATCCTGTTGACATTATCGCGAACCTCCGTCGCCTCATGGACGGCGAAGAGATGGTGCCAATGCTGCCTTGGTGGAAAGGATTTAAGGGTACCGTCAGAAAAGTTGGCGACCACAAATACGACGTCACCGGTATCGCACGCAAAATTAATGATACAACTGTTGAGATCACTGAGCTACCCATTCATAAATGGACTCAGAGTTACAAGGCGGAGTTGGAAGCTATGATTGGAGAGAAAGGTGACGGTGTAATCAAGGTACTTCATGCATTCCACGATGCGGAACATTAAGATTAACCCACTCGTCAGGATTACAAGGAACACCACGACAATGTGAACGTGCACTTCGTCATCACTATGGGAGCTAAGGACCTAGAGAAGGCTGAGGAACAAGGGCTTGTTGAATTCTTCAAGTTGACGAGCAAGGTCAATACCAGCAACATGATTTGTTTCAACTTCGAGGGCAAAATTCAGAAGTATGATTCCCCAGAGGAGATTATCGAAGAGTTTTACCCCAAACGACTCGCATATTATCAGAAGCGGAAGGTCAGTTATCTGACTGCTTTAGGGTATAGTCCCACTGACCTGAAAAATTACGATATAGGACTTCCTGGCCAACGAGTTGCAGACTCAGTTTGAGCGATTGTCCAATCAGGCTCGATTCGTGAAGATGATAGTGGACAAGGAACTAGTGGTTTCGAACCGCAAGAAGGCAGACATTATTGCCGACTTGCGCAAGCTCAAATTCCGTCCGTTCCCAAAAGTAAGCAAGGCAAAAGCCGCGGGAGAGACTGAAGAAGTCATCAACCAAGACGATGATGCGGCTGAGGCTGAGGAAGCCGCTGGTTCCACAGATTATGATTACTTATTGGGCATGGCTATCTGGAGCTTGACCAAGGAGAAGGTAAGTACCAAAATGCTTTGTGGTATTCCTGGTTTATGACACGGGTGATTAGATTGAAAAACTGCTTCAACAAGCCGCGGAGAAAGAAGCTGAATTATTAGCCTTGCTCGAGCGTACACCCAGAGGATTGTGGAACGAAGACCTCGATAACTTCTTGAAGGAGTGGGAGGTAGGGAACTTCCAAACCTCAAACACCCGCAGCTAACCGTTGCACCAGAAATCGTGTCAGGAATATGAGAGCCGAAGTTTACTTGATGCCAACGGCAAAAAGATTAAGAAGAAGCAGGCTACCCTCGAGCACCGAAAATCACTGACAATCGCTAGACCTCGTAAAGCTCTCCACTCAGATGATTCAGAGGATGATTTCAAACCGTCCAAGGCTGCTGCAAAGAAGAAGGCTGAACCTAAACCCAAGCCCAAGCCTGCGGTTGCTGGACCATCCAAGATCGAGAGCGAAGACGAAAAACCTGCTCCCGCGCCTAAGAAGGCCCCTGTCAAAAACGTGGCGAAGAAGGCCGAACCTGCCTCGGACTCCGATCTGGAGATTACTGGCCCTCCGCCGAAGAAAGCTGCGAAAGCACTGAAGCTGCCCGACTCTGATTCGGATATTGAGATGGCTGTTCCTGCTCCGAACAAGGGGAAAGGGAAGGCGTTAGCACAGGAGGACGGGCCCAAGAGGAAATCGTACGTGTCTAGTGCCTGGCAGAATAGAACTATCATCTTATCCTCGTTTTAGGCCTACCACGGCAGATGATAGCGATGACGACGAGGCTTATGTCCGGCCTGCGACGAAGAAAAAGAAGATTGGTCAGGCGTCAGTGACCGATTTCTTCGACAAGAAGTCCTCCACGCCCCCAGAAGTTGCTCAGAAACCCGCTGCACGGAAACCATCGGGCAGCAAGCCGGTACCTGCCAAGAAGCCGCCATCCAAGAAGAGACAGCCAGCGACGATGACGAAATCGTTATGAGTGATACAGTGGCTGCTCGTGCGCCTGCACCGAGACGCGCTGCGACGAATAAGGTCAAGAAGTACATCGAGATTGACTCGGGCTCTGACGACGATAATGATGATAATGATGATGATGATATGTTTGAGGATGACTGATCCCTTGGTCTTTCTTCGTTGTACTATCCGACGCCTTTAATGACCTCGTAATTTATCTTATACAATTGCAATGTGACGAGTTTTTTTTTTCTGGACCCATTGTAATGGAGAGCACGTGGGGGATAAGCGAATGTCGGGCTGGGTACTCCTTGTCTATTGAGTTGTCTTTTACATTTTGTTTCTGCTGCTCCCCTGCCGTTTGGCACGGATAGAGTTTTTTCGCGGACAAGGCGACTTTTCCTTGGGTTTGTCGCCGCTAACGCTTGTCTTCGACGTTAGATACCCACCTGGCAAGGACAGCTAGGTTCTCGAGTCACCGCACCGTGCAAAGCTCGTCTCGCTATCTCGCCTTCTGGTACCATACGGGACGACCGGAATAGCAGCCAGCTCCACGACAGCTAGTCCACGGGCAAATATGGCCTCGCAAGTAAGACAACCCCTCCCCGTCTCAGTATTCCCCCGTCGCTTGGTATGCAACAGCCATTTGATGGCAGACAAGCCATGTTCTCTCCGGGCTGCCGACGTCTCTGCAGCAGAGCTATCATCCTCCGCCCCCATTCTCGATAGGACATCCTCCACTCCAGACACCCATGCAACCTTTTTTCCAGCCGCAACCGCCAAATGCGCCAGGTCGTCCTGCGTACGCTCTTCACAAAGCCCATGCAAGCATGGTACACTATCCCGGCTTCCCCACCGCCAACTGCGATACCCATCACACCTCTGGGACAGGGATTTCCTTCGCATATCACGGCACCATCTTTCGGACAGCCATTCATACCCAGAATCCGAAGGCAACCCAGTGTAAGCATCGGAGGTCCACCTAAGGCACCACTTGGAGGTCCTGGGCGTAAGCATAGCCCAATGGCTATTCAACCACCCCACCGACTATGCAAAAGGGAAAGAAAATAGTCGTTAACCTCCCAGTAGAGACGATACCCGGAACAAACGGCGACCCACCTTCGCGTCCTTCATGGGCGCGAACGCCGATGCCGACGACAAGCACGGAAGAACCAGTTATAATACCTCCAGAAATTGATACCGCGGAATTGTTCCCCCCGGATGCTTGGCGATATGCGATACCCAATGCTATTGATGTCTTCTTACCAGGAAAGGTAAGGCGGTGAATGTTCTGTAGTTTTGTAGAACACTGAGTCTTGCATTGTCAGTTTGCATGGGATACCTTAAAACAAAGACTGATAGAGGAGAGGCTGGAGAAGTTGGGTGTTGAGCGAGGATCTGGAGGTTCTTTACCAATTCATGCACCGCATGCTCGAGCAGCCTCAGTAAGCACCCTCCATATTATGGTCAACGTGTTCAGCTCATCTCATGTGCATGCTTCCATAGATATCATCCCCGGCCGATCCATCGTTGTTGTATTTCAAATTAAATGAGCTGCGCCGATCGCAAAATGCTTCCACATCCAACTCGTTGTCAAGTTCTCCACAACCCCCGGTGAATTTGTCGCCGTCCCCTAATTCGCAGGCATTCCAACAGAACAAGCATGGCTACAGCCTCTCACTTGCCCATCCACCTATGGCACACCCTGCATACTTTAACCCCTCTGCTGCGTTCAACCCCTTCGGCCCAAGTGCTGTTCTTGGATCGACAGCATCGAGCCTGACACGCCCTTTGGGTCTACGCATTTTGATGGCCTTCACGCACCCCAAGGTCGTATGCCTGTGACGTTACCGCCTCTTACTGCAGGAATCAGTCGTGGCAGCAGCCGTCCTGATTTTGTTCGTGGTTTCGGTTTGGATATTCCAGAAGAAGAAGAGCCCAGGAAGAGACACCTGGCGTGGACCAGAACGTTGCAAATGAAGAAGGAATCACGCAACCCATTAGCCAGCCTGAAGTGGAGCCAGACATGGTGGCCCCAATGAGAAATTCCAGCACACATCATTCAAGGCACGTCTCGAGGTTGTCACACACGTTGTCCTTGAGATCCGTTGGAGGTGTGCGCAATGGCGTTACGCCGGACGAGGTTGACATTGTGCCTGTACGGAGCCCCGTTGGGAATCCGGGAATTGATGATTTGGACAAGGAAGCCGTTGGGGAGTGGACTGGTTCAGAGGATTTGCGTATGGACGAGTCTGACGATGAGGTAGATTTCCATATGATTATTCTCGTCTCTTTCATGACTTCATTCCACTAGCAGAGCATCGGAGAGTGGTCGAATCCTTCCGACGAAGAGCGCGCTCGTCACGAGAGGATGCAACGCCGGTCACTTCGGCAGAGACGACAGGAAATCGAAACACCGAGGCGGCTGCCCAATTTCCCTGCGCCTCCGACGGGTGTATTCGGCGTTTCCCTTCGGGGCGACTACGACTTTGTTTCAAATCCAAGTGAAGAAGGACTAAACGCCGAACGCAGGGAGTCGTTTCTTGGTATTGACCCTCTCGATTCCGCTCTCCGTCCGTCATCAACATCGACACCTGGCCGTCGACCGTTGCCACCGCTACCTCACTCTCGAGGAACTTCCGGACAGTTTACTATCCATGACCCAGCCCTTGCGCATTCTCGTGTTGGATCTGACCACTTCCAAGTTGATTACGCATTTGGACCTCCAGCAGCTGCTTCTGGAAGTCTCAATCCTCATGCTAAGCCTTTCGTATTCGGTTCCAGCCGTGGGTCCAATTCGTGGTCAGTCGATGGCGCAGCTCCCCCACCAGCACCCACTCTTGGTCATGCTCGATTACCGTCCCTGGGTAAACCACTTAATGCATCAGCCCAAGAATTCAAGCCTACGGGTTTCACTTTCCGACCTCCGCCTGGGGTGCCTCAACTTCCATTTCCACCACAGGAGCCCACAACGCGTCCATTGCCGCTTCCCCCAGTACGATCTTCTCCCACCCGAGCGCAACAAGGTAGAGAAAAGAGACAACGCCGAGGCTCCCTCACCACGACAGATGATGGCAATGATAGTGGCAAAGAAAACATGGCTTCGTTCCGGTTCCCTGCAATCGGAGAGACCCCTCGTAGCGTCCGCCGTTCTGCTCCGCCATCCCCTCGTGCAGGTTCGCAAGATTTCCACACTCCTCTCCAACCACTCACATTCTCTGGGTTTCCGACGCTGCCTTCACAAGGGGTTGACAACGGAGCTGAGAACGATGAGAATCTGCCAGGCATTGAAGCTGAAGGGCTCGAGAATGATGACGTCAGCGAAACCAGCGCCCTCCGTGCTGCAGCACCTCCAAAATCGCGTCGTGCCCCTATTCCTCTGGACTTCAAGAATTCCTCTGCCACCAACACCGTCCCTGCGGGCGTCTTCAAGGCTCTTGTTGGTGATGAGAAAACACGCCGCACTGTCCGTTCGCGTCTTAGTTCCCGTGATGCCCTTGAACACTCGCAACGGCCCTCACTGGATGACTTCTCCGTACCTCCTATTGCGTCCCAGAACAGATCTCGCGCGCGCCTGGTCACAGATCCCGGCATTAAGGTGGAGACAGAGTCCCCGGACATCTTCACGCCCGCCATCAAGCGTCGTTCATCTTTGCCGGCCCTGCATAGTACACATAACTCTAGCCTCTCAAACGTGTCGATTCCTGCCATCAACCTCACGAAGCGCCTAGAAGCACAAGCACTCGAAGACAAGCTGGAGGCCATTTTGGAGGAGAAATTTTCGGCATTACGCTCGGAGCTGGCGAAGAATCGCGAGCGCAACTCGGGTGCTTCCATAAGCCCCACCACGGAGAACGCTATAACTGAAGTGGTCACGCTTTTCAGAACCCAACTCCAAGAGTCGGCAGCGAGGGGTTTGGATGATAGTCAAATCGACGCACGGGGAGAACTCGACTTGGAGCTTATCCGGGATGTTGTACAGCAGGGTCACGCCGAGAACCTGTTACTTATCCAAACGGAATTGCGTGAGGCGATTTCTCGCGTCGAAGAAGCGAGGCAGCCGACACTCCATCAGGGCAATGTGGATGTTGCTCCCATCATCGAACAGATAAACCACAGAAGTTTACAGGTTATCCTAAATACCCTCGGCCAGCTCTCCGGCAAGCTTGACATGCGTACTCGCCCCTTCGCGGACAAATACGAACGAGATTCCTTTGTTGAAGAAATCATGACTGCCCTGACGCCGAGGTTAAACGCATTGCGCCAAGAGCCTGTCGATTACCATCTTCTCACTGCCCAGCTCAGCGAGGCAGTTAAACCCAACATCGAGCAGTTAATCGATCTCGCTGCGGACAAACGCGAGACAGCGGGTCTTATCGTGAACAGTATCCTGCCGTTGCTGCCCAACTCCGCGCAGTCCCCTGTGGATACAGAATCTGTCATAGCCGAGATCACGGCTGAAGTCCGACGGATCATTGCCCCTGTCGATGCACACGAAATTAAGGAGCAAGTTGCAGACCTTGTCGTGGAACGCCTTGACTCCCGCCTAGCTGTCCGTGACCGAGCGTTCAACGTGGATGCAGTAGCCACGAAGGTCACCGAGGGTGTAACGAGCCTGTTGCATTCTGTAAATGACTCCATACCCAAGCTTGATAAGTTACTGGAGTTACAGTCGACACTATCTGCGAAGAACGACGAATTCGTTGCTAAACAGGACGTCGCATCCTGGTTTCGGGTGTCCCTGCTCAACTAGAAGTGCTCCAACGTGCGGTGGCGACCGCTGGGGGTATTGTACCGCAGGAAGGGTCAGGCACGGAAATGAAGAGGTCGTTGCTACCCTGCGGCGACTTGAGAGCGCCATTGAAAATGTTGCCGCGGGACTTGCTTCTGGAAACCAACAATATGATATACTTGTCGCCCATCAGAAATCCCTCCACCAGGAACTCGGTGACCGCATCAACATTCTTCCCGAGTCTCTGACCGCTGCTGTCAGGCCTTGCAAACTGCCCACGCCGAATTGCTGTTTCCAGGGAAACAGCGAAGCACGATGCCGATGAATTCGGAACTAAGAACCGCGAACAGCGACTTCAGATACAGCTTGCCAAGGCACGGGGTGCGCATGGTCAAGTTCGCGTCGAGAAAGATAACCTTGGGGAACGCCTCAAGGACATCGAAAATGAACGCGAGTGCCTCCGTGCCCAGGTGGAGGAGCTGCAAGCGTCGATAAGAAACCAGCAGACCGAAACCACCGCTATCGAACTTCGGAATTCTGAACTTGAGGAGGCGCTATCGCAGAGTCTTGCACGACTCAAGGCATCTGATGTCGCAACCCACACACAGCAAGAACGCATTGCTGAGGTGGAAAAGGCCACCGTGATGGTAGCTGAGCAAGCAAGTCTCAAGTCGCAGGTAAGGAGCGATTTTCGTTGACGCATGACACGGGCTGACCCATGTAGGTTGATGATTTACAACTTCAACTCAATTGGCCGCCATGAGAAGGAGCTGACAGCCCAGTCCCTGAAGTTACTGCAACAAGAGCACGAGCAATTCCTGGCCAACAAAACCACTGGGATGACCTTCGCCGCAACATTGAGCAGATCGAGGCTCTCGCAAATGCCATGCGACAGGCTGACAACGAAGATCCAAGGATCTTCGACGCATTCGTGATCAAAACCGGCAACTCGAGAGCGAACATGCTGCACTCAGAAACGCTCAGAGAACAGGAACAGAAGGCTACAAATAACGAACGGGTCGCCAATGCCGCCAAGCAGAGCCTTGTGCAGGCCCAGCAGCGTGCCGCTGAATGGGAACGACGTGCGAAGGAATACGAGAGCGATTTGGAGTTGACACAGAACAGACTCGACCAGGCGGAACAGACGAAGGACCAGCTCGACGCTGACTATTCTCTTGCCAAGCTTCAACTTGAAAAAGAAGCGGAAGATCGCTTGGTCAAAGTAAGTGGTGTCGTCCCCAATTTATATTTGTTCATACTTATTCTGTTCTACAGGACCGCGAACACAAACTCCGTGAACAGGTTGCTATGCTTGAAGCTCAGGTCGCTCGGCTGGAGGTTGATCTCAGCAAGGCGAGAACCATAACCAGGTCAACGTCCCTAAGCATACTCCCTACGCCAAGGCACCGATCCCCTCCCAAGATACATCCCCACCGCCTCGACCTGATTCTCGTGCGAGCACGATATATACCGACCGCTCACGGACACCCGTTGGGCGGGACGACAGACAACTACGGAGCGACACTCCGCCACAAGCGTCTGTATGGGACTCTATGCATGCACCGAGGCAACGCTACCCACAACTTGGACCGGAGCGCACCACATACACTCCCTTAGCCCGTCGACCGATCTAGTTCAGACAGTCTGTCGCTTCCCCGACCCCAAGCACCGTCTCATTGCCCCAAGTAAGCACGCCGACGGCTGGTACTTCTAGAGCCGTTTCCCGTAAACTTGTTGATTATCATCTATGCAATTGTATATCTTCTTACTTTTTCTTGAATTCCGGTCTATACTGTCATCCCTGCTTTAATTGTTCGTTCTGTTTGCGAAGTCACTTAGGCTTTCATTTTCCATGGTATGGTATGGTCATTTGCAACACAAGCACGTACTCATCTTACATCGGTCGTTGTCATTTATATACCCATCAAGTTGTTGCTACAGAGGTACAAATCCGGTGGATGGATGTATTAGCTGCGAGTCTTAATAGAACGGCACTGAGCGGGTTCAACGACTGAAGGACGGGAACGTGTTTGTTACCATGCATGCAAATCTGTGTATACACTGGGCGACCACCTGCGGTCATGCAGGTGGCCATATCCAATTCTCTACAGTCTCTATTGCGTGTGAGGACGCATCGGTCGGGATCCTGGGTAATTGCAGATCAGGAATGAATGGAATAGATCGCCGTAGGATCCGGAAATGCTTACGACAGCTTCGGCTCCCACCTTCCACCCCGAAGCTCAAAGAATCTCGGGACGAACTTCTCTCCTCGTTCTTCGCGTCTCCGACGGAGCTCGCGCTGTGCATCTTCAACGGCGGACTTTGCCTCCGTTGCGGCCTCCATATCTCGTGCTTCGATCGCCAGCGTGAGTCTATGCCACAGTCTGGGTGGATGACAAGGTCAAATTAAATAAATAAATAAAAAGAGGTCGACGGCTGCAAATGACGACACCACCGTCTTGACTCATAAGGTTCTTGTTCCTCCTCCGGCGCCACATACATGGGCGCAATGTTCTGTCCATCCTTAGCTGCGTCAAAGAGGATAGACTTGGAACCGGTCTGGAGTAAAACGACCGTAGGTGGCCCGGATGGCAACAAATACACGTCATGACACACATACCTTTGAATTCTTAAATTCCATACGTGGCTCCATCGTCCCAATACTTCGCCGAACTCGGCACCGCCCCTGCGCACTCGACCTGCAATGGCATTATAGGTTCCCGAAAAAAAGCCCTGCATTGACGCATGGCGGACGTCCGTTCTCTTAAATGCGTAGTGTGCGGGCTGTAACACTGACTTACCTTCGTCTTGAACTCAAGGTCGCACGTCAATCGATGTCGTTCGTTCTTTACGACGCATGTATCCCCCAGCTCCAGCACCATCTTCCCAAACAGGATGCCTCGAGCATACATGTTTGGCATTGTCACGACGTATTCTGAGTTCGGCAGGCCCGTTCCAGCGTCGAAACATTACGCTTGAAACGGGAATAAGAAACTCACCTCCGTCCTCTGGTATACCCACAGTGTAATGCGGTTCTCACCCTCCATCGTCGTTGACACGCTGTTGCCAAGAAACTTGGACTTGGGTCGTAGCTCGCCTACGATGCATACACGGTTCGCGGGGGAAATGTAAAAGAATGCTGAGATTGGCGGGTGATGCGATACTGTTGAGGAACGAATATGTAAGCGGGTCGTGCTAGCTGGCGGACACAAGGCGGAGAATACTTGCCTTGCTCAGCGACATAGTACCCTCGCGTGCCATTGGCGTAGTCATACCGACATCTGAAGAACTCGCCCAAAACAGGATTATACCTACATACGGCACCGGGTCTAGGATATCGATATTGTGCACAAGCGTGATCCGTAGACTCACGGTTTCTTTACACCCTTTGGCTTGATGTGCCACCCGGCGAGGTAATACTGGAGTATCCTGATAAACCTCTCCTCTGGATCCGAGCAGTTTTCTGAGCTAGTAATTATTACCCCGATCGTTGAGAGAATGCGTCATCATTGGAGTCAGGGTGTGCACCGCATCGCGCAGCAAATCATGGCATCGGTAGGGCAGTCGCAGGAGTAGGACACGGAGAGGGAGGGAACGCAGCTGGGCTTAGGGCACGCAGTAACATGCAACGCCAAAGACGGGACGTACCCAAAGATGAGATCCGGGTGAGACATGAAATCCGTGATACGTTCGAGCATGCTTCGTGGCTCGAGGACAAACGTGGGAAGGTGACCTTTGAGAGATCCATGCCTACTCTGCAGTACGGAGCACCACCCATTGTCCGTGAGTTGCACGCGGGTGGGAGATCTCTGAAACTACGCACCTCAGCTGCGATATCAGGGCCGTGATGATCGAGCCCTCGTTCTCGTCTCTGTATTCATCACAGTCAGTATGTGCGTAGCCCATTGGGGTGGAGGGGATGGAGGAGGGAGAGCGGGTGCAGAGAGAGATGAGGAGGAGCGGAGAAGAGAGTTTGAAACACGGACAGGATTGATGTATCATCAGGTTCGGTATCTTCAGGTGCCCTGTCGTCGACCACGGAGGAACCGCGTGCCCTACGCAATTGGGAGCCGGCCTGGCTGAAAAGACCCATCATCATGTTTGATGGCAATGAGACGCCCACGAGCTTCGCGCTGAATATAAACTGTTAGATGATCGCACTAAGAAACCAGCTGTACTGATGTCAAGCTGCGGTGTGGCAGATGCGGGCACTGCGTTCGCCACACAAGTTGTTGTCGAAATGGACCCAACTTGCTGCGACGAACCCGTTGATGCTGTGTTTTCTGATTTCGAAGATCGAACGGGACGTTGGGAACGGCAGGGAACACGGCAGCGATGAGTTGAGGCGCCTATTACTGATTATAATTGATGACTCTGGCATCCTGGCAGGCTGTCATCCAACTTGGCTAGTCGTGTGCGTATTCAATTGCACAGCTATATGACTCTCTAACATGGGTGGTACCAAAGCCCCTCATCCTCCAAGCACCCTAAAACACGATCTTCGTCGCAGCTCCTCCAACGTCATCTCTGAAGAAAGCACCGTACGCAGAATGTGTCTTTTTCTTTATCGTCATCGGGAACTTGTGCGCCAGCTTGTCTGCCTCAGCCCCAAACCCAGCATCACGCAGTACACGCGCAAGTTCGCCGGCGAGAGCGCGTTCATGAACATCACCCGTGAAGAACGTGATCGAACGCCCAGAGCGGCCTCCGCGGCCTGGTGAACGACAAACGTGAACATACATTATTGCAATGTGAAGGCAACAAGCCCACCTGTTCGCCCAATGCGATGTATATATCTTCGATCGTCAACGGAAAGGTATAGTTCACCACAGCTTCCACCTCGGGTATATCCAGCCCACGAGCTGCCACGTCCGTCGCCACCAAGAGCCGAGCCCCGTGTTTTTTCTTCCCTTTCCGGGATTGCCGTCCCCGCCGGAGTTCTGGCTAGATTTGAACCACTCAAGTGCAGCCATTCGTGCATTCTGCGCCATGTCTCCGTGCAGAGCTCCGACATCGTGCCCAGCACGCTTAAGCGTAGCTTCTACACGAGACGCTTCCTTTTTGTACAAAGCGAAAACGAGTATGCGTGTCGGTCCGTTGACGTACCGTTTTTGCGTGCACGACCGAGTAAGGCAAGGTGCTTGGCAAGGAGCGCACTGTGATCCAACATTTGAATCAAGCCTGAAACGTAAGATGAGATAATGTACACACTCTTTTTCTCGTGCATCTCCAAGACTTCGATGCATTGCTCTACACGGCTGTTCGCAGTGAGGTCATCACTACCGACCGTCACTCGTACAGGATCACGCAAGAATGTACTCGCAAGTCTACGAACAGCCTCTGGCCATGTCGCACTGACTGTTTCAAACAAAACGGGGAGAAGTATGAGGCGGTGATGAATGGAGTTTGGCATCAGACGCACACATCATGGTCTGCGGTCAGATCTTTGCATGGTATGGGAAATAATGGCCGTGATGTCGTGTTCGAATCCTTTGTCTAGCATTCTATCCGCTTCATCTAAGACCAAATATTTACCCTGTGCCAGGTCAGCATCATCAGCTCACTCCAGACGTTTCAAGGAACATACTTAGATAAGTCACAAGCACCGTCGTTGACTAGATCTAATATCCGACCGGGAGTGCCAACAACAATGCGGGTCGTTTTTCCGTCCTCTGATTATTTGAGAGGGCTCTGATCTGCGGGGACTTGTCGACTCCACCGTACACGGCAACACTGGCCACACCGAAAGGAGCGCCGAGCGCAGAAAGGGTGTCATGTGTTTGAATCGCAAGTTCGCGAGTGGGTGCAACCACAAGAACGTTAATCGCTCGCGACTGTTTAGATTTTTTACCACTCCCATTCGACCCTGTGGCGATAAGTCGGGAAAGGGCAGGTATGCCAAAGGCTAACGTTTTTCCACTATAAGTAACCGTGTCAGCAAGAAGGGCTACTCCGTCGAATATTCCCGTGCACACCTCCCCGTTTCAGCAATTCCGACCACATCCTTACCGGCCAGAGCCCATGGCCATGCGGCTGCCTGGATCGGGGTCGGCTCTTTGAATCCTTCAAAGGCATCTTTGAGCCCCGTAGGAATATCGAGTTGGTCGAAAGAAGTGACTGGAGAAAGAGAAGGTGAGATGGTGGTGCATGAATGGTCACGGAGTGTTTTTCAAGGAAAGCTTGTCCTTCTGATGAGGATGGTGGTGAAGCATGAGTCGTTGGGACCGGTTGCGGAGAATTTTGGGCATCCGCATCGTGTTTCTTTTTCTTCTTGCTCTTGGTTATATTTTCCTGGGTAGTGGTATCACCAACTTCAATTTCACGCTTGCGCTTGCGATCCTTCTTCGAGGACTTGCCTGGCTCTGTAAAGCAACATCGGTCAAGTTGATCGCTTGGATTGTGCACAACGAACCCGAGGGTGATTCTGGAACAGCTTCCACGTCCGCTGGGTCAGACTGTTTTCTTTTTCGTTGCTTTCTTTTTATCCTTTCTCTTGCCAGCGTCAGCTGACTTGTTCGTCTTTGGTTAGCAGCAGGTTGGATCGACAAGGTTACCATACAAACCTGTCTACACCTTGTTGCCCTCTTCCTTGTCGGTTGCCATGTCGCGGCGAGTCCGCTGAGTGATCCCATTGAAATGAATTGAGCAAGGCTGTATGTACGAGTCACGTGCACGACGGCGGACGCGACACATGCGGAATTGAATGAGGAACATCCGAGACACTGCAAAGCTGAAGCCAGCCCACGTTGGAATCGGTCTTTCGTTTGTCGGAATCCACCCCGGACGCGTCTTGGCACTTGCGTGTTTACAGGTTATGCAAGGCTGATGGCATCAGGTGAAGTATCCGTCACCACGCGCCATGCATGGCGGGTGCAGGTCGAGCGGGAACGGGAGCAGCGGGAACGCCAGAGTCACATACCAGCGTGTCAGTTCACAGGCCCAATGGACTCGTACCCAGACAATCCACCCTCGATGGACGCTCTCTCTCTGCCTGGCTCGACTCCTTCAGTCCCCTCACTACTACCTCCGACTTGTCAGACGACGACTACTGGCAACCCTCTCCAAAGCGGAAACGCATAGCAAACGCCGTCGCAGCACCACCAAAACCAAAGCCTCGCAGAGCAAAATGTATCCGCGCCAGAAGGGTCATCCGTGATCATACCCCTACTGACAGTAGTGCTGGGCCATCTGCTTCGTCCTCCCGGGCTGTAAGTCGACAGCGATCTCTCGCTCTTGACGAACCGATATACCGTTCATCAAGTTCGCGTTCGAGTTCTACGTTCCGAATTCCACATGACCCAGGAGAAAAGGCTGACCGGGTTTGGTGGACGGATGATGACGGGAGGCCAGGACCTGACCTTGTCAGTGCAGCTATCGTCGTGCGCCAACTCGTTAAATCATACAAAGCTGTGAGCTGTGATAGATCTGCTGTAGCAAACTTTTTTTAAATGTCTTCCTGCCATAGATTTCAATAACCCACAAGACCCAGACGACAAATCTTTCGAGGTCGAGGCCATGCCATCTACTGAGCTAGAATATCCCAACAGCCATTCTTGCGAAACGTGAGTCGATATTATTATGTATCTCATTGAACATGGTCGTGAACGAAACACTTCTTGGCAGATTTATATTATTGGTACCTAAGGACCCGGATCACTACAGCCCCATTATGTGCTTGGTAGACTCACTGTACACTATCATTGAATGTACGTGGCTTCGCCATATCATAGAAATATCTATGACCCTCGCCAAGGTTATCTTACCCCACCGCAGAAAGCGTTGTTTGGAACATTGCCTACGGACCTCCCCACAGATCACACACCACCACCTTCTCCCCCGATTTCCTCCGTTGCTGATCTATCTGGAGACATTTCAAATTCCTCCCACGTCTTAGAGAACACAGCTCAGCCCAATTACTTGCGTACCCTTCAACGTGCTATTCGACGACGAGATGGACCCCTGTTCCTTCACACGATGGACACCATTAATTTTCTTCTGCGCTCGCTGAAGTATCCACCCCTTCCAGCCGATGTATTTGAACCTGCACTTCCGAATCAGCTTCTAACATACGCACGTGAATGCTGGATACAGCCATCTCATCGAGGCATCCCAAAACGAGTTCTATTACGTATTATCGAGGAGACATACCAACGTATCGTTGGCCCTAACATCGGACAACTGAGTCGATACTCTGCATTCACGAGTGAAGTTTACGGGGAGCTAATGCCCTCTTTCACCGACAAAATCATTGCACAGACCGGCTTGCACGCGGGCTCGCTTCTAGTTGACCTTGGGTCCGGCGTCGGTAATGTGTTGCTACACGCAGCGCTTGCTACAGGGTGTTCAGCATTCGGCATAGAGTTCATGGCGGGCCCAGCGGCCCTTGCTCGGCAACAGCTCCAGCAACTCCGTACGCGCAGCCGGATGTGGGGGTTAAGTATGGGTAATATCGAACTAGAGGAAGGGGACATGTTGACAAGTAGTCGTGTTGATGCGCTCCTCCCGAAGGCAGACGTCGTGGTCGTCAATAACAAGGTCTTCGAGGAAACTCGTACGTGTTTCCTCGATACGTGTTATCAAACATAACTTGTTAACTGCCCGCTTTCTGTTCCCAGTCAATGCAGCCTTGCGTCCGAAATTTCTAGACTTAAAGGAAGGGGCCGTCGTCATATCTATGAAACCGTTTGTCCAGCCAAACGCTCGAGTGACAGAACGCAACGTGGACGACATCTGCGCCATATTTGACGTAGAAGAGCGACCGTATCATTCGGGCGACGTTTCGTGGGGGAGCAGTGGCGGTACTTACTATATCCACAGAGTGGACCGTATAGGGTATGCAAGTATAAGGGAACGGTTCGAAAATGCGCGGGCGAGGAGTGTGAGAGCTGGGCGACGGTAGGGACGCTAACCCCACGATGACAGAGATGGACTGGACGGATGCGTTTTTCGAGGTAGACATGTCTATGTATGTATGTATTGTATGTACGGAGAGCAGAACCTTCACGCTAGCAAAATCTAATCATCCAGACGAAGTATTGACTGTTGAATCTTGAGTACTTGAACGCGGGAAGACGTACTCGTGCATCCCATCCATGACGTCCTCGTTCAGTTCTTCCGACGTTCGTGGACCAGGATTAAACAATCTCATATGTGGCTCTTGAGTTCGCGCCAGGGAGCGAGGCCACGGCTGCCCCCTCCACGCCGGAATGGTGCAGCTAAGCGCGAACAGCCAGTGAAGTTTGCCTGCAAGGATTATTTATGGGCATGGAATGATACCTGCTGCATAGACAAAGATAGCAGCACCGAGCTGCAAGAAGCGATTGGGTCAATGTTCACATGGTTACCGACAATCCGCCCTGGTTGTCGAGTGCCTCGCAGACGTTCCCGATGTCGGCTCATTTGCTAGTAGTAAGTAATTCGGACGGGGGTAGACCCTCCAAGAGTTGCTGGTCCTCCGCACCGTACTACTCTACACCCACAGCCAAGACCCCCCACAGCCTTAAATCACAAAAAGGACAGCGCTGTGCTAGAAGGACTCGAATGTGCAACAGGAATAGCTCCTCAGTTTCTGACTGATTTTTCTTCAGCTATGAACGCCGCACGTTTGGGGCTGCAATGGGCATCCTCACGGCGTACCACCCGTCCAGAGGATATCGCCTATTCACCCTTCGGCATCTTCGACCTCCATCTACCCGTTCTTTATGGTGAATCCTATTCAAAACGCCCTGGGTCGTCTTCTAGCAGAAATCGTATCGCGGTCTAAGGAGATCTTCGTTTTTGGATTGGGTAGGAAAGGGATCAACTTTTCACAGTTGTTTCCCAGCCTACTTCACCTCGTACCGTGCATTGCCTTCGTCACCAGTCCCCCAACCCGAGGCAGAAAGACGTGCGTTGGCGATGGCTCGGGGGTCTACGTCAACCGAAGTACTGGGAAAGCTGCATAGTTCACTCGCTGAGTCGGCACACCCACGATTCATCGGTCGCCACCTTATATTGCCTTGCTTCGACCACAGAGTTACAATGTGGAGTGCCCAAGCAACCAAAATCACAGAAAAACCCGCGAATGCTGCAGAACTCATGATGCTATGGGTGTGAATAGGTTAACTGGTTCTCTGGGAGGAAAAAAAAAAGTTACCTGTACAACATAGCGCAAGCAAGGGCAATTTCGAGGACCTTGCGGACACCTATGTCACGGAATCCTGACACATTCAAGATGATTTGACACACCTCCGTAGAGAAGGTGGTCGCTTCAACAATAGTGGAAACTTTGCTAGCTTCCAAGTCCACTGAATTGTTGAATTCCTTGGCACATCTGCAAAACTACCCGAGGGGATGAGCAGCGTATGGATACCTCCGTTTGCAAGTGACTTGTCGTAAGACTCCTTTTGCGCTTGGTGAAATACTTATTGACTAATGAGAGGGCTTGCTCAAGTGCGAAAGAGTTGTCAACAGCCGTGTCGCGTAGCTGTTTCCCAGATGCATCATCAGTCTCCATTGCCAGCTCCTTTGCGACACTAAAATAATTTCTTCGCTTAAGTGCCTTGTCATAGATTGCATTAGTGAGCTGTGCCGCTGCTGCACTGAGGCGCGTCTGCCGAAAAAAAGATGTTGAGTATCGGCTTCCCCCTGAAG